>CM068372.1:16124624-16714624 GCA_034769895.1 Magicicada septendecula
AAACATCTTACAATAATAATGTTACATCATAAATTTTGTGAATAATTGCAAGTACATTATTGGATTAAGTGAATGTATATGATATATATTGTTTTCTACCGTCTGTTTGACTCTTGTGTTTCAGTGCCAACGAACGAAATGCTGTCACGGTCTAGTGTGCACTCCGACGGCTAAACTTTACGTTACTCCTAACCAAACAAACTAAAGATTTTGTAAAGGAAGAACACACATTTCATCATGTAATCTCCGTTTTATTCATTAACATAAAAAAATTAATAAAACACAATTATAAGGTTTGAAAGTTATGCATATTCTTCTAAAATATTCTGCTTTGAAATTATTTCGCCTGTGTGTTACCTATCTTTCTGTATTCGACTCAAATATTTTGCCACTGATAAAGACCTGTGATTACCCAAGTCAAAATAAAATTTTAAGGCTATTGAAAGTTTAAATACTAGCATTGTGAATATATGACAAAAGAGTTATACACATATAACAATACTGATATTTAGAAAAAAGAGCATAAACGTTAGTCCCAATTAACAATCGAAATGCCTATATTTGGATACAAAATTAATATACTTGAAACAGAAGTTCTTACGTACATAAAATAGTGTAAGCATGTACTGTGAATCGATTTGTAAATAATAATAAGATAAAGAATACCGGTTTGCTGATAATATTATTTGTAGTGATTTTTATATCATCATTTTTGCTATACAAACGGAGCTGAGCAAGCGCGTGCTGAAGTTTTATTTCATGTAACTGTGCGTGCGTGCGTGCGTGCGTGCGTGTGCGTGTGTGCGTGTGTGCGTGCGTGCGTGTGTGTGTGTGTGTGTGTGTGTGCGTGTGTGTGTGTGTAATAATCGCATCTCGTTCTGCCGATTAGCAGGTCCCGTACACTACTCATGTCTCTTGTTGCTCCTGTTCCAGGCCTGTTCTTAAGTTACCTTGTTCCCACCTTGTTTTTTAACATTGTCTATCATCATTATTTTGTTTGGAAAGAAATCTCTTCAGCACTTGCCAGTGCTGCAGAGGAAACTCTAGGCCTCAAAGAAAGGGAACCTTCAAATCCGTGGTTTGATGAAGAATGCAGAGTTGCTACAGTCCTTAAAAACGAAGCCTATGCAACAATGATTCAGAGGCACACAAGAAGAAGTACAGAGGAGTACAGAAAGTGGAGGAGAGCGGAGAAGCGGGTGCATCGGCAGAAGAAGCGCCATTGGAAGTGTCAAAAGCTGGTAGAGATCCAAGATCTTAAGGATACAAATGAAATCAGAAAATTCTACAATAAGGTAAACCAAGGTAGGAAACCCTTTAAGCCTAGGACAACAGCTTGTCGTGACACTGATAGCACCCTACTTACAGAAAAGGAAAAGATCCTCGAAAGGTGGCACAAGCACTTTGAAGCTCTTCTTTTTAGAATGACGAGGTGGACAACTATGGACCACCTGTGCTAGAGGAACATGAATACATCGAGCCTCCCGATGAAGATGATGTGATAGCTGCAATAGAAAGGCTTAAAAACAACAAAGCTCCCGGTTATGTTGATCTTCCTGCCATGTTACCAACACCTTGTCATTGATATATGGCAAAGAGAAACTTTTCATTGGATAGAAGAGAAACTGCCAACAGCCTGGCAGAAGCCAGAGTTATATGTCCGGTTTATAAAAAGGGAGATTATCTAGACTCTAACAATTACAGAGGCATTTCTCTTCTCCCTGTGGCATATAAAATAATGTCCCATGTATTGTACAAAAACTGCTTCCTCATGCTGATCAGGTGATTGGTCGATACCAGTGTTGATTTAGAAGAGGAAAATCGACAATAGACCAGGTTTTCACACTCTGACAAATTCTGGAGAAGGGTAGGGAACATAAGCTACAAACCCATCACCTCTTCATAGAATTCTGAAATACATACGACAGCATTGACAGAAAAGAACTTTACACTGCTCTTGAAGAACTGGGCATACCAAAGAAATTAATAAGATTGTGTAGGATGACAATGCTGACAGTAAAGGGCATGGTGAGCATTCAGAATGACTTATCAGGAGAATTTGACTATGGAAAGGGAGTCCTCCAGGGCGATGGTCTTGCTTGCCTTCTCTTCAATCTTGCCTTAGAAAAAGCTATGAGAGATGCTGGAATAGATAACTCCGGGACTGTATTCAACAGGTTGGTGCAGGTCCGAGGATACGCCGATGACCTAGATATAACCGGGAGGTCCCTTCGATCCTTTCTTGCTCTTGAAGGTCCCGCAACGAGGCTGGGTCGTATAATAAATAAAAGCAAGACAAAATACATGGCCAAAGGACAGGAGGCTAGAGAAGGAGAGCACATCCAAATTGGCATCTATTCCTTCGAAAAAGTCAACAACTTTGTTTATTTAGGATGCCAAGTTAATTCCGATGGGGAAACAACAGAAGAAATAAAGCGAAGTATCACCTCGGCTAATAGGTGCTTATTTGGTCTCAGACCCCTATTCCAGAGCAGAATAATTGCTAGGAGCATCAAGCTGCTTTTGTATAAAACACTGATCCGCCCAGTTCTCACCTATGTTTCTGAGAACTGGACCATTTCTAGAAAGTCGGAGTCAAGCCTGCTGGTTCATGAACGCAAAATCCTCCGCAGTACATTTGATCCAATATGTGTAGGAGTGAATGGAGGAAAGAACCAACAAAGAACTGAACACTTCTGAATGAACCAGATATTGTGAAAATTATAAAACTTGGTAGACTCAAGTGGGCTGGACACGTGATCAGAATGGGGGAGAACGAAATACCAAGAAAGGCACTCACAGAACAGATCTATGGCACCAGAAGAGTTGGTAGACCCAAACTACGTTGGGAAGACCGTGTGAACTATGATGCGTGCCATACCCTTGGGACCCGGAACTGGAGAGCAGCTGCACTTGACCGGGACAACTGGCGGAGGTTGTTAAAGGAGGCTTTGACTCAGTAATGGGTTGTTGCGCCGCTGAAGAAGAAGAAGAAGAAGAAGAAGAAGAAGAAGAAGAAGAAGAAGAAGAAGAAGAAGAAGAAGAAGAAGAAGAAGAAGAAGAAGAAGAAGAAGAAGAGTATCATCATTATTGTTTTAATTTCTCTTATTTCTTACCCTTACCCATAAGAAGAACTCTAAAATCAACGAATAAGAAAGACGCCTAACGAACCTCTTTATATTAGTCTATGGTTCTGAGAATTGGACTTTAGCAAAATCCCAGACAAGTCGTATTCAAGTGGCCGAAATGTTTTGTCAGGCAAGTGGCAAGGTATACTCTTTAAGATTGCAGAAGATATGCAGATACACTGCACGAACTGAATATTATAGCCATAGTCTACAAGACTGCCATAAAAACATACCATAGTCTAAAAAGTTTAGAATATCTTGAAGCCATGGATGACTGCCGCATCTTCAAACTACTACTGAATTATAAGTCATAAGATCGGAGAGGTGTAGGGCGTCCCAAGAAGCATTGGACTGACCAGGGCTAGTCTATCTCCTTGAGACCGGAATAAACGATTTATCGTTTAATCTTTGTGGAGACGACGACGATGCTGATCTTATTAATGGTAAATACGAAATCATTTTGAAATAAGATATAGCCAAACGTGGTTGGAGGTTGTTCATAGATTTAGCTTGAATGATACGTACGGTTCTTCTTCTTCTTCTTCTTCTTCTTCTTCTTCTTCTTCTTCTTCTTCTTCTTCTTCTTCTATGACTCTGCGGCACGCATCGAGAAATAGCCTCCTCCTAAAGTAAGTTCTTTCACAACCTCTAGCAGCTCTTTCTCAATTTCTTATCTCGAATCATTTTGCTTCGTCATAGATGCTGTCGCGCTATGTACCTGTGGAACTTCTTACTCTGCAGTCCGCTTAGAACACCCTTTCCGGATCCCTGTGCTAATTCACAGGAACTATGTACCCAGCCCATTTTCGTTAGAAATATTATATATTCTGATAAGGGTGACATAGTGTCGTAGGTTTGAGGCCCTGTGGAAGATTCGGTATCCTGGTCCATTGAAGCAGTATAAGCGCAAATGAGAGTGATGAAAATGGTCTTCCGAGATTTAAGAAAGTATAATTAGGGCACTTTGAAAGCATTGATAAGGATATTGTTACAAAAATGTGATGAATATCCATGAATTACTGTTTGACCTTATTTACTCTATATTGTGATACCGTTATATAAATATTCAACTGTAATGATAAATAACAAGATTAAATGCCCAATAGATCAAGTATGTACAGTATCGTGGACAAAAAAGTTTTGTATATAAAAATCGTAGCACTGGTCGTCAAAACATCATTCGGTTGTGTAATGCCCGCGGTTCCAGCAGACTAAAGCACCATGAAGTTCACAGCTTTATTGATCATGTTAGTAGCTCTTGTAGCAGTTGGACTGTGTCTAGTCGACGATAAAGCTAGGTAAGTTGTAACAATTAGTTTCTGAAACCTGAATATAAAGTGTAGATTGTTTGTTTTGCCACATACGTATTTGTTTTACAACAAAGTTTCAGTTTAATGCATGAATCAAACTACAATATAAAAGTAGTTATAATAGTTTCATAAATACTTCCTTACAGACAGTGCCAAGACTTAAACCTTCTAGAGTTCCACTACTGTAACTAGTTAATGTTAATGTAACTAGTTACGATTCCTTTTAGTCTGACACAGTGGCGTGGCGTGGGTACATTACACCTGTTGCCGGTTGTGATAGGCCTAAAACTTAACCAAAAAATTAATTCGAATTTTTCTTGCAACAAGTGTTCTTTTTTTAGAGCATTTTCTGTCATTCGCTGGGAGAAGAAAATGTTCCCGGTTCAACGGGATCTCACTCTCATTATACTTACACAGAATAAATCAGTACAGAAATAATCGAATCAAAAATAATAAAGAGAAACAGAGAAACACGTGACTAAACGAACAAAATACAAGTAGATACGTAGTATCTGTTGGGCAGTTGCACAATCTTGTGTAAATACATTTCCGGCTCATATATCAGCAATGTTTTACTGCGTACGGTCATTGACCTTGTAGTAGTTGTCACTGTACAATCTGTGGAGGAGGGGGACATATTTGCCCATCCAATGTGTTGCCGTTGTATAAAGCTATGTTCGTTTTCAAATCTGACGTGCAGCAGACAAATCACCAATACTGTATATCTTCTTAAGCCATTACAACTCTGCTATTAACCGTCTGCACTAAAGTTACACGTTAAACAATTTAATATCTAAATTACTGTTGATTTTGTCTCTTTTTGTTTCAGCGCACTTACTGGAGTTGCTGTAAAGGTACCCCATATTTGGGAATATAAATTGTCAGATATTCGTGGTAGAACTGACTAATTAGTACGACAATCCTTTAACTTTTCATTTATTTTCACTACTTTCTGTTCTCATTCGTATTTTACGACAATTTAGTAACAACCATCAGCTTCGATTTTATTTAAAAAAATTTTTTTTTTTTTTGCCTCCAGAAACGGTAAAGACTAATAACCTAATTCGATTTTATAATAAAAACCCTCGTTTTTCTATTAAAAATATTATTCCCTTATCACATAATATTATTCTTTTATTTTTTTTTTGCACTATGTATTGTTCCTACAAACGTAAATAAATAGAACTTAAAATACAATAGTACTCTTTACATTATTTTTCGCCAACAATTTTTACTTGTTTTTTAGTAGAAATTAGTACTTAGACTTAAAAAACAAATCACTCAGAATCCTCAGTCCTACAGGTCCTACGTATATGCGTGAGCTATATATATATATATATTATAGAAATACCAGCTGTTACCCGCAGCTTTGCACGCGAATATTTGACTTTTAATAAGTATTTTAATATAATTTTTATTGTCTATGTCTATTTGGCGTTCTATCAGCTCGTATAACAATATGTACTCATCAACACTTGTACTATTTTAACTTGTACTAAATTATTATGTTGGTGCAACAGCTTATGGAGATTTAAAAGTACCCGTTTATAAAGCCTTTGGAGATATTTATAAAGTACCTGTTAAATCAAACACACTAAATTCTTTATTTTAAGAGTTACTGTCTTAGAAGCATTGTATAACACATTAAACGTCATGTTTTCCTCAACCATGGCTTTTATTTATTTCAGCAGTAAACTAAAAACCAAACACCGTTGTCACCTAACCTCAAAAATGAAAACAACACGTGTTTTCGTTTTCCATTAAGTAATGGGACAATTTACAATTAGTACACGTCTTCTTTTTCACATCGTAATATATCGATACAATCCTATATTAGATAAAACATCCAAAATGTACTGCAGGAATGGATAAATGTACAGTTCCGATGCTGCTAAATAGCTTTCGTTTATTTACTTGTTAGTATGGTATTTAATTCTGATCTCCATGTTGTTGTTGACATCTTTATACGCGTCAGCGAAAAGCCATAATTAAAAGGGCCTAAATCTTGCGAACGGGGCAAAATATCAAATTCCAAGTCAGACAGTGTTTTCGCCTTGTTTCAAAGGCTACATGTGCAAAATTTGGTGGCAATTGGTGTAACGGTGTGGATTTGTATTCAGTACACATAAATCCTCAGACTTTGAGTTTTATATATATAGATAATGATGAAATTCTGTTATTAATACTTTGTCCTTAAAATCGTAGTGACCGTCAATCAATGAATTTTTCCGGAAGTTTTCCAAACACATGACTACTGGCGTCGTAACAGCTCACCAACAATTGACCTGATGATGACAATAAATATTGTCGAAACGTCGGCACAAATAATTTAAAATTTGTGTTATACGTTTTGACCGATCCTCGCAAACCCTTCACCAGAACAAAATTATTATTACTTTGATTATTCACCGGGCTATTAGGCCGTGGTCTAATTTAGCCGCATAAGAGAGACGTTTTGGCCCCATTGTTGGAGGTCTTCAGTGTTACGACTTGAGACAAGCAACTGGTTCGCTTTTCAATAGTCTCCACACAGTACTGTGGCAAAGGAATCTTATGGCGCTCGGCATTTAAAGGTTTTTATTCCTCCCTCGGTGACTACATTATACTAAAAGGTCTCCCGTAGGCTCTGCGTATCACCCATTCCAGCACGACTTCAGAGCAACGTGGTGCCTCAACATGAGGTCACGCTTTGATACTGATTCAGCTGCACTGTCGTTTGAAACAAGGTATCCATGTGTTTGCGCCTTTAACCTGTTAGCAAAAACAGCTGACGCTCTGATGCTATCTGATGCTCTGACATTGGCCGCACTAATACGAGTCTAAGTCCCTAGCATAAACTCCAGGCGCCTCAGACATGAGAATTCGCAGCGGTGCAACTACAAAATTAAAACTCAGACTTTTCCAAAGTATTCCTTGGTTTATACAGCGGGAACAACCACATACATATGATTGCGACGTACATATAAAATCTGCGCTCATCGGTCTTCCAAACGGACAGCATCCTCGAACAGACTTACCATATTTGTCTAATTACCAAATTTTTGATTTTTTGTTGCATTTCAAACACGTTTATATACGTTATGCCCAAATCAATATACAGGTATCATATATAAATACATTATTTTGGATTCAAACATTTCTAAATTTTTAAGGAGTAATAAATCAAAAACCGTGAATCTTGGACACTATTATTGACCATAGTTAACATACGCAAACACAACGCTCACGCGAGTCAGCTGGCGCACAAAATAGGTTGTCACAGGTCAAAGTTTCAGGCCCACCACTAGAGCGTCCCACTACATTGTGTGTAAAAAAATAGTATTAGTTTTTAGTCGACTATAGTCGAATAAACCAGCGAAAGGAAACTTTATTTAGGCTATGTAGACTGAAGTTAAGTTAAGCAAGAAAAAAGTGTCAGTTCGACTAAAGTCGAACAAAGGGTTAAATATCGGTATGGAGAACCATACATGACTTCCATCTTCTAATATTTATATTTAAAATCATATTCGAAATGAAATATTTCCATAGAAACTACTTACTTTTTCGGTCTTAACCACAGTACTGTAGTCACCAACGTATACCACCTCACGTTAGCGCACTCGATTTTCACTGATGATGGCAGTCGATGGCACTGGCGAAATGTCTGGTTTTGGACCACGGCCAAACAGCCCGGGAAGGAATTTTAACGACAAACTACTTCTTTGTAACCAATAACGTAGTACACATATACAAAATTATCCCCTCCCCCTTTAACTATCATTTTCATTTATAAAAATTACCCTTCCCCCTTAAACTACCTTTTTATTTATAGATATTTCATCTACATTTCTACAGTGGTTTATTATGACCTTCTTTTCAGGATACTTTATTTATCAAAATAAAGTACTTTATTCTTTTCAAAACGTAAAACGTTCCCTGTAAACTACCCCTTCCCCTTAACCGATCTTCACCAAAATCAACAGGCTTTGAATCCCTACAGCTCAGGCATATAAGCTAAAAAGTATTTGATTCTGTTTGAATTTGTGGCAATTATCGTTCGACATAGAAACAATTTTAGACACACACACACACACACACACACACACACACACACACACACACACACACACACACACACACACACACACACACACACACACACACACACATGTTTCGGAAAATAATTTTTTTTTATGTTTTGAGGGTAGTACAATCACAATCAGCCCTTATCTTGAACACGATTTTTCGCCACAACCATACTTCCATTTCCTTACTTAACATGGAAGTAAAAAAGAAAACTAGTAAAACTGCGGACCTCACACAATATTTTTAACGAAATGCATTTAGTGTTAGATAAAAATCATCATCTTCACTACCTACTTCTGGGAAGAGGTATTGATTATGGCTGATCCGGTGTCGCATGTTTGTTGTGTCCATCTTGCTTTTGGGCGTCCTGGATCTCTTTTTCCTCACACTGTGTACTGTGTTTTGCTAAAGGTTAGCAACCTTATCACCTGGTAACCACCTGTTAGTCTGAAAAGAATTTGTATTTATCAGTGTATTGTGTATGTGTGTGTGTGTGTGTGTGTGTGTGTTGCTGTACGTCTGCGTATGTCAGTTAAAACGTCTGCGACGAGTGCATTGTCGGAGTTAGTTAAAAAAATTCTGCTAAATTAGAATAAATAATTAATATCGTCAACATTTAAAAAAAAATTGCGTATTGAAAGCTGTAAATAACCAGCGAAGGGGAACACCGAATGCGCAGGACGGTACTGGCATATCACGCCACACTCAAGCTAAGACTGTGTACAATGTAAGTGATATGTGTGTGTGTGTGTGTGTGTGTGAGCCAGTAGAAACCGGCATAGCATCACCCCTGAATTAATGTGAATTAAACAAGTAATTTATTTAAATTTTGGTAAGTGCGTGTAAGATATGATAAAACAGATTACGCCACGTTATTAATAATATAAAGACGCGAACGTGTGCAAAATCTAGTGCGAAACAAATAATACATATTAATGCAGTGTAAATAAAAGTGAATAGACCAAGAACAATTAAAGTATAGAAAAACTGTTAACATACAATTATACCTAAAACAATTACCGATCATATGAACATCGAGTAATAAACAAAAGACTTCGCATGTTGCGAATAAAATTAAAATAAATACGAAAAGTAAAAGAATCTGTAAAGGAACGCTCGACAAACTATAACTATATAAATAGTGCACACAATGGTTGAAACATGATTTTTGCTCCCCGACAGTATAAATAAGCGAGGAGCACCAGCCTCGACCTTCATTCACTGGAACACATCTGGATCCGTAGGCTATGCCCGACAGTGGAGCATCCAAGGTCGATATCCCAACAGTATGGAGATAGCACCGTACGAGTCATCTGAAGGCTGAGTAGACCAGGAGGAGCGGACGACGGACTCCAGGAGGATCAGACGACAACGAAGGATCGACACAGGACTCAGGATCTTGATGAGGAATCACTGAGTATCACCGCACAGCCAATAAGGTGACTAGAAACCATTTTTACTCGTCAACAAACAAGTCATAAAAGACATTAAAAAGAAAAGAGTAAAGAGACAATGATAAACTTTAATAGTGTAAATAATAATTGTAAAATCTAATTGGTTAAATTGTAGTAATTTATAATGGTATTTAACATTTACGAAATTATTTTTGAAATTATAACGTAGCATAAATGTTTAAGTAATTCTAAATTTGATTGATATTTCATGAATAACATATTTATATGTAGGCAAAGCAAAGGAGTAATAATATAAAAATGTATGGAATTTAAAAAGCAATACAATCTGAGCAAGTCGAGAGCACATTATATATTATAAAAATTGTTATTTATACATGTCAATTTATATCTTGTGTATTATATTTATGAATATTGTGTAATGTTTGTATAGTGACGATAATTGTGTGTATGATGAGCACACAGAAAAGGAAAATATTATGCGAATAATAATGACGAAATTTTAAGTCGTGGTTTTTGGAAATTTTATTTAATAAAATTCTGAATGATTTTTCACAAAGTTGATATAATATAATAAGTGTTATTAATATTTTAAAAACACACCATACACCTTTTCTCGTTATAATGTGTGTGTATATATATATATTTTTTTTTAATTGAGCGGAGCCTGATGAGTGTAGCGAAATAATGCATAGCCCTCTATACACGACTCGGTGCACAATTTAGACCGCAAACTCCTTCGAAATTACTCAACCGAATGTTATAAAATTTTGCATACGTATCCGAACTGTATTGTAGAGTGCACACATGTAATTTGTATTTCTCTAAATTCTTTGGTTTAAAAGATATTACAATTTTTTAAACATCTTAGCTTAAACGTGTGAGAGGAAGAGTGATAGAGATATCGTGGCCCAGCTGGATGTCGCCCGATAAGATAAGATTTTGGTGTACACAAATGCCGGTGCGTGTGCGTGTGCGTGTGCGGCTACCTCCGCCCGCGCTGGCTGTCGCTCGATAAGATAAGATTTTGCTGTATACACTTTGTGTTCATGTCTCACATGTGTTTTATTCAAACAGTAGTAGAGCATTGTTCTGTGGTGTAGCCAGATGTACGGATTAGGACATATGAGTTGAACAAATGTCAATTTTTAAATGAGAATCTATGTAGTTGCTGCTGCAACTACAACTTTCCATTACATATTGCAACGAATGTTCTATACATTCTTATTCATCAATTTATATATATACGTATTATTTATAGTATGCCTCGACGGAGAAGAGGTCCAAATATTGGTCGTTCAACTACAAATCAAAGACGGATGAGACAGCGACAAAATGTTGCTGCAGCAATTGTTGAAGGCCCTGCAGAACATAACATGAATCATGTGTTATATGATCAAAACAACACACACAGGGTATAGGAATCTTCAGAATGAATTTGAAGACAGTTTACGATCTTTAGAATTCTATGAAAGTGTAAATTGTTCGGCAGTGTATGCGAAACCCAAATAAGTTTACTGCAGTTAATCCTACAGTATATCCTAAAGATGTTCCTATAGAACTGATGTATCTCACTTATGTAGAACAACTCTTGATAGCAAGAGTATAACCAATGATGAGTGTGTATAGGGTGAAATAGAGAGGCTTTCCCGGTAAATATGCTTATAAGGGAAAAATTATAAATAATGGATTTCGTTGTCCATGACGTGTCCGTTCCTTAACTAAATATAATTATTTCACTACCGACTCGGAACACAAAGTTTTTTATGGGTAAAGACGTAATAGCCATTTGAATTTGTGGGTAATAGCCCACAAATTCAAAAGAGCAGGATACAGAATCGTTTACAAAACTACTAACAAAACAGATTAATCGTAAAAACGTAAACCTTTTTACCTTACAGCCTGAACCGGTTTTCGTCTTCCATGGAAAAGCTTTTTAAAAGCGAAAACCGGTTCAGGTTGTAAGGTAAAACTTTTACGTTATTACCCATAAAACACTTTGTGTTTCGAGTCGGTAGTGAAATAATTATATTTATAAATAATGATCAAAATATAACGGAGATTGTTAGTTCCTTGCCCCCTACACCCGCTTTACTGAGCACTATAGTTGTAAGAAAGGAAAGTGATCGGGATTTTCTCACATCGGGATTTTTATGTGAGACGTGACAAAATTGTAGAAGCACTCAACTTTTTGAAAATGAATAATCCATTCTATAGTGATATCGTCATTGATATAGAACAAATATCTCAACTTCCATTAAATGATAGTATTTATGGAATGATACCACTGCTGATTTACCGGAGGTGAATACAGATGAAGAGAACATTTCTGAAGAAATTTATGAAAGTATGATATATACATATAAATCGGTTCATAACGTTATCCTACGTCTTCCGGTCCCTAGTCTCCAATGGTTTCGATCTAACCAAGATTCTTCTTCCAATTCCCGGTCTCTCATTGCCCGATTGATGCCTTCTCTCTAACTCAACCTAGGTCTTCCTCTTCGCCTACGACCGTATGTTGTCCATCTCAAAATTTGCTTGGGGAGTCGATTATCCGGCATTCTTTGCACATGCCCAAACCATCTTAGCTGTTTTGTTTTTGTGTCGTCAACAATAGAGCACTGAGCCCCCATTATCTCCCGGATTCTGACGTTTCTTACTTTTCCCAGTTTTGACCTCCCTGCCGCTCTTCACCAATAATCCATTCCAATTGCTTCCAACAACGTTTCTGTTCTTGGTGTTATTGGCCATATTTCACACTCGTATGAAGTAATTGCTTTCACAGTTGTATTGTATATACGATGTTAATTTTGTTTTGATATTTGTTGGTCCCACAGTATGTTGTTCAGTAATGCTATCGATTTTCTTCCCAAGTTATTTCTTTCTCTTATCGCTTTATCTAGACTACCATCTTGTGTAACCGTTGTTCCTAGATATTTATAGCTACTGCAATTTATTATTTCTTGTTCGTCTTCTAAAATTTAATTCTTCTGTTCCTCACCAATGCAGGTCCAGGGGTTTTACCATTTTTCAGATGTCGACATATTCCCTTTATCTCTTCCGTGGTTAACTTTACAGGTGAGGAAGTCGTTCTAATGTTGTCGAATTTATAATCGGTGTTATTTTGAAATTGTGGTCTGATTCCTCTTAGGAAGTTACTAAAATATTCGTCCGATTTCTGTAGAGATATTGACGATATTAAATCTTTCTTTTTTTCCCGTCTTACCGACTTTTGGATTTTCCAAATTTCAGTGCAGAGCCTGCATCCTATATAAGTATTCAGTCGGGCGCCATTCTTATCCCATGTTTCATTTTCCTTTGCGTTATCATTCTTAGCACCGCTCCTTGTGCCTCCTTGTATTGTGACGATTTAATTGAATATAGAATCTTAAATAAATTAAAAATTAATTTACTAGCAATTAAGTAGTTTTAAATCGCACTATTAAACCTAAAGCCCCTGTACTAAATCAGAATGAGTATGAGATGTAAATGGAAAATCTAACTAAAGCATTAATAAAAATTCGAATTGTAAAAAAGCTATTAATATCACAGTTAACCCTTTGCTAGTCATCATGCGGTGACCTGTTAATTCCGGACTCAAAGTGTTTAGCGAGTCGTCTGTAACTTAGGGAAATATAAAAATCATAATATTTGTAATTAGTAATTTGAAGGCACGAGTAGTAGTTAAAATAATTCACTTAAATTATATATGTATAATTAATGTATTGTTTTTTGTAATAAGAATGTCAATTTAAATAAAAATAGGAACTATATTATCGCGGAGTACTTTCCCCTCTCCGTTGTAACGTGCCAGTCGAATCGAGTAGAGAGTCACAATGCTGCCGTCAGAGCGTATAGAACTACGAGCGAGAGCTCCACCAAAATGCACTGTTTAAATTTAATTTTAAATGTTAGCTACCACTGCTAAACGTGGCGAGCGAGTGTAATGTGTGAATTGTAGAAAGTTGTGTTAAAAAGAAAAATGTAATAAGTTAAAACAAAAAAACTAACAAGAGAAACCAAAATGACGTCTCCCCTCAAGAGGTAAATTCAAGTACAACTTTACACATGAAGATGTGACCGGTATAAACTTCACATGTAGACGTACACGAGGCATAAGACGCTGACGAGGACCTACGTGGATCTACACCAACTTAAACAAGAGAAACTTCAATCTCCGCAGTGAACCAGCTATCTAGTACTTGCCGAAGACACGACTCAGATGACGACGCCGACTTCAAGAATTCCCAAGAGAGACACCCCAGGACGAGGTTACCACGACCTATTGTAAAGGTGACTCGATAGCTCGCCTATCGAGAGTTAATTATATTTGAGACATAACTTACAGGGAAAAGAGATTTTTCAAAGACTATAATTTTATTTAAAATTTAAATGAGACCAACTAAGAGTTTACTGTAATATTCAATATCATACGTTGTAACGCATTATATGTAAATGTAAATTATAATCACTTTAGTTAATAATACCATTCTTCAAATGGTAAAAGAAGTCTTGCAAGCATCTAGATGAACACAAAATACTCAGAAGTCTTTGCTATAGAGATATTTAAAGTAAACTCGGATCCGAGGTAACAAAGTACATAATCATTATGATCCCTAGTTTTTCTGAAAACCATTTAAATATTTTAATCTAATTAATTATGTCATGGGATCTTTTAGTATCAGTTGTTAATAAACAGAAGTCATCTTATTACACATGAAAATGAGTGCATAAATCAGTGAAATACCTTCCCTTGTTTCCTAATAATTAGCTTAAGTAATTTGTTCAATTATGTTGAGTTTAATAACAGTCCGTTACAACGTAGGCAGCCCATGTAATTGGCAGGTGTCAGTTAAGGTGGGTTCCCTGGATTTGTAACGTGGTAAAAAACGTTACAGTATGTTATTTTGTTCTCAACTGTTTTAGTTGTTAGAAATTTTTCATATTTCTATTTCTTGTTTTCGATTAGTAATTCTACTCCTTTATTCCACCAGTAACGCGTTGTCTTTCTTTCTTTTTCACAACATCCCAATGCTTCCTTTGCGGCTTCGTGTATGCAATTTTGAATGTGCATATAATGTTGTCCAACACTACTAAATTGCTTGTTTTCCAGTTTTCCGTCCAACCGAGTTCCATATAACGTCCTAACGCTGTCATAGTCTAGGCTATTTAAGTTATATCTTACTTCTTTTTCCGACCCTTGCTGGTTTTCTGTTTTTGTGTGTTCTTTGTGAATTTCTTTTCTTCTCAGAAATGCAATTTTCGTTTTGAGGAGGTAGTGATCCGAACCACATATTGCCCCCCTATAGACCCGTACATCTTGAACTTTCATTTTTGTTTTTTGTTTTATTATGCCATAATCAATGATCGATTTCAGTTGCCTAACGTTTTGGGCCCAGGTATACATATGAATTTCTTTGTGTGGATAAAATCCATTTAATATTCGCAGTTCATTTTGCTCACAAACTTCTATTAGTTTCTTGCCATTTTCATTTAGAAAGTTTTCGCCGTGTTTCCCTATAACTTTACTCTACTCTTGTTTGCCGACTCTACTGTTTAGATCACCAAGTAATATGATTTCTCTAGAGCTGCCGATTGTGGATATTACCTGGTGCAGTTGTTCAAAAAAGCAGTCTTTGAGCTCTATTAGCGCGTGTTCTGTTATTGCGTAAATACCAAGAATGGTTATTCGATATCCGTAGATGGTTAAGTACATTTCTATAATTCTCTCGTTTACTGCTTCCCAGTTAGTTATAAATCTTCTTAGGTATAAGAATAGAGACGCCCTGTTGCGCTCTCTTTTCTTTTGCTACGCCACTATAAAAATGATCATAGTATCCAAGGTTTTCAGAGCCGGTCCCTTTTTTCTTAGTTTCTGTAAGTACAGCTATGTCTATGTTTAGAATTTTTCATTTCATAAATAACGTCGTTTAATTCCTGAGAGAGGCCTTGTACGTTCCAAGTAAGATAGTTCGGTGTTCTATTTCGTAGCTTAAGTCGTGTCCGTTTCATCCGATCCTTCCGAGGCTGTTTACTAGGCTTTTTAACAATAAATGGTTTACCGAGTATTGGGGAGTTAGCCCAAAGCCTCAACCCCCAACCTGGAAGACCAGGTTTAATTTCAGAGTACCTTCTCCTAGAAGGGTTGCTTTCTCTACAGCTAAGGAGCCCCTTCTGCCCCATCTGTTGGTCCGCGGGTGGTATTTTATTTCCCACCTACCCGCCGGCCTAAGCCGCTTAGGGCATCCCCCTATCCGCCACCTGGGGATGCGCCCACTTGGCGTTACAGGTTCCCCCGAGGGGAAAGTATGATCCCGGAGAATATTAGAATCACAGAAGTTCGATCGACTCAAATCTGCAGTGCATAATGTAATTCCGTGGCCACAAGGTACTGATATCATAAATGAATTCCCGTGCGAAGGATATGTAAGCATGGCATTTCCCGCGTTACTACCTTACGGATCTGCTGAACTAAACGATAATACTCGAGCAAGTAGTATGAATCTTACAGCACTTGAATATTTTCAGTTTTTGATGCAATATAAAGACCGATTTTGCACAAGACCCTAGGTACAGATTATTTGCATTGAACACTGTTCGGCGTCATCAAGCTACTCAACGAGGGACAATATTTGCTATAAAATCTCATTTCAATAGAACAATACAGCAACTGAGAAACACCCTGTCGTGTAATCCTCAAATAATAAGAAGTTTATATTATTGATGTGGAAAAATAAGAGGATCAAAGTCTTACTGGTTTCAACGAAGGGGTGAACTTGAATCAATGATTGAGCAGTGTCATAATCTTCCTACGGGTTTTTTTTACTTTAAGTGCAGCTGATCTTTGATGGCCTGATCTGGCACGACTCATGGGTTGGGTTGTAATGATGAACTCCTGAATCAGTATAATCCTGTAATCGCACAAACATGGGGAGCAAATACTGATTTTAGTATAATCACCTTTTTATACCAGGTGGTTGAATATGTATCCAAATATGCTTCAAAGTCAGAACCTGCTTCGAAAAATTTGACGGAAATGTTTCAAGAAATCGTTCAATCGAAACCCCCGGATGAAGAATCTCGTCGAGCATATACAAGTTTGATGATAAGAGTGATCAGAGAAAGGGACATCGTGGCTTGCGAAATATGTCATGTACTCCATGGAATTCCATTATATCAATGTACCAGAACTTTTAGAGTACTTGTCATAACAATAAAAGACTATGTAGCAATTAATGGAACCAATAGTGAAAATTACAGTAATTCATTCATTTAGTTTTATAGTAGTAGACCACTAGACTTGGAAGAATTAATATTATCCGATCTTGCTAAAAAATGTCCTAAGGGAAAAAATAATTCAATTAGGACAAACAGAAAAGAAAGATTTCTACAAGTTTTCGCTAAAGTAAACAACAATAACAATGCAGTCAATACTGAATTATATTGTAAACAAAAGTTGATTTTACATAAGCATTGGCGTAATGAAAAAAACTTGAGGACTACAGATGAAACATGGTTCATGGCTTATACTCAACAAAATTTTGGACAGCTTCACCAAAATGTCTTTAATTACAGAAGAAATTGAAATTTATCAGGATAATAATAATTAGTTTGATATTTTTTACGATAGAGACTGGATGGCTGTAGCAGCAGTAATGCCTAATACACTACCAACTCATGATGGTCTAGGTAATCGTGATATCGATTTACTTGATAATTGGGAAGCAGCCTATTAAAAATATACAGATATAAAGAACAAAACTTCTTTCATCGAAAGGAATCGAGAAACATTTAGGAATCAGTATGATTCTCATGAATCATACAATGTTATATTCAACGACCAACAAAATAAGATATTATATTTCTTAGAATATCAGCTAATTGACTATGATGATTGCAATCAAAGACTTGCAATTATTCAGAGAAAAGCTGGAGTTGGTAAAAGCTGTGTAATTAATGAAATGGTTAGGAAAATTAATTCATATTTTGGCTGCGATGCAACTCTTTTAATGGCTCCTACTGGTGTGGCAGCTAACAATATTGCTGGTCAAACTATTCATTCTGCTGTAAGAATAAATGCTTCAAAGAGAAGGGGAGGAACTTTCAAAGATTTAGAAGGTGAACCGAAAATTGCTTTTGAAGAAGAATTAAAAGATGTGAGGTATGTTATTATTGATGAAGCCAGTATGTTGGGTTTGAATTTGTTTTTCAAAGTGGATATGCGACTCAAACAAGCAAAGCAGCGTCCTTCAGCTGTTCCTTTTGGTGGCCTTTGCGTGTATTTAGTCGGTGATTGGTCCCAACTTCCACCGGTTTGTGACAGGAGTCTTTAAAATATTGGTAATAATGTTCAGACTATTCAATCTAATCTTTTGTATAAACAGTTCAAGAAAATTTTTTTTTAACGGAGATTACGAGACAGCAAGGTGATGATTAAAAAAATGTCTGAAAGATTTTAAATAGAGTCGCAAATGGAACAATCACTGAACAAGATTATCAGCTCTTATCTAAAAGATTTATCTTAAACAATATCGGGGACAATTTCAAAAATACTGTCTGTTTAATGTCGAAAAATGCTGAAATAGAACGCTTTAATTATGAAATGTCGGTATGGAGAACCATACATGACTTCCACGTTCTAAGATTTATATTTAAAATACTTTTCGAAATGAACTATTTCCATAGAAACTACTTCTTTCTTCAGCCCTAACCACAGTACTGTGATCACTAACGTATACCACCTCACGATAGTGCACTCAATTTTCACTGACGACGGCAGTCGATAGCACTGGCGAAACGTCTGGTTTTTGTAGAAAACATTGGATCAAGCCCAAACAGCCCAGGAAGGAATTTTAACAACAAACTACTTCTTTGTTGCCATATGACATATAAATAAAAATTATCCCCTCCCCTTCAACTATAATTTTCATTTACAGAAAATTACCTCCACCCCGTTCAACTAGCCTCTTCATTTATAGATATTTCATCTACGTTTCTACAGTGGATTATTAACATCTTCTTATCAGGATACTTTATTTATCAAAATTAAGTACTTTACTCTTGTTACAACAAAAAATGTTTCCGGTAAACTACCCTTTCCCCGTAACCGATCTTCACCAAAATAAACAGGCCTTGAGTCCTCTACAACACAGGAACATATGTAAAAATTATTTGATTCTGTTTGAATTTACGGCAGTTATCGTTCGTCATGGAAAATTTCTCTTGTTACAACATAAAATGTTGCTGGTAAAGTACCCCTTTCCCTTAACCGATCTTCACCAGAATCAATAGGCCTTCAGTCCTTTACAATTCAGGAAGGTATGCAAAATATTATGTGATTCTCTTTGAATTTACGGCAGTTATCGTTCGTCATAAGAAAAATTACCCTTGTTAAAACATAAAACGTTGCAGGTAAACTATCCCTTTCCCTTAACCGATCTTCACCAAAAACAATAAGTCTTGAGTACCCTACAATTCAGGGCTGTATGCAAAAAATTATTTGATTCTGTTTGAATTTGCGGCTGTTATTGTTTGCCATAGAAAAAATCTACACACACACACTTTTCGAAAAATGACTTTTTTCATGTTTTGAGTGAAGTACAATCAGAATCTGCAATAATCTCGAACACGATTTTATTTGCCATCACCATACTTCCATTTCCTTAAGGAACATGGAAGTAAAAAACTAGAAAGCAATAAACAACCCGTGGCTCTAATCAATGCAATTCATAATTGCCCAGAAGCCTCTCTAGGAAAATGTGACGATGCTCAGGGATTATTTGATCAATTACGTTTATGTAAAGGTTCTCGAATTTTCCTTAGAAGAAATCTTTGGGTCACAAAAGAACTTGCCAACGGTTCAGTTGGGACAGTAACTGATATTATTTATGAGCCGGCATTGTGTGCGAAAATTATAACAATCACATGCCAACATGTATACTCGTATCTTTCGAAAAATATACAGGACCAGTTCTGTACGAGAATTCAATACCCATTGTACCAGTAGTGGCATCTTTCAAGAAAAATGAAATTTCTTGTACTCGCAAACAATTTCCGTTAATGTTAGCATATGCTGTCAGTATACATAGATCGCAAGGGATAACATTAGATAAGGGAATTGTTAATTTAGGAGACAATGAATTTCAGGTTGGATTAACGTATTTTGGTCTTTCAAGAGTGAAAACGTTAGAAGGATTATTATGAAAACCGGCGTTTAATTTTGATAGACTGCTAAAATCAATGGTTAATCGTAGAGATGAGTTGCAAAGGTTGTGGAATATCTCTAATGACAATTAATGTATATTGTACTATAATGTAGTGTATTCAATAAAAAGTGTGTATCATAAAAGTCTATATATTTTGTTGATTGTAATAATGTTGATAAATAAATTATTACGAATCTATTTATCTAATGGATGAAAGACAGTTGATTGTAAAAATACTGATAAATAAATTATTACGAATATCAAATGTTCCGCCCATTTGTGTCAGTGACACTCTAGTTTATTAGTATATGCTCGCTTGTATTGCTTGAGTGAAAAATTCGCTGTGTAACGGACATTGAAGCCCATGATACACAGAAGAAAAACGAGCTCTGTTCTTTAAAAATAGTATTCCCTACCATATAGTGGACAAATTGAATATATATTTCTGTTAGTTTAATATAACAACGATAAAAAAATGATGTATCATGTCAAAACATTATAATATTGCCTGTCTTGTAAATTTGCAACGCTTTGTCAGAATTAAGTGCAAAGATTATGATGACAGTAATGTTAATACTCTTAACACCATCATCACCACTCCAAGGATTAAGCCTTAGATCTGTCCCGGAACCCATATCACCTTCGGTCTACCGACAACTCTCTTCCCAGTAGGGTGATAACCCGAGGCAGCCACGGGTAGACGGATATCAGGCATGCAGTTCAAGTGTTCACACCATCTCCTTCTGTGGTCTTCAGTCTACTCGTGCAACCATACAAGTTGGTTTAATTCGCCTCTAATATCCTCGCTCCTTTTCCGATCCAGTAGAGAACAATCTTGCGTCCCTCTTAGAAATATCATTTGAGTAGCCTGAATCCTCTGCACGTCCCTTTTACCAAGAGTCCATGTTTCACTGGCATACAGGAATGTGTGGACAGCCACAGTTTTGTAAAATTTCATTCGGGTTCCGTGTTTTATTTTTGTAGGTACCTACGAATCGTTTCACAGATGCGTCTAAAGTTTGTTAAGTAATAATTTAGGAGTTAAAAAGTTAATAACATTATTATCTAAATCTTGTTTATTCATTATGCTAAACGAGGCAGTGCTCACTAAATATTATTATTCAACTAATCTTATCGCTCTAAGATTTCAACTAATGTAACTTGTGTTACAGATAAGTTTAACCTTGTAAATAATAACATGCCTAATTTACTTTTAGCTTTCCAATTCTGTAATGTAATTAACAGTCACCTTGAAAGAAGTGAAAATTAGATCAAATACGTTTTAGTTAAGATAATAGAAACTCGATGTAAAAGTAGTACTGATATACAGAAGGCCGCGTCGTGCGCATAATTTGGTCATGGGACCGTTTCAGATTGGTACAAAAGCGTTCGCCAGAATTCCCCGTGTTCAGTATTACATCAGACACAACAATGACACACACTTCTGTGTTAATACTCTACATAATGTTACTCGTATGTTCTATATACGCTAGTGGTGAACGATCATGCAGAAATTCAAATGAAACTGTAAGTATGGTATTAATCAATGACAAATAAAAAAGAATATTAAAAGATATGGAACTTTCTATTCAAACAAATAATTTTATTTTTACTGCATATGATTGGTATATTTGTATCACATGAACACTATAACTATAGACACACAATTTTCTCCTATATTAGACTACAAACATCAAATCTCATAAACATAATGTTAAACAACATGGTTCGTACCTAAACATTTAAATGTCTTCTTCTGTGAAATTTGAAGATTAAAAAAATTTGTGGACGTTAAAGCCCCAAAAAATAATTGAAAATTTTAATAAAATTGCAGACGTTCATATGGGATATCAAACTAACACCACTGTAACTAACATCTGAACATAAAGTTTTAGTAATATAAATATTTTGGAACCCAAGCTCAAAAAGAGATCAAATATTTAAAAAGGTTTTGATAATTTTCGCAGCATGGAGACTAAAATGATTGTGAACTATGTACAAATGTTTCGAATTTTAGTATGTATTATAGATGATTGTGTGCACTAAAATTGTTACATTACTAAAGAAATGATGGATCATTAAGTGGGATATCACGGTCGGAGGAATTATTATTTAAAGAATTTAAAATTAAAAAAAAAAAAATCATTTCGGACTAACAATCCGATCTTATCTCGGAAATTATTTCCTACTTTTGCACACTATTCAAATTCAATTGCAGTATGAAAAGTCCTATAAATGAATGGGCACTACACCAGGTTGTAACTGGAAAGGGTTAGAAAATTTAAGTGTCTAGGGGAAATAATTCAAGAGAATGGTTTAGAAAAATCTGCTATAGAAGAAAGGATTCATAAAATGGAAAGAGCATATATGGCATAACTAAAGATACGTACAATAAAAAGTGTAGGCCTATATCTTAAAATGCGAACATAAGGCATTACAGTATAAGTCGATGTCTAGGATTGAATTATAATTTGAACAAACTAGAAATATAGCAAAGACGAATTATTAGGAAAATATTAGGCCCACGATAAACTTTGGAATGTTGTAAATTAAGACGTCATTATAAAATATATCAAAGTATAGAAATTATTAGAGAAACAATAAAAAAAAAGACTATCATTGTTTGGACATTTATATAGAACGGACGACAATAGGTTAAGAAAACAGAACCTAAAACTTTTTTTAACTTTGTTTAAGTTAACAAAATAGGTTAACTTCAGATACCTGTGGTGAAAGAAGTCAACATCAATTTGGATTAAGAAGTCAAAAAGGATTTAGAAAAAAATAATTTAAACGCAGAAGAAACAATTGAAAGAGACGTTTTTCGGGCAAAGGTGTTAAAAGTTGAAGGAGTCCAGGGTAGGAGAGAGAAAAACGCAGGTTCAAAGTGGACTGAAGACAGGAAGAAGAGACTCAGCGAAAAGATGAAAGAATATTGAAGAAAAAAAAAGAACAAGGAAGAAAAAATTGAAATTGGTATTTGATCCTCAGATGGGCGATACAGATAGAAAAAAAAGTAATCCGGATTTTTGTAAATTTGTTATAATTATAATAGATATTTACGATACAATTGGGGTAACAACATTATTAATATACGCGTCTGAAAGTTTGGACAACTAGTGCGTAGCACGAGTCGTCTAATCACACAAGTACATTAATAATGCGTTATCACTCATGAGTTGTACAATACTTTATCTACACCCGTTGAAAAATAAAAAATGTGAGAATCAGAAAATTTAAGCTATCTACGTAGCAGTTGAAGTAATGTATTGTGACGTATACGTTCCCATAGCAACCACGTTGTTATGATTAAAAATAATTTTTTTTTGCTGCAAATTAGTAATTTGTAAGTTGTTTTAAAATGAGTGAATCTGAAAGTTTGCCTTCAGATATTGAAGAGGAAGCTTTAAAAACCATAACCAACTTAATACCAGAGAAGTCGAGATCAAAATATGAAATTGCAAATAATAAGTTCCAATCTTCTTCTACAGCAGGAATTGACTTAAATAATTCTAAAGACTGTGTTATTAATATATACAATAAGTAGACAACATGTTTAGATTGTAATATTATGTTTTACTTTGTGTTATGTTCCAATAAATTTTAAAATATAAACGAGTGGGATAAACAAAACCAGTGCAATAATGAATTTGTTCTCCCACTCAAAATGAGTGGGATAACACGCTATTACGTTACGGGTGTAGATAAAATTATATAAGATCAAAATTTTAATAATATTAAATGCACCTTCCATTAAGACAACGAGAGAGCTCTGTAGCCCAAGTACTACACTATTTATTACAATAGTTTATATAATGTAACCATTATGTCGTTAACAACAAATGTTCGTATTTGTGTTTTAGTGTTACTTTGCGCCCTGTTGTTCCGACCTCAAGTGTTCGCCGTTATTCAACATCTGTTATCGGCCGTCTCGACCAAACTGAAATCAAAACAGTGAACGCAGTGAAACTTTAAAAACTGAAAAAGTAAAACTTCAATAACCGTCATGGCGATTCTACAATACTTGTGATGATAGTATAGCCGCTCTTTCGAACTTTTCTGATACACAAATGGGCATCGCACTCTGCTGGACAACCAACCAAAGTCTCCTACATAGAGCCCTTCTCCTAAGGGAACCATTACCACATCTCCATCCTACTGCTTAACGAGTACACAGAGAGCAGACTGCCTTGAATGGCTATCCCAGCCGCTCGTGGCCTCAGCAGGGTTGTCACCTGTCACTCGTCTGACCCTCTCCCCCTGCAGACACGATCTGGTGTAGACCGTGTACCACTAGGCGGACATAGGGGACAGCAACAATGTATGACCAGGCCTTTAAAAAGTACCAGGAAGTATCTTCGCTCTAGGGCCGCCGCTAGGGTGCCTGCCGCCCTCCTGAAAATACTTTTCATATCCTCAGTTTGCCACAAAATCTAATATACTTTTAATTAAAAATCGATACAGACATAAATAGTAGAATTAACAAAATATAAATATACTTTTCAAAAACTATTTATCTGAGTTCTTGCATGATATAAGCGGAAGATGTGCTCGTGGAGGTGTTGAATACATTTTCAGAAATATAATAGTTTATTTGCGTGGTCGTCTTTTGAGAGTTCTTATAACACATTTAGCTTATTGAAGGACAGCCTTACGAGCTTTGGTTTCAGAAAATTGTTTACTAACATTGCTGAAATTGATTGCTTCACACATTCCATATTCTTTGGATAGAGTAGCTACGGCTGATAATCTTATCTTGATAAGACGTAAATAGTTTTTTATAACTTTTAGTGTAGAAAACGAACGTTCGCCTGTTGCTACTTTAACCGGCAATGTGAGATGTATTCGAATAACAATGGTTAGATGTATGTCATAACAATGGGCAACGTTAATATCCTATACCTGGACCTAGTCGGTATTAATTGTGTTAATTTATTTTGCAATATCTGCTGATGAATTTGGCAGTCTACGGCCGCCTGTGTGCGATGCACATATGGTAGCGTCGGCCCTGCTTCGCTCTAACTCCTGTGCATCACCGCTGGTTCAAGGCAACCAGAAACTGGTCTGAAGTCATAAGGAGCAGTCCCTTCCACTACCAAACCCCTTTGAATTCCCTAACGGCCTTGAGAGAGTATGATATTTTCAGTCGTTTGGAGAGACGTTTCGGGCGCTGCTACCACCCGGAGCCTTTAGCCCCGACACGAATGGGGTACAGATATACGAAGATGGCGACAAGAAGTGACGACTAACTTTACTCACTCAGATAACCTGCCATCACAAGCTCAGACGCTTTATCTTCTTCCTCAGACACATTTCTAAGCTCTTTAATGTCTCATATTCTCTCGTGTAATCCTGTTACTCTTCCACTTTCCATGTACCCGAATACAGTACAACTCCAATCATACGGATCTCGGTCACATTCAGTGGCGTGGCGTGATCGCATAACAGCTGCTGCCGGCTGTTATTGGCCTAAAATTCAGCTTAAATTCGAATTTTTTCTAGTAACAAGTGTTTTTTTTTTTTTTAGAGCCAAAATATTGTTCTAGGGTGTTTTTCATCATTCGTTGGCAGAAGAAAAGGGTCACGGTTTAACGGAATCTGACTCCATTATACTCACCCAGAAAAAATCAGGACACAAATAATTGAATTAAAAATAATAAATGAAAACAGAGAAGCACATGACTAAACGAACAAAACGGTGAAAGGGTTTTGTAGTAACTGTAGTAAGATCGGTATGTAGTAACTGCTGCACGTTGTTACGAAAGCGAACATAGCTGCTAACTGAGCGTTTTGCCGGTGTATGTAGCGGCAACAAATTGGATGGTCGAATGTGCCCCCCCCCCCGCAGTTTATACAGTGATAACTAATACGAGGTCAAACACTACCGTACTCGAGGTAGTGGCCGTACGCAGAAAAACACTTCCAATGTCTGAGCTGGCAACAAAACGGTAGAAGTGTCTAGCAGTTCAAAAGCAATGCTATGCTGTTCTTCAAATTTCCCTTCCAACATCGTTCGAATTTCAAATGATTAAATGACTAAAGTATTTATTCGGTGATATAATTAATATTATTTTCTTTAGTTTCCTGTACTGTTGCCGCTGGCAGGGGAGGGGGTTACATGGACACCACGCTACTGGTCACATTCGAATTTCAATTATCCATAAAGTCTCTTACTACAGAAAATGTTTCCTCCAATGCTTCCATCCGATACTTGTATGGCTACAGCTGTCACTCGCATACTGCACACCGGATGCCTGTGTTGTTCCAGTCACCTTGTTGAAAGTCTCTTATCGTACATGTTGTCCTGCATTTAGTACCACTTTCCCGTTGCCTCGTTGGAAGCCAGATTATCAACGTTTGCGGTCGTCGATCGTCAGGGTTCCATGCGCAAATAATAATCCTGGATTTCAATCCAGAGGAAAGCGCAAAACGTGTTAACGAAAGTTCAGCAGCAAATGCCAATGAGAGTAGCGCTGAAAATGACTATAGTGTGTTGTTAAAGTTGTTAGAAGTAGCATTACTGTAGTATAAAGAAGAATAAGTGCAGTTAACTGCAACTTTTAGAACTAAAACGACTTTGTTATTTGGCGGAAAGAAAATTATGAACATTGTTAAGCAGAAAATAATTCCATTCTTCTTCGCCTAGGTCTAATTGTTAATGTTTTAATGTTCGGTTGTGTTTAGTCAGACTAATATTAATGTCACTTTAATTCAAAATTTGTGAAAATATACTTATACTTTAAAGTATTTTACACTTTAAAATTTTTAATGTAAAATTTTGTGTCAATAAAATATTAGAAAAATTTATTTAAAAAAAAAAAGGCGAGGGGGGTGCAAGAGACTAGGGATCTTTAAGACACCTGACCTTCCCTAGTCTCTTGCACCCCCGCCCCCCGCCACCCGCCATCACAACACAGATGTTCGAAATACGCCCTAAACAGATGTTCACCACCTACACTCCACTCACATCCTGTGTATAGTAATTTTCATTCATTCGCCTCTTTGACAATGGCTTAGTTAGTCGAAACAGCTGTCAGAGTTAATTAAAAAATTTGTGAAACTTACCAAGTGTTTTTATATATTTTACAAAACCTTTGAATTCAAGTTATATTAGTTCACACGCAATAATAATGTCAAATAATAGATTTCCACACAATTTATGACACAATAACACTTCACTTCGACAAACACTCGATCCGCGCCAAGGAAAATCGCTTACGTAACTAACTTGACAACGTCAGACGCTATTGCTATTAAGAGGCGCGTAGAGGTCTAGTACCGTATAGCTTTCCTTCCTTACTGCACCCTGGCATTATGCGTATCTCAAGTGTTCTTGAACACACTAGAACCTGCTTGAGCACGGCCTTGACTGAGGCAACACCTGCCACACTTGACGGGGGGGGGGGGGGAGAATGTTCTGGGCTCTTCAATAGGCTTCCCGTTACAATATATTGCAACGTAACAGATCTGAAGCTGACTGCACTTGCAGAAATAAATTTTGTTTAGATGATGTAACACATTTATTGTTATTTATTTTTTATAGCTTTTATAAAACATATAGGCTTACAGTTACATGTGAACAGTTTTGAGTTTGAAAATATATATAAATTTTAAAATATCAGACAGCTAGCAAATTAAAAAGAATCTTTATGGTTTTATATTCGATAAAGAGTTTTATAACTCAACTTTCCTGGATTTTTGGTATTAAGTTGCATCAGTCCAGACCAGCGCCCGCGGGCGCAAGTGCGTCTGTCGATAATGTTTGACGCGCCCGCAAACCAAGTTGTTGTAATTTTCTTTTCTTTTGAACGATCAAACGCACCCGCATTGTACCTGCTTTAAAGTACTGTATTATGAAATAGTACCAGCACTTTTCCAAACGGTGCTACGGCTTCCACTAATACGATTCTCGACCTTGTCGTCCAGAGCCTGTAAACACCTTTCTACCCAAAGGAGAAACCCGATTTTTTTAAGTTTTACATTTCTGTGAACTTTTTGGAAATAAGCTGTGTTAATGTGGTAAGTTCTGTAATTTATTTTTATTAGGATGTTTTCCTGTTTAACCATTTTTTGTGTTTAAAGTATTGTTAGTTTTAACGTGTGCAAATGGTGACAAATTGACTCATAGGTTGCCTAGACAATCTCGCAGTACTTGTCCTAATAACAATATTGTCTTAACAACATTCACAGCTCTCTGGAGAGGACACCAACTGAGGAGAATTGTGAATATGTTTATATGCCATACTCCATTTACATAGGCCATATATTCACACATTGTGAATGGTTGTCTCATTGCAATAATAAATTTTACAACTGTCCCTCCGCTGGCTTCCTTCTCTCAGCCACAGTTTCTAGTGGTCTCTATTTTTCCATTTCCCGCCTCTGAGAATTTTGTACTTCGATCAGTAGTAGTAGTAGTAGATCAGTAAAAGTGAATTTCATTCACTTCATCTCTTCAGGGTTTCTGAGGTATTCCTCTACTTCATTTATTTCTTCCTTTCTTTTTAAAGGTACCTGAACAATAAAACACTGAAGGATACCCGAATGAAATTTTATAAAACTCTGACTATTCCCACATTCATGTATGCTACTGAGACATAGACTATTGATAAAAGGCTGCAGAGGATTCAGGCAGCCGAAATGAAATTTCTAAGAGGGACGCAAGATTGTTCTCTCTTGGATCGGAAAAGGAACGAGTATATTAGACGTGATTTAAACATTGTATCATTTCACCAGAAAATTTAAGACTACAGAAGCAGATGGTGAAAACACTTGAATCGCATACCTGACACCCGTGTACCTGTGGCTGCCTTGGGTTATCATCCTACTAAGAAGAGAGATGTCGGTAGACCTAGGAGGAGACGAGTTCCGGAACAAGAGTAAGGCCTAGTCCTTGGACTGCTGATGATGATGATTTTTAAAGAATTCCAGATTTTAGCCCTTGCTGTATATCTGTCACCTTCACTTCTTCCCAGGAGTAAAAACAATCATAAAAAAAAACGGAAGAAAAAATCGCTAATTGAGCTCAAGGACATACCACAAGTATCGTTATAAATATATTTGAAGACACGTTGAAATAAGTATAATTTACCTGATTTTATCTAATATAAAAAAAAATAATAAATACAGAATTTTTTACATAAACCAAATATTATGACTTCGAGAACAGTTCTTTACAGCCTTTTATTAAATTACATACAATTTACAGGCTTTTTAAAATTGTATTTATCAAAATCTTAAAAACCTGTCTCTTTTATGTAGGTTTCGAAACCGACTGTGGCCTTTCCGCTAAACATGCCTGACAATGCCTTCAAGGTTTTAGACGTACGTTGTTATTTTAATTGTTACGTCTCTACACTTTTTATACAATTGTACTGTATTGTAACAAACACACTATTCAACAAGTAGCTTATTGTAAATGTAAATTCACCGCGTACTCGCAAAACTCAAAACACATTTATTTTTCCTCTCATTGAACGTATTATTGCACTGAATAATTTTACTTAATTTGTTTTCATGCTTCCTCTTTACAACTTTTGACTCTATCTTTTAATTAGTTTAATTCCTAAGCTTTCTGTAGGACGTCATCATCATCTTCACAACACGTAATAGGCAAGAACTTTCATTTATTCCAAATCGCTTTTCCTTTTTGGGTTGCAGTCATTTACCATTGTCACCGTCCGGCTGTGTTCTCTGAAAGTTGCGAGTAAATTAAGCTAATTTTCCCATTATAGGATACAGTCCTTTAGTTGGGTAAGTCATGTGGCGGGGGGGGGGGCTGCTTCTTACCGGCCATGACTCCGATACTTTTTATCCAGGGTGTCTTCCCCTAGGCTTTGATGTCCCAGCACCCAACTGCAAGGCGGCATTTTTAAGTAATTACTACAAAATAAATTAAGTATCAAAAATTCGGAATCATTGAAGAATAATTAAATTTTTTATTTTGCACGCCGGGGAAGCTCGTAGGAGGGGGAGAGGACCTGGCAGCCATTCGTCCCGTCCCCAGGTCAAAGCCGTCTTCCGATTCTTCGAGTTGCCGCATCAGCGGATTAAGTACCAGGTTGAAAAGCAGGGGAAACAAAGAGACACTCTGCTTACCCCTCCCCCCCGAATGGCTACATCTACTCCGAAGGAGCCGAGGCGGGTGGTCACCCCGTCGTACATAGTTTCAATGAGGCGGGATAGGAGAGGGACCACGTGCTGGCGGCCTCATGGGTTACGGTGTCGAATGGCTTCACGACATACAGGAGAACTCCGACCAGTTTGGCCTCCTTTGCCAGACGGATAAGTTCGTCCAGGACGACACAGTTTATGTGACAGCCCATCACACCGGGCAGAACCCGCGCTGGCCTGCTGAAAGTGCAGTCAAAGGGCTCACACGTGTCACTCGGTTCAGACCGGAGAAGAGTCGTGCCTACAGGGGAGCGATCGGAATCGGCTGGCAGTTCTTCGGTCGGCTCAGGTCCTTACCACGCTTGGGAATGAGGGTAGTCCGGTGATACCACCACGGGGCAGGGTAAACTCCTCCGGAAAGGGCAACGTTACAGAGGGCGGTCAGCACCTCGTCAATGCCTCGGTACTGTAATAAACCGCCCTTCATAACGCCATCCGGACCAGCCACCCCACCACCCTTGAGGCGCCTGATTTTCCCCTTAACGTCCTCAAGCGTGATCGCAGGGAGGTCAGGATTGTCTTCAGCTAGATCTGGTAGGTCCAGCCGAAGTGTATGAGCGGTACTCCAGAGTACATTTAAAGAAATTTTTTTTTTTGGAGTCCATTCATTGTGGTGCACATTATTACTGGTGTTACGTATATCTTACTTAGCAAAAACGTAACAGAACAATGATTTATCAGTCCTAGCTAGTCTATCTATAGAATATGAAATGTGTGAGGCAATCACTTTGAGGAATGTTATTAAAATATTTTCTGAAAGCAAAGCGCGAAAAGCGCTCTTTTAATAATCTGTAGTGTTATAAAAATTCTGAAAATACGATCGCTCAAGTAAACTATTATATTTTTGAAAATGTATTCAACACTAGCACGCGCACATCTTCCAATTATATCGTGTAAGTATTCAGCTAAATAAATTTAAAAAACATATATTTATATTTTTTCAATTTTAATATTTAAGGCTGTTTCAATTATTAATTAAAATAATATTAAATAGTGTGGCAAAGTAGGGATATGAAAAGTACATTAAGAAGGGCGGCAAAGGTAAAACTGCACACGGGCGGCAAGCACCCAAGCGGCGGACTTGGCCTTTTGGCTGTGAATACCCCAACTAGTGGCTGGCGGCCCGCTGTACTGGCCATGGAACCGTCTCACTAAACACAAAACCGTGCGGTAGCCTTGGTCCTTTACGGACTGTTGAGCAGAGCTCATTTTTATTTATTTTTAATACTTGGGAGAAGACTGATGATTTCGAAGAATGAATAAAACATAAAAGAAAACGTTTTCCTAAATACTTTTATTTACGGTGATTTATAAAATTCAAATTTCAAAGTGAAAATTCTCCTATTGAATGACAGCACAGTATGGGATATAAGTTACTACAGAAAGGTGGTGAGAACAAAGGCAATGCTGTGTAGATTATTCCACACACATTGTTGGTTATTACGCCGTGTCGATAAGGTAACATATTTTCATCTGTGGATGGCAGCTGGCTCCAACGCAGCAAGGAACTAGCTTACACTGTAACATTAAAAAAAAAACATGTATGTCAATTAATATTATGTACGTACTTTGTACTAAAGGTGATAATACCTTTTGGCTTATAATTAGTTTATTAACACAAATTGATATTGACTGAAAACCTGTTGGGTACTTGTTTAAAGATATTACTATACAAGGGGTTTTAGAAACACACAAACACTTGGTAGTTTCACAATTTGTTCTTAAAGTCTGACAATTGTTTCACCCTATTAGGCTATTCTGAAAGAGGTATTTTGTAGTATTGTGCAATTCATACTTGAAACAGAAAATATAGAAAGTTTAAATTTTTTGTACCCTACCATTACTAGGTCACAAAATCATTTTAGTTTTCAGATATATAGAAAACCTACTTTTACAGATACCGTTAAACATAATGGCACATAAGGTATAGAAGTTTTTATACTATGGTTAATCGTCTCTTTATAGTACCTTTATCCAAAGGAAATTTTCATAAAGAAGTTGGCATAATAAAAACCATAGCAGAAAATAACGGTTATGTCAAAAGAGTATTAGACACTTTAATAAAAAAAAAGAAAATTGTTTAAAACAATTTATATTTCATAGAGCCAGATCACCATAACGAATAATTTAATTTAACAAATTATTAGGCTATTCTCAAAGAGCTGCTAAGAACAAGTAAAAACAAAGAATGTGTAGTGTCGTGAACATGTGTTAAGGGTGTATATATGGAAATGTGTGTGTGTGTGTGTGTGTGTGTGTGTGTGTGTGTGTGTGTGTGTGTGTGTGTGTGTGTGTGTGTGTGTGTGTGTGTGTGTGTGTGTGTGTGTGTGTGTGTGTGTGTGTGTGTGTGTGGAGTGTGTATGTTGTAGAGGGTGGAGGAGCTAGTGTAGGGAAGGTCAAGTAATTGTAAAAACTGAGTATAATAGGAAAGCAAATTCTAAAAATTAACTAAAATAAGTAACAGCTTTTAATAAAGAAGATACAAAGAATTCTATATGTTCGTTTGTTGAATTTTTGTTACTTTTACTTCCTTTTATAATTTCTAAAATTTCAAGTACATCCATTTTTTTAAACTTTTTGTATGTTGTGCAGTAGTGCCAACCGTTTGTATTGTTACGTAATACGGAACGTTCTATTAGTATCTCGGCTATCCCAGCAGAACCCATCTGTAATGTGTATGTGCGTACATATTGCTGCTACTTTGAGATGAAAGACTATTACGTGATACTTGACATGCGTCAACAGTCGTGGCTATTCCAGACTGTACCGGTCGGCGCAGTGTGTTCAATGCCAGACAGTTTACACAGGTTCTAGTGGATTTTAGAACGCCTGTAATACGCAAATTGCTCGACACGTCATCCAGAAAGTGACCGATTATTCTGGCATTTCAGCTGTTTATAAATGTAAGCATCCAGCGAGGGGCGGTCAGTTAACTTAGGGTGATTACTTTGTGCGTTTCAAGTCGCTATTAGTGAAAAGTGATTATTGTGTGGGACTCTATTAGTTGATATTATTAATGCGTGTGAGCAATTTAATGTCAACTATGCAAACCAATCATTACTGAAATCAAAGCTTCTAACTCCAAGAACCAAATTTATGTTATATAAAACACTGATCAGACCTGTTGTTACTTATGCATCCGAGACATGGACTCTCGTAAATAAGGATATAAGCGCTCTAAGAATTTTTGAAAGAAAAATTTTGAGACAGATATTTGGACCGGTGAAGGAGGGGAATATGTATAGGATCCGAAATAACGGTGAAATAAATGAGTTGATTGGTGGACAAGACCTGGTGAGGCACATAAAATCAGCTAGAATTAGGTGGCTGGGACACGTATCCCGTATGAATGTTACGAGGATGCCCAAAACTATATTAAGTGGAACGATACTGGGCAAAAGAAGAAGAGGCAGGCCTCGAAGAAGATGGCAGCAGGATGTGGAAGAAGATCTGAGAAAGATGGGCAATAGGAACTGGAGACTGAAGGCAATGGACAGAGATGAGTGGAGACGGGTCGTAGCGGAACCCAAGGCTCACCATGGGCTGTAGTGCTGGAGAGTAGTAGTAGTGAGCAATTTAATTTGCATTATTGTACGAGTATAATCTTGTTGAATAACGTGTTGATTACAAACTGTTAATTGTGATAATTAAAGCTGGTTATTAGTGATTCCATTTGTTTTTAATTTTTTTTCCACTGTACCATACGACGATCCGTGAGACCGTCGTAACAATATGTGTGTAACTGAGTAAGCTAGCCACTTACAAACAATCGACATCGGGCCAGCTATTGTTGACGTCTGGTCTTTATAGTTACGTCACAATAGGAGAAAACAAGTTATTTTCTGCAGCCTGAGACTAAGCCTCTCCGATGTTTTTGGAAATCACCGCTCACGTAATGCCCTTTGTGTCAAGTGCCGGTCACCGTTTACCACATACTGGCGGACTGCTTTCTATAAAGCACACAAATATACCGGCGGCAACGTTCAATCGACTTGCGTCAGGTGTTGGCAGCTTCTTTTCTTGAAATCGACCTACATTTCTATCAGGATTTAACAGTGTCACGACCGGTGCCTCCAGCCTTGCAGCTGTACACGGCACGTGAAAATTGAAAAAGTTAAATTATCAGTAAGGAATACGAAACAAAAAAAAGAAACTTATTAAACAACATCACCATCATCATCGTAAATTATATAGATTAATCTGCATACCCGTTTCATGTCGTTTATATAACTTGCAGGGTTTCAGCTTGCATCGTACAAGCTGTGCAAGTTTATATAAACTATCCTACTTGGGACTGCGAATATTCTTTGATCTTGATCTTGTTCTTCAGCTAGATTCTGTAGCATTTTTTTACTTCATTAGTTGTTTCGAAGCGTATAGGTATTAGTCGCACTTCTTGATCATCTTTACCGCAGATTTCTTCACGTTCTTCTGTAACATATCGGCTCAATATATCTGCAAATCGTTTCCTTTGCAGTACTTAATAGTGAATGAGTACTCTCCAATGCTAAAATCCATCTCAGTAAACGAGAATTGGTTACTTTACATTTCAGTAGGAATGACAACGCTTGATGGTCAGTGTGTATTTCAAAATGAGTACCATAAATGTGGTAGCGAAATTGTTTGAGTGCGTAGACAATTGCGAGTATTTCCTTCTCCGATGTTGAGTAGTGCCGCTCTGCTCCTTTGAAAACTCTGCTCGCATAGGCGATGACCCTTAGCTTTCCTTCTGAGTTCTTTTGGTAGAGTACACTTCCCACGGCGTAATCACTAGCATCAGAATAAATTACAAATTTTCCTTGCCGTTAAGGATTGTGTAGCATGATGTTTTCTATAAATAATATTTTCACTTTATCGAAGGCTTCTTGATGCTTCTCCTCCCATCTCCATTTCCTTCCTTTCTTCGCCAACTCTAACAATGGTTGAGTCCTTTCTGCATATAACGGCGTAAATCCAGCCAGACCTAAGAATGCACGTAGTACTGACGAACACCGTGTTAGTTGTGTAGATCGTTTTGTTGCTGAAGATGGCCTCCAGAGGTGAGGCCGAAACGTTTAACAATAACATCTTCAAGAATAACAACTTTAGTAGACCGCGACGCAACAATAGCACCGATTCTATTTTAGAACTCGTCTACTTTGCATTTTTGCATAGTAGGGTAAGGTTACCTAATATAGTGATAATCCTTGAATTAATAAAGATTTCATAAAAAAATAAAAATTAAATCGAGAATATTAATATTTTATCTGAAATATACTAAAGGTTTTCTGTAACAAAGTTAAACTTTTTTTTTTTTTATTAATTTACAAAAACCTCTATGGATCTTATAATACCCATAAGGACTCTTAACATGGTGGGAAATGTCTTCTTAATATGGTGACAAGTACAACTATTACCACCATATTAATTTCCTAGTTTAAAGTAAGCGTTTTGTGTAAATAAATCAAACTGCGTGTACAAATTAATTGAATCAGGCTGAGGAGAAAGGGAACAAGTCATTTTTTGCAACTTTTCAGGAGGAAGGAAAAATTAAATTAAACTCACACATTTTATATTATCCTGTCCAATTTTTGCGTGTGAATTCACTATGATAGCACTAAATTGGTATTTAATGTATTTTGTACTAAATGTCTTTTATGTGACCAGAATTTGGTTTTAATTTTTGTTGACATGTTTCCTTCTTCCTCAGTGTCAGAATCGAGTTTAAAGAAAACTGGTTACCGAAATCATAAATGCAATAGACTTTACTTAATACTTAAAAATATTATATTTGTTTAGTACAATCATTTATCCATCGAAATAAATATTTGTGTAGCAAAAATTGGCTACATTTATTACAAATTCCATATTGTGAAGAGTTTGGAAAAATGACAATCTTATGATAGGATTTAAGTTAAAACTACAGACTAATCAAACTAAACTAGAGCCTTTTTCATCAGGTTAGTAAAAAATATCAATAAATTCAGGAACAAGTAAAAACACAATACAACATTTATCTGAATGTAAAAAAACGTTATTGTAGATAATGCTAAGAAATTAACTAAAACTAAAATTATTCCTTGCATCCGAAAGAGTTGTGTTTTTAAGTAAAGTAAAAAATGTCAATGATTGTGAACGTTAAATACACAAAATTCAACCTTTATCAGAATTTAAAAAAATGACTACTAATATGAGTCTTTACATCAGGTCATATCAGAAAAATAGCACAGTGTTTTTTGAAAATTTAATAATAACAATGATTCAGAAATATATAAAACCATAACACACTCTTTGATACTAATTTTCTTCATTGTCTGCATCAGTACCATTCCACGCAGCTATTTCTTGATAAAAGTTCACAGATTCTACGTTGCATTCCACGTATTTTTGCAACTTTTTAATGTCTTCCAGTTTTTTGTTATTAATTGGCACGCCGTTGTCGGGATATGCTCGTGTTGGTTCCAAAGAAATGACAGACAGATTAGGTTTCCCAAGTCGGAATGTATGAACTACACAGCTATTAATATATGGTCGAGCAACAGATACTCCAGGATCATCAGAACTAAAACTAAATTCTTTGAAACGACTAGGCATAAAAGACTGCTTTTTATTTCTAGGCGTTTCTGCTGTACTGTCTCCACAGAAAAAACAGTTTTCTTGAAGTATTTCGGCCACCGTTTATCAAAATAAAAAATGTAACTACTGTCCACTATACACACAAATGTATTTGATTTAGCGTTGCAAATTATTTCCAAGTAGTCCCTTGGAGTGTATATCCGATCAGATCTTGCTATTTTCTTTTTAAATACACCGAAGTCTCGGTCACATGCCAGGAAAGAGTGCCCCCTTTCAGGAAAATTGTACACTATTTTGTGTAGGCTTCCAGTACTTACTAATCCAGAACACAGTCTCAGGACAGTGTGCTTTCTATTCTGTCCAGGACATGAGTCAGAAAACAAAGTTAACTCTGTCACATTTTTAGGCGTAAAGTTTTTAATGTAATGAGACAAAAAAGAGGCAACTTCATTTGCACCCTTTCTAGCCTGACCCTCATGGTAAAGATATATTACACAAGTGCCATAATAATAATAGGTTAATGATAATAATAATTGCATTGAGTTAAATAATATTTTAATACCATTAATTACATGTAGGATAGGTACTGGAAAACAATGAAAACATAGAGACAACGGAAAATTCCATCATTATCTCTTCCATAACAACTATCTCGCATGTAAACTGTGATAACGTGATCAGGTTTCTGCGACTGGCACATTTCAGGGCAAGCGTAGCTACAAAATCATCATCATCATAACCATCTTCAAGGATTAAACCAAGAATGGTTTGTTCTGGTCTCAAATAGTCAAAGATTAGAGCTGGTCACTCCAGCGCTTTCTCGGACGTCCCACACCTCCCCGACCCTTCGGCTTATAGTCCCATAGTTGTTTGGGGATGCGGCAGTCATCCATTTGGCAAAGAGTTTCCCACCAATTTAGCCGATACTGGGCAATCCTGTTACAACTATTTGTCGCATGATGCTATGTAGAGTTTAGTCATCCTTAACATCTGTTGCAACTGTTTTCAATATCTATAACACGCAGGTATTTTGCAGATGAATCAACTTTACGGTTCGTTAGTCTATCAATCAATATAAGGTCTACCTGCAGAAGATAGTCGTAAGACTCTTTTCAGAGTGGTCCATGGAACATCAAAATATTGTGGCCCTCTTATGTAAAGTCATTTTCTCAGTTTTCACTTTGAACAGCATAATTTTAATGTCAGAAGAAGAATATTGTCTACAACATTTGTTAGGTTGCTCATTACTGTTGTGTTTGTTCTTGTTCTTTTGACGCCTTAAATTTTGGCATTGTATAACAAAATAGTGAATTTTTCATTCTTGTAACTTAAGGTATTACACTGTACAATAAAATAATATACAACTTAGCCTATAATTAAATCACTGAAGACTGCAAGCAATCAAACTTGAATACTTTAACTATGTGACATGAGTATAATTAATTTTTAATTATTTAGAATAAAATAAAATACAATTATTTTATACCAGAATGCCTATATGCAAGTGAATGTCCAGTATTGAATTATAACTTAGACAAACTAGAAATATTAGAAAGACGAATTATTAGGAAAGCATTAAGCCCACGAAAAACTTTAGCTGGTTGGGAATTAAGAACTAATGATGAAATATGTCAAAGAATAAAAAATACAACAGAAACAGTGAGAAAAAAAGACTATTACTTTTTGGATTTATATATAATGGACAGCAATAAGTTAACAAAACAGATATTCAAATATCTGTGGGGATAGAAGTCAAAAACGATTTAGAAAAAATAATATAAGTGCACGATAACCAATTGAGAGAGATGTTTTTCGGGCAAAAGTGTTAAAAATGAAAAGAGTCTAGATTGGGATAGAGAAAAACGCGGATTCAAGATGGACTGAAGAAAGGAAGAAGAGACGTTGTGAAAAGATGAAAGAATATTGGAGAAAAAGAAAAGAACAAGGAATGAAGAATAGAAATTTTCATGTAGTCCTCGGATGACCGATACAAATAGAAAAAAAATACAAACACTACACATCAAACACAACATAACCTCAAAACTAACAACTCCACAAAGATCGGTAACCACTGAAATATTCAGTAATGATAGACAGATTCATGCTCTATTTGATGACAGAAAAAGGAACTAACTACAATTTACACGTTATATGGAAATAGTGAAAATTCAAACTATCGCCATATTAAGTGGGTCATCCGTGGGTCATGACAAAAAATAAAAGAGGCAAGATTCAAAGAGCTGAAATGCAGTTCCTTTGAAATACTTTAAATTACACATTGAAAGATAGAATAAGGAACGGGGATGTCAGAGCAGAACTCTAAGTAAAGAATATAAATGAAATTATTTCAATTTACAGAAGACCGTGGTGGGATCATCTGCATAGGATGACAGAGAATCGATTGCCGAAAGCGGCACCAAATATTAAAGCCATTGATAGAAGAGACGTTTGTCGTACGAGGATGAGACGGGTGCCGAAACAGGTTTATGTAACACAATCCTTAAGGAGAATAAAAAAACGAAAAAAATAAGAAGAAAAAGAAGAAGGAGAACAGTTCTTGACATTTCCGGTCACTGTTCACGAAATCCATCGATGGTTAAACCCCTGCCGGCTACAATAATTTCTTCAAATTTTAAAGGATTTAATGGATGATTACGGACAGACTTCCACGTCTTATTTCGTCATGAACATCAATCTTCCATCTGTATTACATATTACGTAACCATACCCTAATTAAAATACCTATTGCAGAGGGATTTTGATGTGACGAAATACTTACGTCGGCTCCAGTTATGGCACACACGGCCCTTGTGGAATGGATAACGGCACACAGAATTACCATCATTACCAGCACTGTGACGGCCTTCATGTTACATCCATTAACGGTAATGAAGAACTGTTGGCTTTTATGGTCTCATGCCAGCAGCGCAAAATAAAAGGTTATGCTATCAAATTAATCATTAAATATTCCGTTTCAATTGATATTACGGATTTTTTTTGGCCATAATTCAATACACAAATTTTATAGATATGAAGACTCATTAATTTAGAATATATAACAAAGTGTTAAATTGTTATCAGAAAAGTAAAAATTATTTAAATGTTACGTACTTTTTCTAATTGAGTGGGAAATTCTGTATACCATATAATTATCATACACAAGGTCGCGTGTTTGTGGGATAGGTATCTTATAATTCTACTACATATTGCTATATGCTCTAACAGACATGTACGAATCTGTAGTTACCATATATCTAACTGACGGGTATTTCAAAACGCGCTATAATTATTTTCTTTAGAAATAATTTTCTTCTTCTTCTTCTTCTTCTTCTTCTTCTTCTTCTTCTTCTTCTTCTTCTTCTTCTTCTTCTTCTTCTTCTTCTTCTCCTTCTTCTTGTCCTTCTTCTTTTTCTATTTTTTCTATTTGTTTCGGCGATCTGAGGACCACATGCCAATTTCAGTTCTTTATTCCTTGTTATGTTCTTTTTCACAAAATATTCTTTCGTCTTTTCACTACATCTCTTCTTCCTGTCTTCAGTCCTCTTTGAACCTGCGTTCTTCTCTCCCCTACCATAGACTCCTTCCATTTTTAAAACTTTTTCCCGAAAAACTTCTCTTTCAATTCCTCCTTTTGCGTTTACATATTTTTTAAAAACCTTTTTGGGTTCTTTAATTCAACTTGATATTGACTTCTTTACCCACAGGTATTTGAAGATCTGTTTTGTTATCCATTTGTCGAACGCATTGTCGTCCATTCTATATAAATGCCCAACAAATTCTAGTCTTTCTTCTTTTTCTCTTTTTTATTCTTTTTCTTCCTCTACCACTTCCCCTTCTTCTTCACCTCAGGGTTTTCGCTTAGAGCCTCTAATTTCTTCAGTCTTCAGTCCTGCTGTTTATTCTTGGGATCTCTTACGTCTCTTTGTCAGCCATTGCTCATCCTCTCTCTATGCTGTTCCCATTGCAATTACCACTGTCTAATCATATCGTTCATGCTGTATATATCCTCAACTCGACCCTAATATATTTATTTCTAATTTGATTGTGGAGGGATCAAACCTATCACTTGTCTAAGGAAATTGATTTCAGCGGTTTGTATACCGCAGTCGTAGAATCGAGTTAAGATAAAGACTGGTTCTGCCTGCACACACTTGTCACTTGACCAATAGTAAGGCGGGCTTGTCTGGTATGCCTGGCCAATACAGGTTATAAAGATACAGTAACACAAAAAAACACACACAACAATATCAACTACTACTACTACCTCTCCAACGTTAGGCTCGTAACCGTGGCGAATTTCTCTATGGCGATGGTAGCGCAACAGGCCCAAGTCTTAATGTTTAAGACAGAAGAAGAAGAAGAAGAAGAAGAGGACATTTCTCACAAAGTTTGGCGATCTCTCACAAGCCAAATCTCTGTTCAGATGGGCGATAAGTTTTGAAGGGCATCGTTTAAAAAACTTAAAAGAAGTCAAAAACAATTAGCAAAAAAAATCTATTTCTAATTACAATTAAAACGTTTATAATAAAAAACAGAATTTACAAACAAATTGGAATTATGTTTGCAAATTATTATGAAATGTAAGGAAATTAAGTGTATTACTACGATACCGGAAGATATGTTAGAAATAATTTTATAAACGACAGATCACACAACTACAAAATTTAATGTTGTCTGTGTTTTTTTTTTGCTTTATATCCTTTTACGTTTAGTTTCGCGAAAAAGAACAGTGATTAAAAAATTTGCACTTTCTACGTAAATCGGTTGGAGAAACAGTTAACTTGGTTATCACATTCTACGCATGTGGCACACTTTAGTGAATCTGTCACATCAGTAGGAACCTGGACAACATGGAAGCAGCGAACACTGAAACAGATAAACCAATATACACACACCAGTTTTAATTGAAAAAGATACACTTACACCAGGCACACACAACAACATCAACTACTACTACTACTAGTACTACTACTACTACTACTAGTACTAGTACTACTACTTCTACTACTACTACTACTATTACTACTACTACTACCTCTCCAACGTTAGGATCGCAACCATGGAGTTGGTGGAACTTGAGATTTATCACGGCCAGGTGGCGCAACAGACCCAAGACTTAATGCTTGAAGGCAGAAGAAGAAGAAGAAGAAGAAGAAGAAGAAGAAGAAGAAGAAGAAGAAGAAGAAGAAGAAGAAGAAGAAGAAGAAGAAGAAGAAGAAGAAGATATTTCTTAACGTTTGGCGATCTCTCACAAGCCAAATAAGAAGAAGATATTTCTTAACGTTTGGCGATCTCTCACAAGCCAAATCTATGTTTTGAAGGGCATCGTAGGAGGAACATAAAAGAAGTCACAAGACAAGTAGCAAAAAAATTTATTTCTAATTACAATTAAAATGTTTATTAACAAAAAACAGAGTTTACAAACAAAATGTAATAATGTTTGCTTATGAAACGTAATAAAAATTAAGTTTATTACTACGATGCCAGAACGAGTGTTAGAAATAATTTTATAAATTACAGATTAAACCACAATAAAATTTATTGTTGTTTGTGTTTTTTTTTTGCTTTATATCCTTTTACGTTGTTGTTTTGCGAAGGAAACAGTGATTAAAAAATTGCAGTGTCTACGTAAATCGGTTGGAGGAACAGTTAAATTCCTTATCACATTTGACGCATGTGGCACATTTTAGTGAATCTGTTACACCAGTAGCCTGAACAACATGGAAGCAGCGAACACTGAAACAGATAAACCAAAAGATTTATTATTATTAATTGTTCTCAATGTTTGGGGACTCAAAACGCGCACACAATTTACGATAATCTAATTTGTGTTTCAAGGGAAACAGAAATTATCCCAAACCCCTGCTATATGCGGATGACAGTCATTATTCAAGAAAATGAGGATGATTTACAAACAGCTTTGTTTAAATTACAAGAAGTAGTAAGAGACTATTCACTGACAATTTCAGTTAGAAAGACGACCAAAACCTTTAAAGGTAAATATCCAGCGAGGACTAACATAGTTATAAACAACAGCACTTTAAAACCAATGAGCCGTTTCAAATATTTGGGCTGTCCAGTAAGCTATGAGTCTGAAAATGATATAAGAGAAAAGACATATAAATTTAAGAATATTTTGGTACGATTCATAGAAATCTTAGAAATAAAACAAGATACAACACAAGGATTAAATTTTATAAGACAATTGCAATACCCACGTTGATTTGTGCGAGTGAGGCGTGGGTCATGACAAAAAAAGAAGGCGGCAAGATTCAGAGTGCTGGAATACAGTTTCTAAAAAACACTTTCAATTATACGTTGCAAGATAGAATAAGGAATGAAGATGTCAGAGTAGAACCCGGAGTGAAGTACAGAAATGAAATTATTTCAATTTACAGAAGACAATGATGGGATCATCTGCAAAGGGTGACAGAGGATCGATTGCCGAAAGCGGCACTGAACTATAAAGCCAATGGTAGAAGAGACGACGGTCGTCCGAAAATGAGATATGTGCCGAAACAGGCTTATATAACATAATACGTGAAGAGGAGGAGAAAAGAATAACAAGAAGAAGAACAATTCTCGACATTTCCGTTCACTGTTTACGAAGTCCGTCGATGGTTAAACCCCTGCAGGCTTGAACCATTTCTTCAAAACTTTGAAGGATTTCACGGGTGACTGTGGATATACTTTCACGCCTTACTTCGTCTGTCTTCAGGAAATTCAGGGAACCATTTTGCCACATTTTGTGCAATGAACTCACATTGCATGGACAACGCTACTTTCCGAATACCGCTCTATATTCATAAAATATAGGTACACATTTAGGTACAGTTTTCTCTGAAACTTGTTATATGAAGTCTTGAATTTTTTGTAAATGTTTTATGTAAAAATGTTGTCTTTACTAAAGAAGTATTTCATTTTTGTTTCCACACAAGTATTATATTTATTTTAATTTTGAAACCTTTTTCACGGAAAATTAGTAAACATTTTTTTTCCAGCAACCAAACTATATAGGAACTAAGTGTAATATGAACAATGTGGGGAATATGTGCAGAGTTAATACATAACCATATTTATCAAACAGGGTAAGTTATTTCCCCGTAGTTTTGTGCTGGCCGCGCTATTTGGATTGTTACTGTGCAGTGCTGAAAGTGGCGCCACGTTAGATCGTACCTCTGCTTAGTCAAACGTATTTAAAGCTGAGTGGTCATTTGAACTTATTACGAATGTGACGCCATAGTTATTCAAGCGTCTAGATAATTAAGATTTAATTTACCAATATATTAGTGCTGTACAAAGTAGTTAATATTCTGTGGTAAATACTAATTAAAAGAAAGCGGGCGAGATATGTTTGGCCGATACCAGTGCAGGTTATATGCATGTCTTAAGTTTTATTATGGCCCTACACTCGGAGGAATATAAGCAGCTACTCTCGGAGGAATATTACCATCTTAATCGCTTATGGAATATAGCTGATACGAGGGATCATTTCCAAAACTGTGTAAAAAGTGTCTGTACAAGGCATTCGTGTAGTTTCTACACTACCGATAGTTAAGTGAGCAACAAGTGCACAGGGAAGAAAGCAAGGAATTTCTAACGAACTAAGGTCGGCTGATTCTATTAAAAAACTTAAAATAAAAAGACAAAAGAAGGAGGAATATTTTTAAACAATTCCATCAACAAACTTGTATCTTCCCGGAAAATAATTAAAGAGGTTAAAGATGCCAAATGAAGAAGATCTAAGCTACATGGTCAGAAAGCTGAATGAAGAATACACAAAGATGAAATTGGAAATAAACATAAACAAAACTGAATGCTTGGCAATTAGAGATGAAGAAACAACAGATTTAGAAGTATACGGAAATGTTAAATTTAGAGGAACAGACAAATTCAAGTACCTAGGATTCACACTGAGTAAACAAGGCACAACGGAAGAAGAAATAAAAAGTAGATTAGAACAGACTAGAACAAGAATTAGACAATTACACATGGTTATATGGGACAAAAATATTAGAAGAAGCACCAAAAAATGATATATCAGACCATAGTCCAAATCATTATGACGTATGCAGCAGAAGTATGGGTTATTAACGAAAAGAATGAAAGAAACATTCTTGCAACAGAGATGGAATATTGGAGGAGGTGCTGTGGAATAACGAGAGCAGACCGAATAACAAACGAGGAGATCAGAAGAATGGAAACGGAAAGAAGTGTAATTGACTAGGTACAGCGAAGAAAAAAGATTGGTGTGGTACGGTCGTGCCCGGAGAGCCCAAAATAGGTAGATCAACAAAGTGACGGAATGGAGTCCATTAGGAAGGAGATAAAGGGGAAGACGAGAAGATCTAGGAGGGACGAACTGGATGAATCTATGTAACGTATAGGACTCGAGGAAGGACAATGGGAACATTGTTCGGGAGAATTGGAAAGCCAGGTTAAAGGAAGGGAGACGGCATTAGCTCCGTCTATATTGCAACGTTACAAGTATTGAGTATTATACACACTTACACAAATACAGTACCATGTACTCAATGCAACTATAAAGTGTATTACACCGGCCAGGTCGCAGGTGTCACTTTAGACAGGACCCAGCCTGTATTCTCCCGCACAAAATTGCTTAAAACTGTTCGTCGTATTCTTCTTACGCTAATTATTTACAAAACATACCACCCTGGGCAAATATGAATATATATGTATTGTTGCAATATGTATAAAGCGTCCGTTTATATATATATATATATATATATATATATATGCCAAATGCACCGTTTGCAATGGTCAATATTAATGAAGATATTAGCAGGCAAAGTGGGTTCAGCGTGCAGAGTCAATAAAACATTGGTTAAACGAGCTGTGAGTTGATTATGTTTGTGGTAGTTTTGTATATGTTTACTGTGCACAGTTTTATATTTATCATAAATTAAAATTTAAAAATTAGATTACGCTTGAGTTTTATTGTAACACAACTAACTGATTTTTACTTCTGAATATTTCAAATTAATTGTAATTTTTTAAGATCGTTTTAGTGCTGTATTATATAAACCTTGTTAAATATTTACACCTTTTTGTATTACACACGTTTCTGCTGTATGCTTCATTTTTAAATAAAATAATGGTTCTATATGTTTTTTTTAATGTTTAGAGTATTTTACAACAAAAACATGTGTTTTTAACAAATTGTTGTGTTAGATTAACTTATCTTGAGTTGCTCATATTCTTAATACATAAGCAGATATTGTAAAACTTATGCTTTCCTAATTTTCTTTCATATCTGTTATTAAAACTTAAAACTATTTTGTACATTGGTAAAAAACATATCAGCAGACAAATATATCATATTACGTTTAAAACTTTGTGAAAATTTAGCCCCAAACACAAAGTTGCTCATATTCCAACGAATTCCCTTACAGTTTAGTTCTACAATTCTGTTTTAGTAGGCAGACAACGGTGACTCAAATCAACCCTCAAAATTATTCGTAGCACAGTTTATGATATATGTGTAACTAAGTGTTGAAAAGTATGGTTTTCAAAATAACAGTTTGAAGTACATAATTGAGAACTATCAAAAACGAAACTTCATTACCAAACATTATTCATCACAAAAACAAAAATACATTCATCCATATTGTTGCCTTTTATGTTGCCAGCATGAAGTAAAAAGTATCCCCTTTTAAGCAGTGAAAACCACATAATTATATGTTAAGCCATTTCAAAACATATAGGCCTACTATTGAAAGGAATTGGGTGCGAAAATTTGTAACGATTTTACTGGGTGCAAACGTACATTAGATTATTTAAAAAATGTGTTTCTGAGTTCATTTGTATAATACATTATGTACCATTTTATTCAGAAAATTCAAAATTAATTAAAACAAGCATTTTGAAAATGTAAAAATTTTTAATTTTTTGCCTTCACACTCCCCTTATAAAAGAAAATCGTACCGTGTTTTGTGTTTTTAAATTTTCAAAATTCTCAACGTTGAAAACACTCAAAAAACAAATATATACACCACACCCACACACAATAATACCAAAAGCAAACAGGAAACCACAGAAACAACCGACCGGAAAACAAGTACTCAACAGGATCCAAAATTCGGATGACTGAGGATGAGAAAAATATGATTCCCAAAACGTGTACTAGATAAGGATATAATATATCTTGATGTAAAATAGTCAGAAATATTAAATAAATAATAAAATAATTAACATAATAGGAAATAACATCAAATATAAAATAAAAACTGAACAATTAAGAAATAATCAAAGTGAACAACACATAAATAATAACCAAAATAAAAATGGGCTTCATTCACATACATAAGTAATAAAATAACAAAGGTAACAAAACTATTTAAAAACACAGACATTAAAATAGCATACGAAACTAATAAAATAATCATTTACAAAACTAAATAACCAACACAACAAAGATAATACAACAACCAATGATATATACAAAAATTGAATGACAAGATTTCAATAAATGTTACGTAGGACAAACAAAAAACAACTGAATGAACGTTACTCGTATTTTGAATATCTAAACGCATACAAAAAACAGAAATATATAAATCTAATTTAGTCACACATGCAATAAACACAGGATATGAATTACCAGACATAACCAACATGACACTAATAAAACACATACCACACAAAGGCACCATAATCAATGTATGGGAAAATTTACAAACATACAAACACAAAACAGACTAATTCCTCAACAAATACAAATCAATGCAAAACATGACACAATTTTCAAAGTACTCAACATAGAAAATATTCAAAAAGGTATTATATATATTACATTCACACACAATAACACCAGTATAAAATACCAAAACCAACAGGAAACCATAACAACAACCAACCAAAACAAAAATACTCCACAAGGTATAACATCAGGAAAGCTGAAGATGAAATCAATACGCTTCCCGAAACATGTACCAAATAAGGGAATAAAACATATTGAATTAAAGATTTTATAAATATTAAATAAACTAAATAAATAGTGTATGCATCAAGAAATTAACTGTAGAAAAAATTCAAGTACCGTCTGCCTAGTGGCAAAAGCTAAAGAGCATGATAATGTCTTTCAGCCGCCAGCTAAACGCAACATTATTATGGTTACTGACTGACTGATTGTTTCTTTTGCGCAAATGTTGCGTTTAGCTGGCGGCTGAAAGACATTATCATGCTCTTAAGCTTTTACCATTTGGTAAACGGTACTGTATCCATTGTCGAACGTTGTTTTAGTCAGTCGCCACATTATGGTTACTATATACCAGCAGCAGTGTATTTCACCACAACACAAAACAAACCTTTATTTACAACAATCCCAATGACATTATGTATCTGTGTTATACTTCACATTTCTGCGGTGAGTAATTAAATATAAAGAACAGTAGATTTGCATTTACGATGACAAATATTTTAATGAATAGATCGTTAGCTGAATCACATACGAAGACAACCATTAACTAGAGACAATAACCCCAATAACCTATCTACAGCTATGCAGTGTTGTTCGCTTGTTAGGTCTTTAATCTGCGACGACGTTAGCATGTTAGCGGTCGCGGTTTTAGTTAACGATTCCCGGCTGGTAAATTGTGCTAACACTTGATTTTAAACTTTCAGGACGCTTTATAAATCTGGTTTAATTGTTTGCAGTGATATTATTTTTAACACATTATATATATTGCGACGTATCAAAACAAACGTTTATTTACAACAATCCCAATGACGTCACGCAAGAATGACGTCATGCAGCGTGATGCGTTACAGTTTACAGCGTTACAGAAATTTTCAAATGATGGCCAGCCAAAAGACATTATCATGTAAAAAAGTGTTTGAATACATTAGATTAGACAATTATGTTAATTAGTTACTTATAACCTAATTATGTGTTGTACGATATCAACCAGGTTGATTAATACGTACGCTTTCCTCGGGTCCCACACATATGGCACCAGTGTAAAATACGACAGCCAGCAGGACTGCCAACTGCAGCAACAGAATAACGTGGTACTTCATGTTGGTGGCAACTGTCTCCTGGAGGTTAACAAAATATCCCTTTTATACCTGTGTGACAGCAAAACACGTGCAAAACGTATAACTTGCCATTTGTCATTGTGAAGAATAATTTAGAAACATATTCGATAAACGACCTTTTACTATTAACCAATAAAGTTATTTTTATGGGTGACACGTCATATTTAACAATAATTATCACAAGCCTTCACAATGTTGCAAATATGTGTCTGTATAATCATGAGACAAGAATTTTGTTATTGTTAACAATAGAATATAACGTGTTTCCATATAATTAAAATACACAAGGTTATCAGATGACAGAATAATCGGTGTCAGTGAAAACTAATTGGAAGGTCTGTTAAGTCGATTACAAAGAAGGTTACCACCAAATATTACACAAAATATTACCACTAAATATTACTTTGTTTTTTGCGAAAGATCCGACTATTCTGTCGAACTCTGAAAACAGATTGTAGATGGGTATACATTCATTAAATCGAATCTGCAAAGACTCTGGCTTGCAAATATCCACACGTAAGACCATGGCAATGGCTTTTCGTGGAACTGATCCCGTACGGGAAAAATTGTTATAGATGGTACTGTCCTGGAACAAGTTAGCAATTTTGAATACCTGGTCTACAGCGTGTCTTTTAATGCAAGCAAGAACGTTGTGAATAAGTTGGATAAGTTCAACCTTATGTGCGGGACCATTAGGCGAACCCTTAAGTCAGCAAGTAAAGGAACACGCCTCAATTTGTACAAGGTGTTAACCCCTCCTTTAACGAACTGGACTTTAACGAAAGGCCAGGCCAGTCGCATCAAAACGGCGGAAATAAGATTTCTCAGGTACGTGGCAGGGTATACTCTCCATGATCATAAAAGAAACAGAGATATACGGGAAGAATTGAATATTATGAGTATACTCGACAGGATCGCCCAGTATCGGCTGAATTGATGGGAAACATCTTTGCCGAATGGTTGACTGTCGCATCCCCAAACAACTATGAAACTATAAGCCGAAGGGACCGAGAATTGTGGGACGTCCGAGGAAGCGCTGCAATGACCAACTCTAATCTTTGCCAGTTTGAGACCGGAACGAACCATCCTTGGTTTAATCCTCGAAGATGATGATGATGGTAACCAATTATTACATCATACTCTGTACGTATATTATAACGTACGTAAGGTCTTTTACTATCTGGTAGTCACATCATCCTCGTCATTTTTAAAACTTCTAAACGATGCGTGACTTTGACCTGGCAAACTTGTGTTGCCTTTGTCGCAATATTTTTACGTCTAAAGTTTCGGACTTCAACAGAGCTCCACAACTGGTGAATACGGTTTTAGCATTTAGCTGGACTATCACGTTGCTTCAACCTGTCTTGGGCGGAGTCTCTTCCTTTAATCTTTTCTGTCTGGTCTGAATGGAAAGCTGAATATTAATTATTATTTATAAAAATTAAAAGCATTTATTAAGTTTAGTTAATTTTTAGATTTGTCTTCTAATTATACTTATTTCTTACAGTCACTTGACCTTCCCTATACTAGCTTCTCTACCCCCTCCAACACAAACACCACACACACATGTCCTTATACATACCCTTAACACATGTTTATTACCCTACATTTTCTTTGTTTAGTTATTCTGAGCATCTCTTTGAGAATATCCTAATAGACTAAGACAATTGCCAGAGGCCAAGGACACACTGTGAAACTTATCAAGTGTTTGTGTGTTTTTAAACACCTTAGTTATCCAAATTTAATTTGCAAATGCGATAATTTTAACTTCTACTTACCAATATAGAAAAATTATTTCGATTAACGCTTTCAAGCGTTACAGCTCATCATCAGATCGGAACACAATCAGATTTTTCCAATCTGATAATGAGCTGTGACGTTTGAAATCGCCAATCGGAATAATTTTTCTATAGTGCTGTGCAACAGTGTTAATTCTGATTGTGATTATAACTACTAACACAACTTATTAGTTAAATATTAGATTTGTTAAAACAAGTATAAATTATTTTTATATACTCAATGTCAAAGAGCATTTGATTTGAAGACGGAAGGGTATTAACAATAATCTACAAAACTAAATGGAACATTCCCTTGTAAAAATTAACAGTCGATTTATAGTACCGTATAAACTATTTTCTACAGAAGAGAATTTGGTCGAGGAGATTTACGTGCGGCAAGGCTGTAGGTTATCTCCGAGATTGTTTAATATCTATCTATATGTCAATCAACGTCACTTTTATAGACAGAGAGACACAATGTGAAGGTTACTACTCGCTTTATCAATATAAAGGACCAACTTATTGTCTAGAGAACTGCGCAAAAATAGCTGATACCAGTATGAAGTACTCGTCTGTTTTGTTGTTCCTGTTAATCATTCTGTTCGCTGTAGTTTGTACGAGAGCCGAATCCGACTGTTCGCGGGCAGGCCAAAACGTAAGTATTTATTATAGTTTTGTCATGAATGTTACATGACGAAATACGCGTTACATGTTATGGTGGGCCGAAAAAAAAATATATATATATATTGTTACGGCTGTTTACTTGATCGTCGTAGGTACTGTGGAAAACAAAGTACAAGACACCAATTAAGTCACTAATCACCAGCTTTAATTATCACATTTAAACAGTTCGGAATTAACAACACAGTCTCTTACAACTGTGCCGGTGTAAATCCGGGTATCGAAGGTTTTAGTTAAAGTTTTTTTTAAATTGTAAAATAACGCGAATGCGAGAGTGCTGAAGCGACCTTTGTACTGCGATGTAAATGGACGGTTGCGCGCGCAACTCGTAGTGAGGGGTCGCTTTTCTCTGCTGCTGACGGCAGTTGAACTCACCGCCTGCTACGAAATACATTGGCCTCTCTCGCTCTCTCTCTTCGAACAATTACGGCGCAGTTTTCTGCATCTTCATGGCTGGCTGAAGCGTAAACGACTCCCGGTAAGAATTGTATTATTTTATGTGTTTAAATGTAATTCATATTAAATGGATATTTAATAACAAGGTGTATGCAACCGTATAGGGACCTAATTATGTGGGTGCGACCCGACAGTTTTTATATTAAGAGAAAACTCATTGTTCAGTAATTTACTTAATGTTCAGTATATAGCCAATGTTCCGTTTATTATTACTAGAATAGTGTGAGAGGTATTGCAATTGTCATTGTCATGATAAAGGTGTACAACATTAAAAATTAATGGCTAAGAGTTAGTGCGTAGTCAGGGAATGAACTGTCCATGCATGCAGCAGACTGTCGGGGAGCTCTTTAATTAGCTTTACAGTAGAGAATTATTTGTGAGAACTTCCCTAGATGAAATTTTATTAATGTTAAAACATTCTTAATGCTGTGAGTGCCTTGCAGTTGAATTTTTTGGTCAAATAATGATTATTGCTCACCACGTGGCTGTTTAACCTGCAAATTTCTGTCGAAGCATGTAGATCTGGTGCTGATGACTTTTACATTACGCCACTTTTGATGTAGTCGTTTCATTATTAAAATTTACTTATTCCATGGCTGACCTTCTACCCTTTCAGCTGGTTGCAAAGACTTTATTAATGAAACTTGTGCATTTATGGAGAGTTAGTTGATGGCCCGTTCTGAGGTTAATTACCTGAACTCGGGTGTACATTTTTGGTGAACATTTCTCTAATTTATATGAATTAACAGGGTTCCTGATTAAGCCGGAGATTTGGCCTTGCTGATAGCCATACACCTGCATCAGTCATGGACCATTAGACAAGATCCTGTCCGGAGAGGGAGCTGGTGAGCGGTTCACGATGTAGCACCTTGCCAGCAGTATTAAGGTGATATGCACTCTTTTATTTTCCTTTTGGGGCCGGGCCGGCAGTGCGCCAGTTTTACATTAAATATCATTTGAATCCATGTGACCACGTGTCCAGACTGTCTGCTATAAAGGGGAGCAGCTGATCATCACTCTGAACGTTATAAGTTAAATTCAAGAACACTTTTTTTATAACTGAATTACATAACACTAAGTGCAATGCTTGTAATTGTGTGCTGCACTGGGGGAGCGTGCCAGAGATATTTTTACACTTGCACATTTTACCGTTTGCATTTCATTATTATATTACTCCTTACAAAAATTATAGAACATGTTATGGACTCTGTTCCGGCTGGAACATAAATGAGTTTATATTAAATTAAATTAACCTTGGGTTTAACATTTAAGGGCTGGGGGTTTTCTGTGTTTTTTTTTGCCGTTTTCTGGGGTTTAAAAGGGGAACTTAGTTTTTGTCTGACACATGTTTGTGCAGCCTGAGGCAGGTTAGATTCCTGTCAAATTTTGTCAACCACATGCTGGCGCGCTTCCACAGCTGCTAGGGCACAACCGTTTTATTGTACTTTCATTTCAATTATATTTATATAGCCAGTCGGGTTTTAATAGAAAATAATTTGCAAATTTTTCTGGGCATATACTAGTTAATTTTGTACCTCACAAAAGTCTAGACTGATTGTTTTTTTTTACTTGTAAAACATATAATGATCAACCTTATCCACTTGTAGCATATACTGATTTATTTTTTTTTTAACTGTAAAACATACTGATTAATATTTTTCACTATAGAACATATAATGATTAATTTTTTTTTACTTGTAAAACATATACTGTTTGATTCCTTTGTCAAAATTTTGTAAAGCCTCAACTGATTAATTTTTTACTGGTAAAGTATACTGATTTATTGAATCCTTCTGAAATTGTGAAGCAAATTAGCCTTTTAGAATTGTATAACAACTGTTTAAAAATCAGGTGATGTAGTTTCCGTAAATTTTTATTTAATGCTGTGGAAGGAACTTAAGGTTCATACGCTCATGATGGGTCAGTGATCTGTGGAATGCTATACATATGGGTGGTCCGGTCTTACTTATGCGTATGAGTAATTATTATCCTTTTTGGAGTTTTGGCTTTAAGTAATCCTACAGAAATGGGTTGCTGATGGGCGAACATTTTATTACTGCTGGGTTCTGGGTATGGTACTAACTCTGCCTGCAAGGCGGGTGCATTCCAGGGGCATTCGTGTTCGAGTTAATGTATAATTGTGAGTCAATGTTCCTTATGTTTCAGTGTGTGTTGTTATGTTTGTCCGTGTCTAGCTAGGCACAAGATGGGGGAGAACTTTATATTTATATATACATATTTATTGAATATTATACACATGTTGTTTTTTTTAATACTGTTAACGCAGGGCTTAAATTAGTTGTGATATTTATGATTCATGGGGGGGAATAACTACGTGATAGAGTTGGCCTGCATGTATTAATTCTTGGAATACAATAAAAAAGGTTATTGTTATATTACAGCTGAGTTTCATTGCAAGTCCCGTCATACTGGACCCGGCACAATTTTTGCTTCTCTAGGCTCTAGCCTTGTTCTAAATAACTTGTGGCCTTTCTTTCAAAAAAAAAGAAAATGTTAAAATAAAAGAAGTTGTTTTATACTCTTAAAAATACATAAAAGGAAAGAGGGGTTACAAATGGTAGCAGTGAGCGTGGTTCATTCTAGGCTTGAACCCTTGGGTCCTGGTGTGTGACGAGGCTTGCAAACTCGGAAATATTAAGGCGATTGTTAGGACATTGTTTCGTAGGTATATGCCCGTGAAGGCTAGTTGTAAGTTGTATAACTTGTGAGTCGGGTCGCACCACTGAGGCGGTTATTTGTGTTTGAAAAATTTGATAGCTTGTACGGCCGGGGAGTCTCAAGGGCCTGGATAATGGAATGTTGATTCGGTGTCGGAGTTTAGTGTGTGATATTGGCGGGATGCGGTATGGCCCGATCGGAAGTCGGTACCGGCACCGACTTGTGTCCGGTTGATGTTGGAGTATTATTTCCCGAATTATGATTGTCTATTGTTAGTTGTTTGTTGTGAGTTATGTGTTGGTACGACGTGTGCGTCGAGTTGCTGTTTGATGTTATGTGTGTTTAGTATTGTTGCTTGTCACTTGTCTCCTTCTGTCGTGGGTGTGAATGGTTCAGAATAGGCCAGGTCTCCGCAGCGCTAGAGAACCCGGGGGTCCACTCAAAGGAAGTACAGTACTTAGGTTTTTTCCTAAATGTTTGTGAATGTGTTTTTGCAGGTTATGTTGGTGTTAGGTGTTTAGTGGGGATTTGTTTTATGATTGTTTGTTTTGAATTGTGCAATTCTGGCGGCGGTATGCTATCAGGAATTGCCCCACCCTCTTTCAGGCGTTCTCCAGAAATTTCCGGTGGTGAATGGATTTGATGAGGACCAGCTGTTGGTTTTCTTGGACCTGGTCCTGCAGGTGGCAGATTTCCCGGGGGTGTCCGATGGGGAGGTCTTGTCTCTTATATACCCGTGTTGCCGGAGTACGTTGGCTGATCTGGTCACCAAGGCTCTGCGTCGGGGTGACAGTGTTGATGCTTTCCATGGGGAGGTGTTGAACTTCTTCCTACCCATTCGACGACGTCCCCAGCTTGAGCTTGAAAAATTCTATCGCCTACAGGCCAACGGAGAGGCGTTAGGGGACTTCGTGCACGATATACGGAAAGCTGCCCGGGTGTTAAGGTTGGGGTTGCCCGAGACCGAAGTCATACAAGCGATTCTGGAAGGACTGCATCCCCAAGAGAGATCTCGTTTGGTATCCGCGGACCGTCCACGTTGTTTTGCGGACCTTGAGCGACTGTGTGTGGTTTCAAGAACGGTCCAGGATGTTGACGAGTCCCGGGGAAGAGATGCTACAGATATCCAATACTCCAGTGGTTCATCGGGAAGAGCCAAAAAGGACAAACATGGTGGTTGGAGGAGAACACAAGAGACTGTCAGGAAGCCTGAATATTCCGGAAGTGACGGAGGCTACAAGGGGGTGGCAAGTGTGAAGACGGTAACAACAGCTACAGCACAGAAAACAAAGAAACATGAATTTAATAGGGGAAGAAGAAATTATGTTAGGGAACAGGCATCGGCAAGTAGGGAGCTTGTACCAAGGCGTTATCCCTATTCGGAGAAAAAGGAAACTTTAAAGGTTCCAGAGGAAGTACAAGTGCCTAAGGGAGTAGTAGATGAAGAAGGTGAAGCAGAAGTAGAAGGGCGGAATTACTTCGTGGGAACAATACAAGAGGATAAGGACACGTCAGTTAATACTGAGTTCCAGGACTCGAAGAGGACGTCATGGCTGAATCCAGAGGCCGCAGAATTTGTTCCGGTATTTCCATCTCGGTTCGTGACGGATCCAGATCCGGTAATATCATCATCGCCTACGCCGGGATATGAGAAGTCACTTGATGGTGTAGCTTTACCATCGCCAGTAGAAATTAATTTAGTCATTGCACATGAACCTGAACAGCTGGATTCCAGGGTGGAAGATGTTGAGGACGTTGTGGTTGCTGAAAGTGGTCAAGGAGTGGAATCGACAGAAGAGGCAGAAGAGCGGTCTGCGGATGCTGCACACGAAGGTATAGTTGTAGGTGTTAGGGAGACTGTAGAGTCTGAAGTTGCAGATGGACACAGGGATGTCCGGGCTGCAAGTGTTTCTGAGGTTGTGGATGGACAAGGGGATGTTCATGCCGCAAGTGTGGTAGAAGTAGATGAGGTAGAAGTTGAAGAGAAATTTGGTGGCAGCGTTGTAGAGTTTGTGAGTGAGAGTGATGTAGTGTGTGAAGATGTGCAGACGCCTTCTGTAAGTAGTGTTGAGGATTCCGAGGAACGGGAGGAAGTTTCAGGTGGACCAGGTGAGCAACTAGAGGAGGACGAGGATGTGCAGTGTTCAGATGGTGGTAGTGGAAGTGATGGCGATGACGTTGGTGATGAACGTGTTGATGAAAATGAGATCGGAGAAGAGGTTACTCAAGAATTCGTGAAGGAGCTGGCGATGCGTGTGATGAAGAAATTGGTGAGGAGCTGAGGGAAGAGGAGGTTGAAGATGGATCAGAGGAGCAACGGGAGGATGCTGAGGAGGTGCAGTGTCAGGATGTTGATTTGGATTATGTGGACGAAGAAGGGGAAATTGTAGAAAAGGAAGAAATTGTGGCAGAAGAGTTAGACGATGAGCATAATCCAAAGCGGATGGAAAGTAGTGAGGTAAGTTGCCATGATTCTGATTCAAAGGAAACCAGCCAGTACAGCTCAACGCGAAATAATGTCTTAAAGAGTGGTGTCCGAAAGGAACGGGTACCCAAGGTCCGTCATAGAAAGGTAAGAAGAAGAGGTTAACGGGTAGCGGGTAGATGTTCCCCACACTCCCAGTGGTGTTCATCTACTTCAGGGTTGCGCCCCTGCCCACGCGAGCCTTGGTTTCCTCCATTCATCCTTATTTCCGGAGGGAGCCAGGTCCTTACCCTTAGTCCTAGGTATTGACCCTTTAAGGATCCTTGCCCCGTTTCATCTTCACGATTTTCCTACCCCTCCCATTAGTAAAAAAAAAAAAAAAAAACCTATCTATAAGGAAGTGGAGAGAGACTTACCGGAAGTGAGTAGATTGTGGACCTCGGGATGGTCGTGGTCTTTGAGATCGTCAGTTTCCCCTGTTTTAAAAGTTAGATGGAGTGATGGTGTGCTGTTGTTGGTTGTTAATAGTTGTTGATGTTGATGTTGTTTATTGTAGGGTCGGTCCATGCCGCATTCTCCGGTTGTTTTCCTGGTGTTCTTTTGTTGAGAGAGAAAGTTGTGTAGACGGTGCTGCAGAAAAGTAAACTCCCTTTAGTTATGGTGTATTCGAACGAGTAAATGATGGGATTAATGTTCGTGTGCCCTTGGTGCTGTCCTCTCTGTCTGGCTAAGCGGGGCCGTCCGCCCTTGTGTAGGGAAGTGGGCCAGCCATATGGCAAGGATGGAGATGCCTTGTGGGTGCATGTGGCTGGTCGGTCCAAGTGAGGGACGAGGAGTAGTACGGTCGCTCACATATCAAGGTGTGAGATACCTTGTTGGGTCTTAGGACGAGTATGTGAGTGGGACCGGTGGGAGTAGGTGATGGTCACCGGAGAGGGTGACGTGTTGGGGCGGTCCCGTGGGGTTGGCGTGGCGGAGAGGGTCGCATGGGGATGGTGGTTCTACTGGGAGCAAGTGCCGCCGGGCCACCTTACCCACGATGTCCACCGGAGTATTTAAGAAGGGGGTACACTGCAGGGTACTTTCTCGAGTTTCAGAGTGGGGCAACCTGGTTGCCCTTTCGGGGTGGGGGTGTGCCGGTGTAAATCCGGCTATCGAAGGTTTTAGTTAAAGTTTTTTTTTAATTGTAAAGTAACGCGAATGCGAGTGCTGAAGCGACCCTTGTACTGCGATATAAATGGACGGTTGCGCGCGCAACTCGTAGTGAGGGGTCGCTTTTCTCTGCTGCTGACGGCAGTTGAACTCACCGCCCGCTACGAAATACATTGGCCTCTCTCGCTCTCTCTCTTCGAACAATTACGGCGTAGTTTTCTGCATCTTCATGGCTGGCTGAAGCGTAAACGACTCCCGGTAAGAATTGTATTATTTTATGTGTTTAAATGTAATTCATATTAAATGGATATTTAATAACAAGGTGTATGCAACCGTATAGGGACCTAATTATGTGGGTGCGACCCGACAGTTTTTATACTAAGAGAAAACTCATTGTTCAGTAATTTACTTAATGTTCAGTATATAGCCAATGTTCCGTTTATTATTACTAGAATAGTGTGAGAGGTATTGCAATTGTCATTGTCATGATAAAGGTGTACAACATTAAAAATTAATGGCTAAGAGTTAGTGCGTAGTCAGGGAATGAACTGTCCATGCATGCAGCAGACTGTCGGGGAGCTCTTTAATTAGCTTTACAGTAGAGAATTATTTGTGAGAACTTCCCTAGATGAAATTTTATTAATGTTAAAACATTCTTAATGCTGTGAGTGCCTTGCAGTTGAATTTTTTGGTCAAATAATGATTATTGCTCACCACGTGGCTGTTTAACCTGCAAATTTCTGTCGAAGCATGTAGATCTGGTGCTGATGACTTTTACATTACGCCACTTTTGATGTAGTCGTTTCATTATTAAAATTTACTTATTCCATGGCTGACCTTCTACCCTTTCAGCTGGTTGCAAAGACTTTATTAATGAAACTTGTGCATTTATGGAGAGTTAGTTGATGGCCCGTTCTGAGGTTAATTACCTGAACTCGGGTGTACATTTTTGGTGAACATTACTCTAATTTATATGAATTAACAGGGTTCTTGATTAAGCCGGAGATTTGGCCTTGCTGATAGCCGTACACCTGCATCAGTCATGGACCATTAGACAAGATCCTGTCCGGAGAGGGAGCTGGTGAGCGGTTCACGATGTAGCACCTTGCCAGCAGTATTAAGGTGATATGCACTCTTTTATTTTCCTTTTGGGGCCGGGCCGGCAGTGCGCCAGTTTTACATTAAATATCATTTGAATCCATGTGACCACGTGTCCAGACTGTCTGCTATAAAGGGGAGCAGCTGATCAACACTCTGAACTTTATAAGTTAAATTCAAGAACACTTTTTTTATAACTGAATTACATAACACTAAGTGCAATGCTTGTAATTGTGTGCTGCACTGGGGGAGCGTGCCAGAGATATTTTTACACTTGCACATTTTACCGTTTGCATTTCATTATTATATTACTCCTTACAAAAATTATAGAACATGTTATGGACTCTGTTCCGGCTGGAACATAAATGAGTTTATATTAAATTAAATTAACCTTGGGTTTAACATTTAAGGGCTGGGGGTTTTCTGTGTTTTTTTGCCGTTTTCTGGGGTTTAAAAGGGGAACTTAGTTTTTGTCTGACACATGTTTGTGCAGCCTGAGGCAGGTTAGATTCCTGTCAAATTTTGTCAACCACATGCTGGCGCGCTTCCACAGCTGCTAGGGCACAACCATTTTATTGTACTTTCATTTCAATTATATTTATATAGCCAGTCGGGTTTTAATAGAAAATAATTTGCAAATTTTTCTGGGCATATACTAGTTAATTTTGTACCTCACAAAAGTCTAGACTGATTGTTTTTTTTTACTTGTAAAACATATAATGATCAACCTTATCCACTTGTAGCATATACTGATTTATTTTTTTTTAACTGTAAAACATACTGATTAATATTTTTCACTATAGAACATATAATGATTAATTTTTTTTTACTTGTAAAACATATACTGTTTGATTCATTTGTCAAAATTTTGTAAAGCCTCAACTGATTAATTTTTTACTGGTAAAGTATTCTGATTTATTGAATCCTTCTGAAATTGTGAAGCAAATTAGCCTTTTAGAATTGTATAACAACTGTTTAAAAATCAGGTGATGTAGTTTCCGTAAATTTTTATTTAATGCTGTGGAAGGAACTTAAGGTTCATACGCTCATGATGGGTCAGTGATCTGTGGAATGCTATACATATGGGTGGTCCGGTCTTACTTATGCGTATGAGTAATTATTATCCTTTTTGGAGTTTTGGCTTTAAGTAATCCTACAGAAATGGGTTGCTGATGGGCGAACATTTTATTACTGCTGGGTTCTGGGTATGGTACTAACTCTGCCTGCAAGGCGGGTGCATTCCAGGGGCATTCGTGTTCGAGTTAATGTATAATTGTGAGTCAATGTGCCTTATGTTTCAGTGTGTGTTGTTATGTTGTTCCGTGTCTAGCTAGGCACAAGATGGGGGAGAACTTTATATTTATATATACATATTTATTGAATATTATACACATGTTGTTTTTTTTAATACTGTTAACGCAGGGCTTAAATTAGTTGTGATATTTATGATTCATGGGGGGGAATAACTATGTGATAGAGTTGGCCTGCATGTATTAATTCTTGGAATACAATAAAAAAGGTTATTGTTATATTACAGCTGAGTTTCATTGCAAGTCCCGTCATACTGGACCCGGCACAATTTTTGCTTCTCTAGGCTCTAGCCTAGTTCTAAATAACTTGTGGCCTTTCTTTCAAAAAAAAGAAAATGTTAAAATAAAAGAAGTTGTTTTATACTCTTAAAAATACATAAAAGGAAAGAAGGGTTACACAACAAATCAAATAAAAATTGTTCACACGCAATAAAATGTCAACTAATATTAAAACACAATTGAGTTACAATATGAAACCGATTATAAATCACAACATTTCACTAATAACCACTTGAACGCACACAGTATCCCTCGAGAATAAACTCGATCTGCACTGTAATATATCGCAACAATAACTGAATATGAACGTCGTTGAGTACTGGTATTTATACCCCCCGAAATACTAGATTATTCCGTACTGCGCGTTAACAATAAAGGAAAACATTAGACCGTAGTTCATTGCGGCCTTGACACAGTTCGCGCGGCTTCTGGTACAGTCTAGCTAACGCGTCGAGAATCACGTCCGCCACACATATTCAGCTGGATTCATCTGGAACATTCGATATACACGTAGATTTTTCTGTGATGTCGTAACAATATTTTTTTTTGATTCGCTATACCACGGAAAACTTGCCCCTAGGATAGATGAGTAAAATAGAAAATAAGAAAAAAATTGTGGGTGCGTGTACTTATGTACGCGCGTTAGAAGTTTTAGTTCTTTGGCGTGATTGAAAAACTAAGGGTTAACATGCACGCTAAAAATTCATACGAGTAGAACGATAAGAGGAGTGAAGGGAGATGGTAAATACGATTATCGGTTATAGATACCGCATCCAGCTGGACCCGTAAAAATTATTTGGAACGGATTGCGGTTTGAAGTTAATAGATTGGAGATGACATGTAGCAAAAGTTCTTTTTGTTTATCGTTATTATTATGGCATTTTTAATGTGGTTGACGTTTGAGAGAAACTCTTGACCTCTTAGTTCCAGCTCGAAGTATATTGCAATAATCTTCGTCTGAGGAAATATTGTTATTTTGATAAAAAGAATCAAAAGCTGAGTAATAATTATTTTCGAGATTAACCCCAATATCTTTATAACAATTTGCATAATTTTTGAATTCAGGCTCATCTTTTCGCATAGGTGATAATATAGTTGTAGATCGGCAAGGCATAAAAGTTTCTTCAAATCTACACTGCTAAGGTTTATTTGCCACTATTTTTTTATAGCATGTAAACCTGTGTTTGTGTGTTTATAATATGACTATTATACACTTAAAGATAAAAATTTAAGTCAATTGAATTAATTTAAATTCAATATTATAATATTTTAGTAGAACAAAATTAATTTTTTATCCAAAGCTCAAAATACTTACGAATAGTGTATTACAGTAATGGATTTGCTTTTCGATAGACTTCTAAATAATTAAGTGTGATCTATAATTTAAAGTATAGAAATATATATTAGATTATTGGATTTAAGCAAACATAATGATAGAATACTTACCGAAACTTTTATTGATTTAATATAAAAAAGACTTTTGAAATTAATACTTACGAAAAGTTAACCTCAAATATTTTTAAACACTTATTAGAATTTGTCACTTACACAATTTTTGTCACCGAAAAATATTTCACAGCACAATGTATATAATGCTATTTAATTATACATCCACTCACGATCAACACCAGCAGGTCCATCGGGGCCGCGACCGAAATGTTTTTTAAACACTTATTAAAATTTGGTTACACAATTTTTGTCACCGAAAAATATTTTACAGCACAATGTATATAAATTATTTAAAACGGAAAGTTAATTACTATAGTGAGTTAGAGTTATAAGTTAGTTGCCCGGTCGTTTATGCAGAAAGTTTCTGAATAGACTTCTAATGAACACAGAAATTGTGTTAATTAAAAATTCAGTTTTGCTGACCACGTGTGTGTGTGTGTGTGTGTGTGTGTGTGTGTGTGTAACGTTTCACACACACCTATCGCTGTTAAGACAACCGGAAGACATTGGTGCATAACTCGAAAAATGTTAGGAATATAGTTCAGGTACTTGTTCTTCTAAGACTAAACCATAACATTTATTGTAAAGAAATTTGATCCAATGTTAAAAAATTTAATTTAATTTAATATTAAAACTGGACAATTTTAGTATATAAGTTAATAATTGAATTTATATAATAGCAGGTTCTTTATATGATCATAAAAATATTCATCATCATCATTTTCTTGTACAAGGATTAAACAAAAATTTATTTTACTTTATATAATAATGAAACTTCCACATGTGAAACTTACTTTTCTTTTTCCGTAGAACCCGTTTCGGCGTCGTGTTCGCCTTCTTCAGCTTAGAAACAAACTCCGGTGCCTGTTTCTAAGCTGAAGAAGGCGAACAAAACGCCGAAACGCGTTCTACGGAAAAAGACAAGTAAGTTTTACATGTGAAAGTTTCATTATTATATAAAGTGTAGTGCTGTGGAAAAAGATGATGAACAAACAAGACAACTAAAAATTTATTTGTTCTGTTCTCAAGCAGCCTAAATAGTTTAGACCTGCCCATTCCAACGCTTCTTAGGACACCTCTCCGTGGCTGTTACCTAGAGTGGTCGAAGTTCCCAGAACATAATTCGTACAATATTACAATTTAAATTATTTATAATCCAATTTTATGTTCCTGGAGTATTAAAATTTGCTCGACGTATTTGAGGTAAACAATGTGTAATGAATGCGATTATTTGATGATGTAAAACCAACTGTTACAACTCCATCACACACACACACACACACACACACACACACACACACACACACACACACACACACACACACACACACACACACGCACACACGCACACACTTACGCACACGTACACAAACACATTCATTCGGTTAACTGATCTTGTTTGGTTTGATATTTTTTCTTGTATCCGTACACACATCCTGATGATGACATTAAATATTGTCAAAACGTCTACACAAATAATATAAAATTCCATCATTATCGTCATCATCATCATCACCATAATCATTATTACCTTCACCACTCCAACGACTAGGCCTTAGACCTGTTCCGGAACCCATCTTCTCCTCGGTCTACCGACATCGCTCTTCCCAGTAGGGTGGTAACCCAAGGCAGCCACAGGTAGACGGATATCAGGCATGCGATTCAAGTGTTCACACCATCTCCTTATGTGGTCTTCCAACTTCTGGTGCAATGATACAATGTTTAAGTCGCGTCTAATATCCTCGTTCCTTCTCCGATCCAAGAGAGAAGCTTTGCGTCCCTCTTCCTGGTGCCTGAATCCTCTGAATATAACATTCCTGTTTTACTTATTAACTGATCCTCCCTAGGCTTTTCATCACTGAAATTTATTCATCAACGGTGATTACTAAATTAAGGATTCTAATGTCTGTATTACGTTACATATTTTAAACCAACAGTACATTATGCTCAAGAATTTCTATATTTCATATAAAACACGTACAATAAACACTGTTACTTCCAATTGAACATCATCATTACCTTCTTGACGGTTTTAGGCTTTAGCGGCCTGTTTCTGTTCCACAGTCCACCTTTTCTTAGGCCTACCAACTTTTCTTCTGCCTCTAGGGCTGTAATCTTTCGCTTTCTTCGGTATTATTCCTTAGCATGTTTTTACATCTAGAAGTAGGATATGCGGAACATATAGCCGTTTGGACCAAAGCCTCTACCTACTCAAGATAGTCGGTCGTGGTGAAAAGCCACACCCTTTCGAGGTGGTCCTATAACAGAACACGACGGATCTAGGCCAGAGAAGGTCGATAAAAAATCTAGCCGCCATAGGGTCGGTTGCCCTGTACGGTGGTCTCAATCAACTACTCACAATTACAACAGTAGCCTCGGAAATCAGGACGCTTATAATGATAAAGGCATCCAATTGAACATAAGTTGCCTTTTTCCTGACCCTTCACTGTGTGTCCAGACTAGTAAATATTCTGTCTGTGAATATCTTATTCTTTATCACTGCAGCTCTACGTGATAAAACGTCCTACACCAATCTACTCCACTGCCTCGTATCCCTAGCCGTCTCAGCGTAACTCCTCATATTAATTCTTCTAAGATCTTCCAGCACTTCAACCAACCATCTTACCCTAGTTCGACCCCTCTTTCTGATTTTATACACCTGCACCCTTAGGATTTTCTCTGGCATAGGCTGATCATCCATCTGCTCTTGATAACCTAGCCATTGTACTTGTTGAGCCTTTGCAAATCTTACTATGTCCTCGTGCTTCAATATCTTGTCTACCTACTGGTTATTTCTTACTCGTTACCATTATTATTATTATTATTATTATTATTATTCTGATTGTACAATCTTTACACAGTTTCCAGATCCAAATATTACAGAAGTGATTGAATTCTCATCTTCCACTGGTACTTGTCCATCAAAAGATCTACTTCAATTTATCGTCCCTTTAATAGAGTCTGAATTTCTTCTATTCAAGTGATAGGTGGTCTTCTTCTTTTCCTTCTTTGTTTTTAACATTTTCTTTTTTTTCCAGTGAATGGTGAGTTGGCTCTTTGCATTAACCTTCAACCTGGAGGACCAGAGAATTTTAAATCAAGGTTTGCTTCTTTTATCCTTTGATAAACCAATATCCAAATACAAGGGAGCAACTGCTAGTTTTGGTCCGCCCCGAGTAGTTTATTTCCCCGGTATCCGCCATATCTGGTGAGAGTTCCCCTGTCCGCCACCTGGGGAGGCGCCCAATAGGAGACTAGCAATTGCACACGGGATTCTTTAACATTTATCTCTCTTAACTAGGTCTTAAACGCGTCGTAAAATATTTCTTTGAAATCTTTTTAGCGTTTTTTGTTCTTGTCCATGTCTCACTTCCATAAACAAACAACCATTGCGATAAGTGTCTTATATAGTTCATTTTTGTGTTATGACTAATGTGTCGCAACATACATGTAATAAATGCCGCGTGATTTGTAGTGTAAGTGCAAAAAGTGATCACCATCATCTTCTTAACGGTTTTAGGCTTTAGCGGCGTATTCCTATTCCACATTCTACCTTTTTTTAGGGTTACCAACTTTTCTTCTGCTTCTACGGTTGCAATCTTTCGCTATGTTCGGTATTCTACTTTCTCCCATTCTGTCTATGTGTTGAATCAATTTTCTTCTGTATTTTTTAATCGTTTCATTAACTGCTAAAATATCTAAATAACTGCTTATCTCCTCATTTCTTATATGATCTCGTCTATTACACCTTTTAACTGACCTCAGAAATTTCATTTCTGCTGTTTGTATCTTCTGTTCATCTTTTTCCTTTATGACCCATGATTCAGAACCATACAGTAGTGTAGATATTTGAATTGTTTTATCATTTATTTCTCAATGTTCTCAAAATCGTTCCACACATTCTTGTGATATTCGTCACTTTATTTTCTATATCTCTATCTTGATCATAAGTAATGTCACGTCCAAGATAGTTGAAATATCTTACTTGTTCTATGCATGTGTTGTCTACGCATATTTTGGTCCGAACCGGTTTGTCTCCTATAAAGCCCAGTGTAAAAAGAAAAATTACAAATATTTATGAGGCTGTAGACCGTTCTAACCATACCACGCTTAATATTGTATATTCAAGAGGAAATGTTTTCCAGATCGCAAAATATCTCTCCCAAACTCTCAAACCAAATACAGTCTACTAAATAAATTATACGATTTTAAAGTGTAACGAGTGTGCAAACAATATTCATAAACTAGAAAACAGTTTTGATAAACGAAAATAAAGAAGAATATTTCGTCATACAGGAAGTGTGGGTTCGTACAGGGGATTTGAAGGTTGTCGCCCAGTTTGAATGAGTATAAAACGGTCGCGAGTTTGTTGTCAACTATGAGACGACAACTCACTTACCGCAATATGAAGTGCATCATTGTACTGTTAGCAGTGGCGATTATCATGGCCGTGGCAGTATCAATAGCAAACGCCAATGACTGCTCAATTGGCGGTCAAAGCGTAAGTAATAATTATAACTATAATTGGCTTAGAGAAGTTTACAAGTTGTAATAATATTAGTAATAAGCTTTAGCCTATTAGCGATTGTTAATTTGTAAATGAGGAAACCTTTAATAAAGTTTACGCTTTATATAGACAGAATTTTCAAAACATTTGTACCACAGATATTTAAAAAACTAAACATAATAATAATATACAAATCATTCGTTTTCTTTGCATTTCAGCAAGAGAAAGGCTATAGTTTGAGATTAAATTTGTGTTGTAATACAGTATTTCGTTTTGTTAAAGAAATAACTGGTATACTGGGTATTCGTAAAAATGTTGCTTATTTGTAACAAATATAAACAGCACTTTGTAACTCAAAACAATTTGTAAATAAATTAATCATAGTTTACTTACCTTACCTTACTTATCTGTCTAAACTAACAAAATTTAGACGCATCTGTGGAACGATTCATAGGTACCTAAAAAATAAAACACGGAAGATTACTCGAATGATATTTTTTTAAACTGTGGCTGTCTCCACATTCCTGTATGCTAGTGAGACATGGACACTTGGTAAAAGCGACGTGCAGAGGATTCAGGCAGCCGAAATGAAATTTCTAAGAGGGACGCAAGGTTGTTCTGTCTTGGATAGGAGAAAAAACGAGGATATTAGATGCAATTTAAACACTGTATCATTGCACCAGAAGATTGTGGACTACAGAATGAGATGGTGTAAACACGTGAATCGCATGCCTGATATCCATCTACCTGTGGCTGACTTGGGTTATTACCCTTCTGGGAACAGAGATGTCGCTAGACCGAGGAGGAGATGGGCTCCGGAACTCTAAGGCCTACTCCTTGGAGTGGTGATGATGTTGATGATGATTAATTATAAAAAATTTGGGTTTCTTGCGAGTTTGCACGCATGAGGGTATAGATTATGTTAGGCAACAAACTTTAGAACGTACCAGCTATTTCAAGTATTTAGGATGGAATATTTCCAGTGATTACCTATGATGATTTCTTCTGATGATTTTTAAAATCTTGACCGGAAGTTATGAGTTTTAATAACATAATACACAATAGATTCGACGTATGGTTAACTGGTAAAGATCGTTTCTAGTTACTCGAGGCGTTTTACATTCAAGGTGGCCTCCAATGGGAAACGTGGTGGTGAGGCGGAAACGTCAGTTCAATGCGGCATCAGTGGGCCACGGTCTAATAGCCTGGAGAATGGTCAATGCGGCATCAGTGGGCCACGGTCTGGTACCCTGGAGAGTAGTCAATGCGGCATCAGTGAGCCACGCTCTAATAGCCTGGAGAGTAGTCAATGCGGCATCAGTGGGCCACGGTCTAATAGCCTGGAGAGTACTCAATGCGGCATCAGAGGACCACGGTCTAATAGCCTGGAGAGTAGTCGATGCGGCATCAGTGAGCCACGGTCTAATAGTCTGGAGAATATTCGATGCGGCATCAGTGGGCCACGGTCTAATAGCCTGGAGAGTACTCAGTGCGGCATCAGTGGGCCACGGTCTGATACCCTGGAGAGTAGTCAATGCGGCATCATTGAGCCACGGTCTAGTAGCCTGGGGAGTAGTCAATGCGGCATCAGTGGACCACGGTCTAATAGCCTGGAGAATAGTCGATGCGGCATCAGTGGGCCACGGTCTAATACATTGGGAGTAGTCGATGCGGCATCAATGAGCCACGGTCTAATATCTTGGAGAGTAGTCAATGCGGCATCAGTGGGCCACGGTCTAATAGTCTGGAGAGTAGTCAATGCGGCATCAGTGGGCCACGGTCTAATAGCCTGGAGAGTAGTCGATGCGGCATCAGTGAGCCACGGTCTAATAATCTGGAGAATATTCGATGCGGCATCAGTGGGCCACGGTCTAATAGCCTGGAGAGTGGTCAATCCGGCATAAGTGGGCCACGGTCTAATAGCCTGGAGAGTAGTCAATGCGGCATCGGTGGGCCACGGTCTAATAGCCTGGAGAGTAGTCAATGCGGCATCAGTGGGCCACGGTGTAATAGCCTGGAGAGTAGTCAATGCGGCATCAGTGGGCACGGTCTAATAAACTGGAGAGTAGTCAATGCGGCATCAGTGGGCCACGGTCTAATAGCCTGGAGAGTAGTCAATGCGGCATCAGTGGGCCAAGGTCTAATAAACTGGAGAGTAGTCAATGCGGCATTAGTGGGCCAGGGTCTAATAGCCTGGAGAGTAGTCAATGCGGCATCAGTGGGCCATGGTGTAATAGCCTGGAGAGTAGTCAATGCGGCATCAGTGGGCCAAGGTCTAATAACCTGGAGAGTAGTCAATTGAAGGTGAATACACTTGTTTTTATTAAAATAAATTTAACACATTTTGCAAAGAATAAATAATGGATCATAGTAATTAGAACTATAAAAACAAAATAATAACAATCAGTTAGTGGTTGTTATAAACAAAATTTAGTTAATGATAAACATCAGAATGCTAGGAACATAACACGTGACTCGCCTTTACCGCCAACAACGAGGTAAACATGATTCGTAGACATGATTTCACGACACAGTATCACTCTATGTAAAATTCCTCGCGCCACTAACAACCATTAAATCACATTAGTTATACGATGTTGACTGATGACTCTTGGTTTAGGAACAACTAAACAAAAAGTGTAAGGGTGGTCAACATGTGTTTAGGGTGTGTATCCGGACATGTGTGTGGGGTGTGTATGACGGAGGGGAGTGGAGAAGGTAGTAAGGGAATGTCAAGTGTCTGTAAAAACTTTAGTGTCCGGATACACACCCTAAACACATGTTCACCACCCTTATATTCTTCGTTTAGTTGTTTCTTGATATCTTTGAGAATGGCTTAATAAGCTGGAACAGCTGTCAGAGGTAAATAATAAACCGTGAAACTTACCAAGTGCTTCTATATATTTTTTGAAAACCTTTATATTTGTTAGAGTTGACGTGTTACTAAATGGATGTAGGCTAAGTCATAAAGCCAAACTGTAAAATATAATAATGTTTACGAATTGTCGATTCCTGTGTTGCAGTGTACCCGACCAATCAGATGCTGTCCCGGTTTCAGCTGCAACAGGGCTGACAGGAGATGCTACTGAACGACGCTTGTGTGGATGCATTCATACGATTTATTTATACACGTATATGATGCATTTATGCAAAAATTGTTTATAATAAAATAAAAGTAACAGCATTTTAAGCAATGAGACTCTTGTTTATCTTGTTTTACTTATTTCGCGGATTACTCTGCTGGACTGTTTTTATAACACATCATTGGTACAAATGATCAGAGTTTCAAATATTTTATATAGAAAATTAAAATCAGGAACACCTCAACATCATCACCATCTTTACAATACTGCACAGGCGAGGTGCTGTCTGTCTACACACCTGGGTGCTATAGGTTGCGTGGTGAAGTGCCACATCCTACTAGAGGTGACCCCCTGTTGATGCAAAACACTAGATGCAAGACCTTGTTGAATATTGAACCACGCATTAATACCCCGGTTTACATGTCGTTCAGCTTTGCATTTCATATGTTATATTTTATAATGCATATTGCGTACACATTTTGAGTTTTCTTTAGTACAGATTTTATAGAAATCCAAGTCAATACAAAGGACTACATTTTGCTGTCAACATTAGACTAACAAATCCTACGTTTCAATTACTGTACATAGGATGGGATAGGTCTTTAGGTAGCTGAAAGCTTAATACATTATCACCATCATCTTCACGACACCGAATAGTCAAGTTGCTGTCTGTTCCGCCTTCAAAGATCTTCCATCCACCTCTTTCTGGGTCTACCCGTACACCTGTCACCTACAGTTTTGTATTTCCAGACGTGTTTGGCCAGTCTAGAATCTGACATTCTTTCTAAGTGTTCTAAGCGAAACACATTTAAATCAACAGAACTTGAATACTAACTTGTATTGTCCATATTATTTTTAAAAATAGAGAATAAAAATTTAAAAAAATCTTGACAAAACCATTGGTAAAAAACACCTATGATTTCAACTTGTAGGTCGTGTGGTCTACAAGGTTAAATCAAATTTGACTCAGTAAAGCTATTAAAATCACTTTCACGAGGAAGGGACATTAAGAAGATCATAGAATTAGGAAACGATAAGGAATAAAACACATGATTTTAGTAGACATGAACGCTCTATGTATCGATTGTCCGTTTTATTCTTGAGCTTACAAACACTCACGCACACGAACACACGCGCGCGCGCACCGTGTGGGTACAAAACAAGAACATACCTTTTCATGAGATGGAGGGAACTAGTCAAAGGTATCAAGTTTGTATGATTATTTAACAAATACGCTGCACAAAATATTAACAATATTGTTAGACGGCCTCACCGATCGTCGTGTGGTACAATGGAAACAGAATAACTGACCCCAATAAAGTCACCAATTACAAACTTCAATTAGACACAAACAACAGCTAGACACTCTTGTACAATAATTCAATTTAAATTTTGCCCACGCACAACAACAATCAACGTCACCTTCTTACAGTTTTGCACTAATTAACGCTACGCCCACTGCTCACTAAATAGCCACAATTACTAACACTCCGTACAACACTCTAACAGAAAGCTGAAACTTTGTCTGCCACTACTGGATCTAAATATTTATACCCCGCTGAGATTCCAGGGTAATGATCCACTTTTCGGGAGGCGCACCAAGAATCATTTGCGTAGTTGGATAATAACTACGCAACAATAACAACTTTGGACTTTGTATACGGTATAGGTTTAGATCCAGATTTCACTCTTTGGGTCGACCTCTCAACAGTTAAATGTAACTAGAAGAGTAAAGTACAATACGGTTAATTTGCCTGGACCACTCTTCTTCGATTTTCTGATCCTTCATTTCCGTGTTCAGTTGGGAACTACTTTTAACTATGCAAAGTTGTTTACTCTTTCCGGATTGATAAATTCTACTTTTCATTATGAAAGTTCTACGTCTAGAAAACATTATACAGCAAGCAGTTTTATTTTGCAAAAGTTTTGCAAAAGTATGATTCTTTGTAATGATACTTTCATATGGTAACGAGAACTATGTTGAAAAGCCGAGAGCGTCCTCCAACTGTCCGTGGAGATGTGGCCTCGGTCAAGCCCGCGCTCAAGTACGTTCCACAGTACTTCGGAGAACACTTGAAATACGCATTAGCTGGATCATTGAATTAAGGATGGAAAGTTTATTCTAGAACACGTGTGAAGGTGGACAGAGGCTGGCTTTGTCAAGTCAGTTGTGTTGAGCGATTTTCTGTAGTGCGGATCGAGTGGCGGTTGAAGTATTGTAGCGAAATGTTATTTTGTTATAAGTAGTATGGAACTCTATTATTTGACGTTATTATTGCGTGTGAACAAATTTAACTTGGATTATTGGTACAAGTCGATTACAATCTGTTGTTTGTGATTGATTAAAGCTGGTGATTAATGACTTCATTGGTGTCTGTGTTTTGTTTTTCTAAGGACCATAGGACGATCGATGAGACCGTCGTAACAATATGTATTTGTTGTAGTCCTTTGTGTTCCAGTTTTGTTCTTTGAAAGTTGTTAGTAAATTAAATTAATTCCCCATTATTGGGTAAGTCATATGGGGGGGGTGTCTGCCCCCTTACGGGCCATGACTTACGGTAATTGTTATTCACGATTGTCTTCACATAGCCTTTGATGCCACAATATCCAACTACATACCAGCAGCAAAATCTAATCCCATAACAATAGCACGCTGTCTTATAGCCGACTGAATCACTGAATCCAACTAAACTCCAGTATGTAATATTCTAAAAAAAAAAAAAAAAAAAAAAAAAAAAAAGCCCCTAACTTGGGCACTGGTGGCTGGCTACTGCCTGCTCAATCAGGCATATTTCCCGGTCTAGATCCGTACTGTTTTGCATCAACGGGTCACCTCTTGTAGGATGTGACACTTCACCAAGGAACCTGTAAGCCCCAGGTGTGTGGGTAGACCAAGGGAGAGATAGCTAGAGGATATTTGAAGGCGAAACAGGCAGCGCCGCCTGTATTTTCTAAAGAAATACACCCCAGAATTAATTTGGGAAAGGAGGCTATATATACATTAAAGGGAATCCTGTGGGATAAGCAAATTACAGCAGACATTAAACCAAAATATTTAAAACTTTTGTGTTGAAGTATCATGACGTACGGCTTAGAAGTTTGGACCACTAATAAACACACAAGAACAAAATTAATGACAGCAGATATGGACTTTTAGAGACGTTCGTCAAGAGCATCCAGACGTGAGAAAATTAGAAATGAAGTCATTAAGGACAGAATGAATGCGAAAAATTTGATTGTTGATTTTATCTAAACAAAAAAATTACAATGGTGTGGACAGCCGAAAAGAATGGCACAGGAAAGATTACCAAGGAGAGTTAAGTAACGGACCCCACCAGGAAGAAGTAAAAGACGAAGACCAACTATCACCTGAATAGGAGACATTCAGACAATATTGAGGGAACGAGAAACTGAAGAAAAAACCTTTGGATGGACAAGCAGTAGTGGAAGATGAGAATTCAATTTCTTCTTTAATCTTTGGTTCCGGAAAATGTGTAAACATTGTACAGCCGGAATAATAATAATAATAATAATAATAATAATAATAATAATAACAACAACAAGCAGCACCGTGCCTACATCGTGTTGTGAAGCTGATGCTGATGATTTGTTGTAGTCTTGAAAACGTGTTCAGCAACCGGTAGCATATCAGATTGTCTTGTTGCAGTTAAGCCGTGATGGCTTATCAATCGGGAACAATACAACAAAGACAACAAGAATTCGTGTCAGAAATATTACATTGTATTGACCTATTATTAACTTATACATATGTTTTAAAATAAGTATACAATAAAAAAAAATAAAAAAAAAAAATTTTTAGGAGTCGCCAGCACAAAACAGTTGTCTAAGGCTGCAGGCTGCTTAAAGCGATAAGAGACTCCCAAATAAACACGAGAGGTACGATCCTAATCAAAAGTGTACAACTTTTAGCATACGCAGATGATATTGATCTAAATGCCAGGGCAATACGAGATCTCATTAGTGCCTTTACAGCATTAGAGGAAGCTTCAAGTAAAACTGGACTGTAGATAAACTTGGAGAAAACAAAATATATGTATGCTGCCAACAAACTACCATTAAACCCAACCCTTCAAAACCTTGAATAAGCACAACAAATATAGAGACAGTAAAAGAGTTCCTTATATATCTTGGCTCCCAAATAAACAGCACTAACGACATCAACACTGAAATAAGAAGAAGAATATATCTCGCAAATAAAACATATTATGAATTGAAAAAAGCACCTGACAACTAGTTTCATCTCAAGAAGCATGAAATGCAAAATTTACAAAACATTTATCAGGCCAGTGTTGACGTATGCTTCAAAAACCTGGACAATGACAAAAAATAGCGAGAGACTTCTAGGTTGCTGTGAAAGATTGATTCTAAGAACAATATTTAGAGGAGTACAAGAAAATGGAATATGGCGTTATAATTACAAATTATACCGTCTTTACAAAGAGCAGGACTTTGTCAGGATAATTAACATATACAGACTAAGGTGGTTTGGACACATAGAGAGAGTGGAGGAAGGACAGCCCACAAAACATATTTTCTACCAGAAACCAATGGGTAGTAGAGAAACGGGAAACCCCGAAATAGATTTAAAGACCAGGTAGAAGAGGACCTCGGAAAACTGAACATAAGAAACTGGAAAGCCAGCACATGCAATAGGGAGGAATGGAGTCGACGCTTGGAGCATGCCAAGACCCACCAAGGGTTGTAATTTTCCATCCTTTCGTCTGCGTTTCAGCATAATTTGCATAGATACAACTGCTCTCGAACAGTCTAGAAGGTCATTTAGTTTGCGGCCTTGATCGAGACACTGGACCTACTCGGTTTGCCGAGAAACGGGTGGAACGAAGCTTTCGTCTCTTCGGGAGCGTTCCGTGACTGTCAATACTTATTGACAATATTAGTGCAAAGCCAAGCAAACATGATACTATTTTTCTTCAAGAAACCAGGCCCTACCGCTGTTAGTACAACCGGAAGACACATCGGTGTATAAATCTGAAAATTTTTAGGAATATAGTTCAGGTACTTGTTCTTCTAAGACTGAATCGTAACATTTGTTGTAAAGATATTTGATAATAATAATGGCTCCCACGTATACCACCGAAGTGGCTTAGAAGTAGGCAGGGTAGGCTGCCTAATGTGAGCCGTACGGAATACAAGGAAGGCAGTGTGGACAGCACTACGCTTCAGCCGCCCATTATTATCACCAGGATGTTATCCAAGGTACTCATTTTCAACAGTCTGAGTCGACCTGGGGGCTGAAAATCGCACCTTGATTTTATGGTGCGGGCCCGGGAATTGAACCCGGGACCTCTAGATTAGTAGCCAGATGCCATACCCACTGGTCTACTGAGCCAGTAGATAATAATTAAATTTATATATTAGCCAGTTGGTTTTATGATTATGAAAATATTCATCATTATTATTTTCTTGTACAAGGATTAAACAAAAATTTATATGTTCCGTTCTCAATTAGCCTAGATAGTTTAGACCTGCGCACTCCAACGCTTCTTAAGACACTCCTCCGTCTCTTCGGCTTCTAATTCAATAGTTCTTTATGGATGTGGTAGCTGTCTTTTAGGTTAAGATGGTCCAACCACAGCGGGAATTGAGCTATCCTATAAATCATGTTTATAATATTACGTTTAGAAATCCTAAAATTTAGGTATTAAAAGAAGCCGCCCCCTCCCAAGTACTGGAGAGGATGAGTAACGCCTTATGGTTTCATTCCTTGATGAAGAGAAACATCCAGCCGCACCTCCAAGTGGCGGGGGATGGTCAACACTTATGGGTGGCTAACGCGGTTCTGGAGACCGAATAAAAGCCGGTATAAACTGTCCCTCCTCTTCTTGTCATTGTCAAGTAGAGGTTAGGGCACCCTTTTGCCCTTGGCGTGAGGAATTGCCCATAAAGACGGATGACCTTCCATTGGTCAACGACGTAGGATGTGGGACTGAGAAAACAGATTTCAGATGGGTATACATTTGTTAAATGGAATCTGTAAAGACTCTGGATTGCAGATATCCACACTTAAGACTAAGGTGATTGCTTTTTATGGAACTGATCCCGTACGGGCAAACATTGTTATAGATGGTACTGTCTTGGAATAAGTCAGCAGTTTTGAATTCCTGGGCTACAGTGTGTCTTATAATGCAATCAACGACGTGGTGCATAGGGCAACCTTATGTGCGGGACCATCAGGCGAACCCTTAAGTCAGCAAGTAAAGGAACACGCCTCAATTTCTACAAGGTGTTAACCCTTCCCACACTTCTTTATGGGTCTGAGAATTGGACTTTAACAAAAGGCCAGGCCAGTCGCATCCAAGAGGCTGAAATGAGATTTCTCACGCATGTGGCAGGGTATACTCTCCTTGATCATAGAAAGAAACACAGATATACGGCAGGAACTGAATATTATGCGTATACTCGACAGGATCGCCCAGTATCGGCTGAATTAGTGGGAACATCTTTGCCGAATGGATGACTGCCGCATCGCCAAACAAATATGAAACTATAAGCCGAAGGGACGGAGAGGTGTGGGACGTCCGAGGAAGCGCTGGAGTGACCAGCTGTAATATTTCCCTATTTGAGACCGGAACAAACCATTCTTAGTTTAAACCTTGAGGATGATGAAGAAGGAGAAGACAATCGTTTTACAGCTACGCCAATTAGGATGTTACGAAAATTGTCTGGTTTCAAATATTATCTAAAGTCTGCGACAGTTTACAATTGAATCAGAACAGTTGATTGCGACCATTTCTGCTAATTGCTTGCGAAGACTTCAGTAATTTGTTAATCCACCACGGTCACCAGTAAACTGATTGTCCTACTCAAGTTAACATTACCTCTCGTTAATTAAAATCCTAATATAATCTTAATTACAACTGATTAACCTGTGCTAAATATCAGTATACTAATGATAACAAAAATGTACTCGTACGAATATATGATTGCAAAGTTTCGAGGTCACCAACTCTGCCTCTGGGTGTATATATTTTAAAGTGATTGTTCCATTTCATGACAATTACAAAACACGGACATGAAGATTACTGGTGCATTGTTGTTTCTGTTGTATGTATTACTGCTGATCCTGTCACCGCACAACACAAATGCGAATTGTAAAACTATTGGAACTAGAGTAAGTACTACTTACCCGCATAATAGTGTAGAGACTATTGAGTGTTTATGCGTAATTGCCAAAAACGTAACATACTGTTCAGTCGAATAAGTGTTTTCTGAATTGTTTGTTACGATTAGATTGGTGTTGAAAAAAAAAATTATTTTACAGGCTCTGATAACTTTTCAGACAGACAGACAGAATATTTCTAAATAGTATTTTGTATTTTTTAGATTATTTCTTTATTAGCAGTCAAAAAAAAAAAACATTCTTTAAGCTAACCTGCTGATTAGTGTATACACATAAGGGATGTATACAACTGTATGGCATGAAGAGATTACATCCAGCGATGTCACCTCGTGGTCCTTAAAGGTTGGACGGCCAAAGTCTTCTCAATCTTCTGTCGATTTCAGGCTGTAGAAGTGGCATGATGAGCGGGTTACGATGGTCGTAAACTCTTGTACCGTAAATTATTAGATTACCTCAGATCCGTCGTGTGACTTTGCTTTTGATTTAAAATAACCCGTTTCGGAACATATGTTCCACCTTCAGATTGATTCACTCAGTTGAGGTCGTTAAATGTTAAAATCAGATTACGTTGTGTTTGCATACACGTCCGCATGGGTGCGCACCATTTGAAGGGAGTCTTATATCGTGTCTGGTGTCACCACGTTCATTAGTGACTTCACGGACGTATGGTATATGAAAGTCTGTGAGCACAGTGTGGTTGGACACATTACCACGGGGCATCCCTGTAAAAGTATTAAGGCAATGTGAAAAGTATTAATGCACTTTTAACTTTAAAATTATACTATTACAGTTACAGTATGAATGAGGGAGGTTTTAAAACTTTTGGTATTGAAAAGAATGTACACAAAAAACAAAAACACGGACATACAGAATGTACTAGAAGGAAATGTAAGTGTATTGAAGTCACTAGTTATTAAAAGCCAGAAAAGGGTGTTTAACTTTAAGATTATTTACAAAAAATGTATACGCGCTGTAGAACAAGTAGGGGTACAAAGAAGTTGTCTAGTTCAATTATCATTTCCGATCTGATGATGAGTTGTGAAGCTTGAGAGCGCTATTCGGAATAATTTTTCTCTACTGGTGTGCAACAGAAATAATTCCGTTTGTGATTATAACCACTAACGCAACTTTTTTAATTAAATATTTTTTTTAAACACTTACTTTCCCGTGTCTTGCCTCTGTTTCAGTGTTCGTCTAAGAACAAGTGCTGTGCTGGGCTCCGCTGTAAATTCTTGATCAGACGATGCTTGGCCTAATGTCAACAAGAAATTTCGTCAAATACATACAGATGCCACGCAATAGCATACAACTGCCAAAGATGGTGGCTGTACCGTTTTGTATAAAAGTCGTCCAGACAATCAATTTAGGAACCAGACGGGAACCGACCACGTATCCGCGCTTGAGCGGTCCCCCCTATATCAACAATGTTAAACTAGCAACCTTTATGTACCTTTTTCTCAAGAACAGTAATAGATACTAACAAAAAAATGTCTACAGTTATTTTACCATAGTATTTGTGAACTATGTACCAAAATAAACTTGATGCGACGAAAAAACCCATTTGTACAATTTTTTGAAATTTGGTTTAAAAATTTGTCAGTTTTTTTATTTTAAAACGTCTAATCAGAAACATAAATGAAGGTTTATTTATAATTTCGCTACCAGATGTGTAAAATTGCATTTACAACAAACAGCTAAAATTATAAAGAGTTTGTCAGGAAAAGGAATATGAACATAAAAAAACTTTCAGTCCAAAACTATAAGATCAATAGTCGACGCTCCATGGTCGTCTCCAACAATTCTATGCACCGACACCTCAAAGTTCCAACTGTGAGAGAAGTAATCATGCGCCTCTGCAGGAAACAACACATCTCTAAATTAGAAAAGCATCTAAACCCCCTAGCAATTAATTTTTTTGATAATGGTGAAGATATTTACAGTCTTAAAGAGCACAAGTTGTTAGACTTACTATTCAGATTTAACTAATAATGTGTACTTTGTATTTTCTGTATTGTAATGTCTGTGTTGTCTGTTCTGTATTATCTGTATCTTTTGTGTTCATGCCAACAATAAGTGTTAATGTCAACCGGTATATGTGCCTTATACGCCCAGTGTTTAACATTTTGAACTTATTGTATCATGCCAGCAGCAAGTGGAAGTGACTTCAGTTCATTTGTTTACATGTTTTTGCCACTTAGTCTTGTAATTTGTGTATCTCTTTAATTTGTTAACAAAAACAAGAAGAGGTGGCAATAGTCAGCTCTTCATAATAATGTATGTGTTGTGTCAGACAATTTTATCAATGTTTGCTAAGTCAAACAAATTAAAATCTGTAATAAATTGAAAAAAAAGTAAACGGTTTCTGAGGAAAAGAGACATGAAAATAAAAACATTGTAATTTTCGGTAAACTAATCGTAAAGTTAGTAAAGACTAGTGATGACATTGTTTAGAATTATTTTACTACTAAAACATTTCAGTCTTGATCTTCTTCTTTATTCTTCTAATCTTCTTCTCAGTTACTTTTCTTCCTTTCTGGTCTCCTTGGTTATCTTTTGTACTGCTTCTTTCGCTTTTTGTCATCTTATACAATCCAACTGTTTGAGTTTTTAAACTGTATATTTACTAATTCCTAAATTTAACTTTAAATAAACGTCTGCTTCTATAACCCTTATTAAGTGTCAAAAGCGCATTATAAATTCCAAATTTTAATGTAATTAGCCGGACAAAAACATTTTTGTAACATTTGTCCACACATTATTACAACTCTCATTAGGGTTTTTTAACAATTCAAGACTAACAAGATCCCGATAAATACATTTTGTAACAGACATTATTTCTTTTGGCAGAGAGTGTTCATGTTTGAATTCAGTACCTAATGCCTGCGCTTTATTATATCTACACCACGATTCGACTCCCTTCAAGCATGAGCTGTGTTGTGATTCATTATCACTAGATAACTTACGATAATAAGTTACTCATACATTATTTCTATGCTTCCAAATTGTTACTACCACTTCTTATAGCCAAGCTAATAGTATAATTCCAGTTTGTCTATGTCAGCATCTGTGAGACGATTTCTGCATACAATGGTTTTCCCATCTTTCAATTTCTTGCTTTTCATATATTTTTTGATACGCCACAACTGACCACCCATTCGTTTCTGAATGTGTCCTGTGCATAACAACAGATTTACCAATGCTGACATAGTAAAATTTTCCATCCCTGACATAACAAAATTTTCTTATCCCCTCCCCAGGTGGCGGATAGGGGATTGCTCACCAGATATGGTGGGTACCGGGTAAATAAAATACCCAGGGCGGATCAAAACTAGCAGCTGCTGCCTTGTACTTGTAGTTAGATTTTGGTTTATCAAAGGCTGAAGGAAGTAAATTTTGATTAAAATGAGATTTCTCAGGCACGTGGCAGAGTATACTCTCCATGATCATAGAAGAACACAGATATACAGCAAGAACTGAATATTATGAGTATAATCGACAGGATCGCTCAGTATCGGTTGAATTGGTGGGAACATCTTTGCCGAATGGGTGACTGCCGCATTCCCAAACGACTATGGATCTATAAGCCGAGGGGACGTCCGAGGAAGCGCTGCAGTGACCAGCTCTAATGTTTGCCTATTTTTGACGGGTACAAACGATACTTGTTTTAATCCCTGAAGAAGATGATGATGATTATTATGACAATAGTTTTACAGTTACGGCAATCAGAACGTTACAAAACATTTCTGTTACCAATATTATCTTAGATCAGTGGTGTGGCGTCTATGTGTCCGCTGTTGCCGGCGGCAATAGTACAGGAAATGACAGGAAATTAATAATATCACAGAGTAAATTCTTTATTTATTAAATAATTTGAATTACAACGATAGTAATAGGAAAACTTGAAGAAAACCACAGCATTGATTACAAACTGGTCGACAGTTGCACAGTCATTATAATGTAGTGTTGCCTGCTCAGACATCGGCAACATTTTAATGCGTATGGTCATCGACCGTAGTTATTACTACCACGACAAGAGTGGAGGGGACACACTCGCCTGTGCAATGTGTTGCCGCTGTACAAACCGGCAAAATACTCAGTTAGCAGCTTGTTCGTTTTTTGGAACTGAAGTGTGCCAGTTACTGCGCACCAATTTCTAATTTTGTTCTTTTAGTTGTGTGTTTCTCTGGTTTTCTTTGTTATTTTTAATTCGATTGTTTGTATCTTAATTTATTCGATGTATGTATAATGGAATCGGATTCCGTTGAACGGGAAGGGTGTATACCCTTCTTTTGCCAACGAAAGACAGAAAAAAAACTGACAAACTATTTTGGCTCTAAATAAAATACTAAAAGGCAGAAGAAGAAATAAGAGACCAATTAGAAGATCTCAAAGAGATAGCGAAGAAAATTAGCCTCCAGATCTCCGTTGCTACGTATGGACATATAAAATATAATAACGATTTTAAATATCTTAGGGGAAAGCATATTCCAAAATACCTCAAACAAAGAATCCTTTATGATAAGGAAACTCAAATTAGCAAAGGCCTTTACTCTAGTCCGAGAACTGTACAGAAAGGAAACTTTTCCAGAAGTACGAAAGTCAATCATTAGGCCTATATCACTGTGATCAGGCCGGTGATCATATATGAAGTGGAAACAATGTGCTTTCAAAATTTAGAAACTCTTCTTAAAATTGAACAAAGAATTCTTCGGAAAATTCTCCGCGTGGTATTTGATGCGTCCGCAAATTCCGCTAATGGCTGTTCACTTAATGATACGCTACTGGTGGCGCCGACAAAATATAGCAGGACATTTTTTCTATTATACTCAGATTTAGGACCCACGTCTATGGCTAACGTCCGACATCGAGAAGATGTATCGACAAATTTTGGTCGATTCAAGCGATTGCAACCTCCAAAGGATTCCCCCGACTTGGAGTTGAAACATTTCGTGCTCAGACTGTGACTTATGGTACAGCAAGCGCTTCATTTCTTGCTACCAGGTGTCTATTCCAGGTTGCTAATGACAATCTCAATCAATTTCCCTTGCCATGTCGAATTATTGCTAACGACTTCTACGTCGATGATTTAATTACCGGCTGCGATGATATAGATGAGCTCAAACGGTTGAAATCGGATGTAAGCGGATTACTTCGACAGTATGCGTTTCCCCTGCACAAATGGTCTACCAACAGCCAAGAAATCATAAACCAATGCGGCACTGCCATACCCCTAAACAAGGGTGAAAATGTGAGCACTTTAGCGCTGCTATGGAACAACGGTTCCGATATGTTTGTTTATAAGACAACGCTCAAACCTTGCCATGAGGCGTTTACCAAAAGAACTGTTCTTTCAGTAATCGCGGGCATTTATGACCCGTTGGGTCTACTTGGTCTCGTAGTTTTTCTATATAAACGTTTCATGCAGCAGCTTTGGAAATCAAAAACGAATTGGGATGAGGTCTTATCAGATTCTCTTCTCCCCACATTGAGCGAATTGTATAGTAAACTAAATCTAGTCAATAAGATTAATGTGAATCTTTGCATAAAGTCCAACCCATACATGAAATCGTTTCAAATTCACGGGTTCGCGGATGCTTCCTGTGATGGTTATGGTTCTTGGATATACCGAAGAATTGTATATGATAATAGGCATGTCTCATCTAATTTATTGTGTTCGATATTCAGGGTAGCCCCCCTAAAACAAATTACACTGCCTAGACTTAAGCTATGCGGTTGTCTTCTGCTTGTCCGTTTTCTTCAAAAGGTTATTCGTGCATTGAACATACATGCTCATGAGATCCATCTGTACTCCGAATCCATGGTCGCCCTCAACTGGATACACGGTGAGTCCTCTAGGTGGAAGACCTTCGTCGTCAATCGTGTGGCTGAAATCCAGCAGGGTTCCAATAACGCTGACTGGCATCATGTGAAGTCCCAAGATAACACCGCCGATGTTCAATCTCGTGGTTGTCATTCAGACAAATTGCGGAACTTCCAATTGCGGTCCGGCATGGCTTTTGCAAGATCCAATTCGCCACACCAAATTCAGCACAAATGATTCGGCCACCATACGGGAGTGCCGATCTGAACAAATACAATCGGCAATTCTTGAATGTATGGCTAGCGTAGTCGCTGCCGATATAAGTGAAGACTTTTCCACTCTTCAGAGATTGATACGCGTTATCAGCTATTGCTTCAGATTTATCTATAATCTGAGATCGAATTCCCCTGGTTCGGGACATGACCTGCGACTGTCCAGGGAGGAATTAAACAACACTTTAAATTTCTTTATACGCCAATCTCAATTGACGTACTTTCACAAGGAAATCATTGAGATAAAGAATATATCCAATTTAGCAAAATTATATCTCTTGATCGGGGTTACTTGATCGACGATTCGGGGTTACTTCGGTTTGGAGGTCGTCTCCAACATTCCGATTTGCATTACGATACTAAGCATCAGATTATTCTGCACCTAAAGTCCCACCTCACTAGATTAATAATAGAGGGTGAGCATTCGAGGCTGCTTCACGCGGGCGTTCAGTTAACGCACAGTTCTGTTCGTCAAAGGTATTGGATCGTCAACGGTAAGATTGTTGTCAGATCTGTCATCCGTAAATGCATCAAATGCTTTCGCTTCAGAAACCACAAGCAAACGCAGCAACTTGGTCAGTTGCCTTCGTCAAGAGTGGTATTGAGCAAGGCCTTTTCTTCGTCTGCTGTAGATTATGGCGACCCTATCGTGATCCGTCATGGGGTGCAGCGATCCAAGACTACCTTAAAAGCATACATATACTTGTTTGTCTGACTTGCTACGAAGGCGATTCATTCGGATTTGGTGTCTGACTTGACTGGTGAGGCATTTATTGCCGCCTTTAAACGATTCATTGCCCGCCGCGGCATTCCCGGGGAAATGATGTCTGACAACGGCACTAATTTCAAGGCTGCGAGTTCCACTTTGCGCGAGTTATACAAATTACTCACCTCTGAGGAATTTAAAACCAGTATTCCCTCATTCTCACTTGCCCAACGTTTCAAGTGGTCGTTCATTCCACCCTCCTCACCGCACTTCGGCGCCCTTTGGGATAGTGGTGTAAAACGCGTCAAGCATCATCTGCGCCGCACCATTGGCGCCACCATTCTTAACTTTGAGGAATTATACACGATCCTTACTCAAATTGTGGCGTGTTTGAACTCCCGTCCTGTTTCTGCCATCTCATCTGATGCTAGGGATCCGCAGCCCCTTACACCTGGACACTTCTTAATTGGCTCGGCCTTGACCGCCCTCCCCGACGCTGACCTTGCATCCACTCCATTCAACCAACTGCGACGCTGGGAATTGCTGCAGAAATTTGTACAATCTATCTGGAGCAGGTGGTACAAGGACTACCTGCACCAGCTTCAACAACGTAATAAATGGCAGACACCCAAGGGGAACCTCGCGGAGGGTGATGTGGTCATAATTATAGAGGATAACGCCCCTCTATTACACTGGAGTTTGGCTGTGGTCACTAAGATTTTCATGGGCGACGACCAGTTGGTGCGCGTCGTTGACGTCCGCACTCCCCGTGGTATATTGCGTCGACCTATTCATAAGCTGTGCGCTTTACCTGTGTCCAACGAATAAGGATTGTCGTCACTCGTATGGGTTTCACTCTATGCGAAAGGATGTTATTGTTCTGGTCTTCAGTAATGCTGCCTTGTGCAGAGGACTTTATTCAATTTGCATACTCATCCAATTCGTGTAATTTATGTATTGCATTCAATTTATTTGATTTATGCGATTCATGTATTCTATTCAATTTATGTATTGCATTCAATTTATGTGATTTATGCGATTCATACAAGCCATTCAATTTATGCATTGCAGTCAATTCATGTATTTTATTCAATTCATGTATTCTATTCAATTTACGTATATTGTATTCAAGTTATGTGATTTAGGCTATGCGATTCATGTATTCTATTCGATTTACGTATTGTATTCAAGTAATGTGATTTATGCGATACATGTATTCTATTCAATTTATGTATTCTATTCTATTCATGTGATTTATGCGATTTACGTATTGTATTCAAGTTGTGATTTATGCGATTCATGTATTCTGTTCAATTTATGTATTGTATTCAATTATGTGTTACAACCAATTTATGTAGACGCTGTTGGCGTCATGGGTGAGTAAAGTGCTCACTGCATCAAGCTCGGGAAAAATCTAAATCTTCTATTTTTGACGGGCAGTATGTTCAGACCTAAAATGTGTTCAAACCATGATTCGCCTGTGACGTCGCCTGCATATCGCGTTATCGCCCCCCCCCCCAATCTATCAGTCAGCTCACGGAGCTACAATAGGCAAGATCCTGTTCAGCGCGTGTGTTACGCAAAGTTACTTTACGGCCGTCAATATGTTAACGATTTAATCACTTCAATTTCAGTTAGCCTAAATTAATAGATATGCAGTCGTACGCGCTCGCGCGGACTCGCAGAATCGCATAAGTATAATTTAATCTGTTCTTAATAATAAACAGTTTTATACCGTCCACTTTTATCGTTTTATATTTTATTAAACCCAGCCTATGGTTTAAAGTGTGAACAGCCGTTAACCCCAAGCTACGCAAGGGGACAGCAGGTTCAACCGCACCAGATGGGTACAGGCATAGACCCAAAGAAAAGCTGTACAGGTATCTGGAAGATCTGGAAACGGCCTTCCGAAGGAAAATACTGAGATTCCTTGGACAATTGGGGGGTGGATGGATCGGTCCAGATTACATAAACAAATTTTCAACTATATTTGGCAACTTTCCCGCCTGGACGGATACACCAAACGACTCAAGGAAGAAATGATGAAGCTGGGTATCTCTTTGAACGACTGTGTGTATAGAAATACATATAGGAGCAAAATTCAAATTCTTGAAATTCTCTGCGGTGAGAAAAAGACAAGAAAGAAGTGGACAGTGGAAAGGAAGGCGGCGCATAGTGTCCAAATGAGGGCCTTCTGGCAGGAGAAGAAAAGGAAATGATATTTGCGTGGTCCACGGCTGGCCTGTTCATGTAGGAAAAAAACACTAAAAAGAATATTTGATATAGAAAAATTCAAATTAATTTTTAGGCTAAGTTTTAGACCTAACTCAACCGGAAAAAGCTGTTATGGTCCCACGCCACGCCACTGTCTTAGCAACATAATAAAGTCTGCCACAATTTACAATCGCGTCAACAGTTGAATGCTATCATTTCTGCTAATTAGTTGCTAAGACTTCAGTCATTCATTAATCTACCACGGTCACTACTAAACTCATTGTTACATTGTGTTACATCGTATCACGTTAATTCGAATGCGAATATAATTTTATTTATAACTGACTAACCTTTGCTAATTGAGAACCTATCAGTATACTAATGACAAAAAACTGTACTTGTACGATAAAATTATTACAAATTTTTGAGGTCACCTCAAGTAACTAACTGCCTCTGGAATATATATTATATATTTTAAACTGATTGTTCCATTTGGTGACAATTAAAAACACGGACATGACTAATACTAGTGTATTGTTGTTGTTGTTGTTGTTGTTGTTGTTTGTATTACTGCTCATCTTGTCACCGTATAACATAAACGCGATATGCACGAAATTTGGAGGGAGCGTAAGTATCTCTGTTTTCAGTAATATTGTGTAGACTATTAATTAGTATGCTAGCTGAGCTGTAGAACTCACTTAGTATTTTAAAGGAAAAAGGCTACATCTTCAGTGGCGCGGGAACACAGAACACAACACCTGCGAACGAATACAAACAGTCGTACGGGACCACTGAAGATGCCCGTCATAGGTACGGACGAAACCTCTGGTAATAAACCTTAACAACCTACACTGCGGCCTAACAGCCCGGAAAATTGTGATAATATAAACACCGCCGTGAAAACTTACCAAAATTCACGGTAAGCCGGAGTTCACGCCGCAGCTTATTATCAAAATAGGCTACATATATTAATATAAAAATTGTGTAATTTAATAAATTTTCAAGTATATGTAAATGTAACAATTATCCCAATTGATCTAGTATTTCTTTATTAATGGAACAACAATTGTAGAGCACAAAATCATAAGTAAACACTGAAATTACCTAGAAAGTGTAACAATACAATAAAGACGTTACAATAATACATTAATATTGTGATGTTATTCAGTTGTGTTTCTTCTGCAAGTAGTGTAATTTCGTTTTTGTCTTTTTTTTTACCCTTGACGCACGTTTCACTTAAAAATATCAGTATCATCAGAGGTTTGTAAGTAAATTAATAACAATCGAAAAATTGTTCGATTATTTAATTCGGAAAAAAAATTTCGATTGTTATTAATTTACTTACAAACCTCTGATGATACTGGTGTTTTCAGTGTAACATGAGTCATGTGTTAAAAGACAAACGAAATTATATTACATGCAGAAGAAACAAAATTGAATAATATTATCACAATATTATACAATTGTTGCAAGAAACTTCGAGCTACCTATATAGAAAGTGATAATTAATACAGGAATGTTGCAATTGAAACTATACTTCATTACTCAAATAATTATACAAAATGACAATCTCATAATCAATAATGATTAATAATCCATCAATAAGTGGAATCAATAATTTGGTCTTAACTGTGTTCTGGTTTAGTTTTATCTTCACCTATTATACTTTTGTAAATGGTGTTCGATACATTCATTTCATATCTACCTTTGTAAATTAAATAATTTTTGCTGATGTACAAGTGACTAATAATGCTATATCTGGGAAGGTTTCCTCATATGACAACACAAACACCATTTAGAAAGCAAAGTTACAATATAATCCTTAGACATGTACTACGTTTGCTTATCTATATGGAATTACAGTAAAAATAAGAATTCTGGAACAAGTTCGTACTTTTCTGCTATAATGTATCACACCTGTTACACTAGGTCAGACAACGTCATTACAGATTCGTTTGATAAGTAAGAAGCATCAAGTTTATGACTGCATTATTGACAACGCAGAAAGAAAACCGTCGTATGTAACCTTTAATGGCTGAATGTTGATAATTGACATTTGCAGAGCTTCTTTAACAAATCAATAACTCTATTCACCATTGTTAGCAACAATCGTCCTAGGGGTTTCAGGCAAATTTAGAGGTCAGTATGCAGTGTATGCAGTGCTGAGTAAAATTATATCTCTATAATTGTTACAATTCAGTTTGTTTTCCTTAACAAGCCGAGTATTTTGTTTGATTTTCCTATATAGTGAAAAGGAATAATTCACATTTTTTACACAATATGTTGGATTTATTTTTTATATCATCATCATCTTTAGAACACGACATAGGCAAGGTGCTGTCTGGTCAAAGATCCTCCAGCCATCTCTTCCTGGGTCTACACACACGCCCCCCCCCACACACACACGTGTCCTATAGATTTGTATTTCCAGACTTGTTTGGCTATTCTAGAAACTGACGTTCTTTGTAAGTGTTCTTTCCACCGCTGTCTGTTATCTTTTAATTTTTCATTCAAGTTAAAACTTGCAACTCTTCTCTTCTGGTCTCAGTTTTTATACGGTCAAGTCTAGGACACCATTTAACTCCTATTAAGAATGCCAATTCCTAGGCCTGCATTTTACTGCCTCGTTTCATGGTTGTTGTCCATAATTCACATCTATAGGACAGTACAGGGACTGCCATAACTTGTAGAACTTCACTTTTCTCTCTCGACATACCTTGTTCCTAAAAATGCGGTTGATTGCACCACAGATAGTATGGAACTCACCTAACTTAACATCGGTATCATAATTCCTATCAAAGTCATAATGTATAAATTAATTAATTTTATAACTACTAATTTTCTTTTTGAGTTTTTCATTTTAAAATGGTTTACAAAGTGCGGAAAGAGACATGGTCATCATCAATGTAAAAGTCTGCATTCTAACTAGAGTACATTCTATAGCTAGAGTTACAATAGCTACATCACACGATGTTCTGTCATACTTATGTTGCTGTATGTTGCCTCTGTTTCAGTGTTGGTCTGTCAAGTGCTGTCCTGGACTCCACTGCCAACCCAGGTACAAACGATGCCTCGCGCCTGTATAATGTCACAAGGAACAGTGCGTAATACTTTAATGCAATGGAAAACGTACAGCTTTAAATAAACCGTGCTGTTCTGCTTTGTAAAAGCCGTCGAGCCGTGGATCAATTTGTCAACTAACCAGATGGTGGTTGTCAACTAACCAGATGGTGGTTGTCAACTAACCAGATGGTGTTTGCCAACTAACCAGATGGTGGTTGTCAACTAACCAGATGGTGGTTAAGCTCTAGTTTCTTCTACTTTCTTCTACTCTGTTGTGTATAAAATTATTAAAAATTAAATAAAAATTAACAATAATATTAAATTGATGTGTAAACAATACCAAGTTTTAATTTTTGAGATTTTGTTAGTTTGTACATTTGTATCACTCTACCTACACTACAAACCCTTTTACAATAATTGAGCCGTATTATTTTCACACAAATAGCGTACTATTGTTCTTCATAATTTTTTTACCGTTAACAACTTGTCATCATCACCATCACCACCACTCCAATGACTAGGCTTTAGACCTGTTCCGGAACCCATCTCCTCCTCGGTCTACCGACATCTCTCGTCCCAGTAGGGTGAGGCAGCCACAGGTAGACGGATATCAGCCATCCGATTCAAGTGTTCGCACCACCTTCCTCTGTGGTCTTCAATCTTCTGGTGTAATGATACAATGTTTAAATCGCGTCTAATATCCTCGTTCCTTCTTCGACCCAATAGAGGACAACCTTGCGTCCCTCTTAGAAATTTCATTTCGGCTGTCAGAATCCCCTTTTACCAAGCGTCCATGTCTCACTAGCATACAGGAACGTGGGGACAGACACAGTTTTATACATTCTTTTATTTCATTTGGGTATCCTTCCGTGTTTTATTTTTTAGGTACCAATGAATCGTTCTACAGATGAGTCTAATTTTTTTTAGCTTACTATCCCAATCAATATCAGTTCTATATGAGATATTACAACCCATATAATTAAAATGACTAACCTGATCCAAAATCTGATTATTGACGACTATCTTAGTTCTTATAGGATACCTCCTCTGAAATGCCACCGTTTTAGATTTTGTAGCAGAGATCTGTAGCCCATAATCTTGTATGATGCTATTGAGCGTAATTATCTCCCGCTGTAACTGGTCTTCTGTTTTCTGTATAACTACGTTGTCATCTGCATAGAGCAATGCATTCACATCAATATTTCGCTGAAGTGATATTCCCGAGTCAACTTTAGCTGTCCATTGCCAAAATATGTCGTCCGTGTATATATTAAAAAATGTCGGTGAAATAGGGCAACCCTTGCCTCACACCTTTATTTGTAGGAATATCTTCTGATAGATTACCAATCAAATCCACAACAACCGCTGTCTTGTAATACAAGCGCTTAACAACTTTAATTACTAACTTGTAACTAGGCTTACTTATTAACAACGTGTACGTTGTCAACTTTTACGGACATTTGTGTCGATATTAAAGTTGATATTTGTTTATCATGCATCTAAACAAAAATAATAAACAAACCCGGTAACTAAGGGTTTGTCGGTCGGCGTCAACTGTGCTGAAATGTGACTCATTTATCTCCAGGCTGCTACGCCTACTACGCCCTAGTCCACACTTCTGTTGCTTGGAACGGACGTTTCGTTGTCTCTCTCCGTTGGAGGCCATCTTCAGTGTAAAAACGATTCGGCAACTGGCACGAATCTCTATAAGTACTGTGGTTAACCGGTGAAGATCCGTGCCAGTTCCTGGATCGTTTGAGGCTCCAACGGAGACGCCGAAATGTCTGTTCATAGCGGCAGGAGTGGACCACGACATAATAGCCCAAAGAGAAGTCAGTTATATTTCAACACAATAACCTAATTATTTAAACTTACAACAGAACATTTTTCAAAAGATTTCTATCTACGTACCAAGGGCAAAAAAAGTGTATATAATTGTTGAGATAAACTAACGGAAACACATGCTTTTCAGTTTGAAAATCTCCTCCTTCTCCTTCAAGGATTAGGTTATATAAACCTGTTACGGCACCCATCTCATCCTCGGACGACCCACGCCTCTTCTACCGTTGGCTTTATAGTTCACTGCCGCTTTCAGCAATCGATCCTCTCTCATCCTTTGCAGATGATCCTACCATTGTCTTCTGAAAATTGACATATTTTCATTTATATCCTTTACTTCGAGTTCTGCTCTGATATCAACACTTCTTATTATATTTTGCAATGTATAATTTAATGTATTTCGAAGACACTGCATTTCAGCACTCTGAATCTTGCCACATTCGTTTCTTTTTCACGACCTCACCTGCATAAATCAACGCGGATATTGCAATTGTCTTATAAAATTTAATCCTTGTGCTGTGTCTTGTTATGTCTCTAAGATTTCTACGAATCGTACAACAAATATTCCTAAATTTATTTATCTTGTTTGTTTAATTATATTCAGATTCATAGCTTACTGCATAGCCCAGATATTAGAAAAGAATCACTTGTTCTAAAGTGCTGTTGTTTATAACCATCGTAGTCCTCACTGGATATTTACCTTTAAAGGTCATGGTTTTGGTCTTTCTTACTGAAATTGACAGTGAGTACTCCCTAGCCACTTCTTGTAATTGAAACATAGCTCTTTGTAAATCATCCAGTTTGAAAATTAGACTGTAAACTAGAAATCACAAAATGGTCATTGTTATTTGGTAAGACGGAATGATGACATGGGGGTGCCAAAAAAGCATTCTGGTCCAAGTAATAATTCTGTATTGAGCCGTCACTGTATATAGCCTATTAGTAACGGACGTTAATTATGGCTAAAAATTTTATATGTTCTATAATATCGTGATGTTACTTTTTATGCTTTTCAAGAGAATATACATAGTTGTTGTGGTCTCCAAGTTGCTGCACATTTAAATTGTTAAAATTACCTTGTGTATCCAGGTTCCCTTCCTTGTAACTTCTTTTTTACTTCCATGTTCCATGAGGAAATAGAAGTATGGTGATGTCGAAGTTGATTCCGATTGTACTACCATCAAAACATGAAGAAAAATCTTTTTGTGAAATGTGTGTGTGTGTGTGTGTGTGTGTGTGTGTGTATCTGTCTGGTCTGTGTATAGAATTTTCTTTACGGCAAACGATAACTGCCGCGAATTCAAACATAATGAAATAATGTTTTGCATATGTACCTGAGTTATAGTGCACTCAAGGCCTATTCATTTTGGTGAAGATCGGTTAAGGGGAAGGGGTAGTTTACCAGCAACGTTGTTTTATGTTTTAACAAGAGTAAAGTACTTAATTTTGATAAATAAAGTATCCTGAAAAGAAGGCCATAATAATTCACTGTAGAAAGGTAGATGAAATATCTATAAATGGAAAAGGAAGTTGAAAGGGAAGAGGATAATTTTCTGTAAATGAAAACGATAGTTGAAGGGGGAGAGGATAATTTTTTTTATATATATATACTACGTTATCGGCAACAAAAATGAAGTTTGTTGTTAAAATTCCTTCCCGGGCTGTTTGGGCGTAGTCCAAGTTTCGGCATTGCCATCGACTGCCAGCATCAGTGAATATCGTGTTCGCTAACGTGAGTTGGTATTCATTAGTGACCACAGTACTGCGGTTAAAACTAAAGAAAGAAGTAGAAAGAAGTAGTTTCCATGGAAATATTTCATTTCCAAAATGATTTTAAATATAAATCTTAGAACACGGAAGCCATATATGTTTCTCCATACCTATATTTTAATATTCAAAACGCGATTCAAGATTTATAGTCCCATCATCAGGTGATCAAATATGTTCACTCACATGGAGTGCGTCAATTAATAAAAGTCACACACATTACGTTATTTAAGCGACTACCAACCCGCGTTATCTCACGATGCGCATCGCTACGGATCTCGCGAGTGACTAACGATTATACAATATACTGTGCCCGCACTTATCTATCATATTGTTCTAGCACGCGAATAGCTGTATCATATAGCTCGTTGGATTTGAAAGAAAGTTTTTCATTCAGAAGCTGATCATCCTGAGTTTTGGAGACTCTGTAAATTTCAAACTCTTTCAGTGCGTCCATGAATTTGCTCTTTTTGTAGAAACGCAGTGGTTTGAAACTGTTTTGAAAACTGGAATAATTATGGTTATGATTGATGTCATGTAAGGTAAAGTTCGATTTAATGTTCCTTACGTCACCCTTGGGCAGATGCTCCTTGTACTTATCCAAGATTTTTCTGCTTGTCTGTCCAATGTAAAAACTATTACAGTCTTCGCACTCTGTTTTATACACCCCGAACGGATTTCTACTGGTCTACTAGACCTATGTCTCAAAGCTTTCAAAATGCAGTTGTTCGCTTTAAAAAAAACTGTGTAGTCATACTTTTTGAATAGGTTATTTATAGCACTGGGTATAATATATTCAAGAGAATGAATTACTTTCAAATTAATTTAAATTTAAATTACTATCACACCATTTTACATTTGTTTTATTTTTTTTTGGTATTGCTTTTAAACCCATTAAAACCAGATAAATTATTAATTATATCTAATCGACCGGGAAATACATACACGAGTGTGATCGTATAAATACTGACCACTGGTATGCGGCCTCACCACACCTGGTGATAACAGCCAGCCCCGCGACAGCTGATACCAACATGACAGGAATCGTTGTAGTGATTATGGTTTTGGCGAGAATTTTTGTTATCGTCACGCTGTACTCAACCGCTGACGATATGTAAGTTTAGATAGGTAAGAGTTACTTATGAAACGTAAGACTTAATCGTTCATTTATTCCTAATCAGTTGGTTTTTTTTGGAGGGGTTGCAGTTGTTTACCATTTCCTCCGTCCGTCTGTGTTCTTTGAGTGTTCTGAGCAAATTAACTTCCCTATTATGAGGAACCATCCTATAGATTGGTAAGTCATGTGGAAGTGCTGCCCCCTTACGGGGCATCGCTTCCGGTAATTTTTATTCAGGGTTGTCTTCACCTAGCCTGTAATGACCCAACACCCAACTGCAAGGCAATCCTAAGTCCGTGCCAACACCCAACTGTCAAATATAATGCTATAACAATAGGACGCAGTATTACAACAATGACCCAACACCCAACTGCAAGGCAATCCTAAGTCCGTGCCAACACCCAACTGTCAAATATAATGTTATAACAATAGGAGGCAGTATTACGACCGACTAAATCCAAGTAGAATTAAAATCAAATTCAAATCAAATTCTAGAACATGTGAGCCATTTTAATTATTTGGGAAATGATATTGTCTATGATAGGAATTATAATACTGATTTTAAGTCAGGTAAGTTCCAGACGATCTGCGAGAAAATCAACTATATTTATTTAAAACTTGGTATGTCGAGGTACAAAATAAAAAGTTCTACGAAGTTATAGCAGTCCTTCCACTGTCCTATGGATGTGAATTGTGGAAAACGACAAAGAAATAAGACAGTAAAATGACGATAAACAAGACAGGCCTCGGAATTGGCGTTCATAACCGTAGTAGAAAAGGTAGTCTAATGAAAATGAAAGACCTTGAAGAACAACGTATTTGCATAACATTTTGCTTCAAACCCGGTAAAACTTTTAAATAAACGTTCGAAATAATTCATCAAGCATATGTGGATGATTGTATGAGCCGAACGCGGTGCTACGACTGGTTTATACGTATAATCAAATATATAGATAAGAAGGAAATTAATTCATGATATTTTTTTACTCACTCAATCAACAAATAACTTAACTTCAGTCAAAATTAATTATTTTCAAATTCTTTTTATGGAATAATAATCAGAAATTCCATATGGCGCCCAGGTAAAAATCAAATGTGCTCACTTAATAACAAACAGTGCAGTGATACTGTTTTATGAAAACTTAACAGTTTGCAAACAAACTGAGACCAACTGAACTTCCAGTACGACACTAAAGGTACGTGAAGGTTTGAATTATTTAAATAACTTTGTCAAAACTACACATTACCATACACAGACGATATAATTCAACGGAATTGCGAATGAACTGCGAGAGGTCTCCAAAGCTGATTACATTCAACTATCGGGGATTACATCAATTAATTCATCAAATATAATTAAAAATTAATTAAACAAGAACATAATAATTGAATCAAACAAATTAAATAAAATCAATGGAATTAAATAAAAAAGTTAAAAATTATTTAACGACACAGTGTTAAATTCAAAGTCAAGCAACGTGTAATAAATCATGAATTGATGAATCGAAATAATTCATCAAGCATATGTGGATGATTGTATGAGCCGAACGCGGTGCTACGACTGGTTTACTTGTTTCAAAGCGGGAAGAACATCGACCGATGAAAATCCAAGACCTTGTCGCCCTTCATCGTCAATAAGTGACCATAAAATCGATGAAGTTCGCACTATGATACGTGAAGATCGTTGTTTAACTGTACGTGAGACTGTCGAGAAATCGGGTATCAACGAGGCTTCATGTCACGAAATTTTAACAGAAAAACTGAACATGCATCGCATCTCAGCGAAATTCGTGCAGCGTTTGTGTTCCGATGATCATCAAGGGAAACGCGTTACATCAGTCTGGAACTGCATCTGACAGTGCCAGTGCCGATGAAAAATTTATCAAAAACATTATAACAGGGAACTAGACGTGGGTGTAAGGATACGATGTCGAAATGAAGGAACAGTCTTTGCAGTGGGTGCGAAAGGATCAACTTGATCAAAAAAAGCCCGGATGAGTCGGTCAAACACGGCGGGGTGTTGATGGTGTTTTTTAACTGGAAACTGGTTGGTTCATCGTAAATTCGTTCCACGTAGTCAGGCAGTAAATAAGGAGTATTTAAGGGACGTTTTAAGGCGTCTAAGGAAAGTAGTACGCAAGAACAGGAAATACCTGTGGAAAGAACAGACTTTGGTGTTACAAAATGATACAGATTTAGGTGTTCTGCTCCACCCATCCTACTCTCAAGATTTGGCTCCTGTAGACTTTTTCTTCTTCCCAAATCTGAAGGCAACCTTGAAAGGACGTTTTTTTGAAACAATAGAGATCAACAAAAATACGGAAGAACACATGAGCGAAATTTCCAAACATGTACGTTCCAGGAATCGTTCCAGAATTTGAAGAAATGCTGTGAGCGGTGCATTGGCAGCAGGAGGAATAGTTTAAAGAGGATAAGCATGCATAAATTTCTAGTTACATTAATAAAGTTTATTTTTAACAGTTCGGTCTTTTTTTGAACCGAAAGCTTTTATTAAACTTTCACCTGTTTAAGGGCGACTGCCTAGCTGCAGGGTTTGTTAGTGTAATGATGGTTGCTATGTGTAATCTTTTGTTTTGATTTAGAATTCTATAAAATTTGTTCTAACGAAAACTTAAAATGTACGCGAAATATATATATATTATGAAATTCTTAGCAGAACAACATGTAAACCGGGCTATTACACCGTGGTACAATATACAAATTTTCAGGAACGCCAGATGTTTTGACAACACCAACGGCGGCCATCTTTAGAAAATTTGAAAATTGTACCAAGTCCTAATAGTCCGGCTTACATGTCGTACAGCTGTGACATCTCCAGACTTGAGAGTTTTTGTTCACTTCGTATACTATGACATTGCATTTACGAACGTAATATTTAGGGATATTAAACAAGTAAGTAAAACACTATGGATGTTAAGCAAGATGACTATACAGAAAAGTCTTATAAGACCGGTAGTAACATACGGATGGGAATCGTGGATATTAACCAGCACAGCCGACCAACGTCTAACAATATTTGAAAGAAAAGCGTTACGAAAAATCTTGGACCTCTACAAACTGAAGGTAACTATTCAAGTACTCGAATGAACCATGAACCGGACCAACTGATTCAGAGTGCCGACATTGTCCGGTTTGTTAAGTATAGGAGTCTTAAGTGGCTGGGCCACGTAAGACGAATGGATGACAGAAGACTGGATAAGAGAACCGCAGTTTGGAGACCGATAAGAAGAAGAATTAGAGATGATTGGCTGACGTGGAGGATGATTTGAGATATGTTACCAAACTGTACGAAGGTAATTACAGTTTACTATTTGCTCGAGTGGCTAACCAAATTTTAATAGGAGTACGTTGCCCGATTAAGAATTAAGAAATTCAAAAGATACCAAAAGTATTATTTATTATAACATCAGACAATTACTTGATATAATTCAATGCTACTAGTTATTCTATTTCACAATAAGTACAATTAATTTCCTTTTACATTAACTCTTCTGAGATTTCATTCTTTGTTACTTTATAACACTGACTCTTCAGTGACACTTTAACAACTTCTTTACATACAATTATAAATTAATTCTCTACTTTACCTAATTTACATCTAGTCAACTATTCAGCAAGCCTGCCACTGACAATCTGTCGTACTGTGACCCTGTGTCGTACTGCAACCCTCTGGGATTGATAAGCGTTTGGACATTTCATTTCCATTTATATACTGTTTAGTTGTTTACTAAATGAAACCAATTTACAATTTTTAAGAGTGACGAGTTTAGCCAAAACTCACATTCACTAGCGAAAGGGAGCCTCAAGGTGTTTTCTTTTAAATAACAACTTTGAACACAACAACTATTTCGGTAACTAGCAGCGATATAAAACAAAGCTAAATGATAATACTTAAAATATGCAACAGATATATGAACGTGAGTGTGTGGAGATGGATGTGTAATGAGAAGGTGGAACGGAAGGAAGCAGGCTAAAACCCACGCTGGGCTGTAACGTCAGAAAGGAAGGAAGTAATTATAAACAAACTACAAACAAAAAGAAAATGTAAACAATTTATATTTTTGTTTTTATCTAAAAACTTTAATACAACACTAAATAATAAATTGTAGAGGTGTGCATACAAACAAAAGGATTATTTAGTATAAGTTGCCTCTGATCCGAAATCAATTTTTATTTATATAAAACATTTAAGTCCAACGTATCACTTTGTAAGACAGTTGAAGTAATCCTCGGCCACTGTTTCGGGTTAGTTTTTATTTAAAGACGCATACCTTCGGGAAAATATTACACCTGTACTCCTCACAGCATGGAACCCCGTCACACTGAAACAGAAGAAACACTATCTTAACTCATGAATATTATGTTCCTAAATAATAAATACTTCTACAAGTATATTTTGTTAAAATACTATCATTGTAGTCTGTATCATAGGCTTTCAGACCGGCATCAAAATTATTTAAATTACTATCCGGACTATTCTGGCCTGGCCTACATGTATATAAAATGTGTAATATTAAAGCATTTGTTGATTTTAGAGTCCCATAATAATAATAATAATAATAATCCTTAAATTTTTAGTGACCGTCAATCAATGAATGTTTTAGTGGATGGTTAGTGAGGATCGGTCAATAATACAAATTTTTAGCTATTTTGCGTCGACGTTTCGACAATATTTATTGTCATCTTCAGGACCTGTGTATGAAATACAATAGAAATATCAAACATAACGAAACAATTAAATATTTGGTTGAACGTGTTGGTGATGTGAGTGTGTGCGTGCGTATGTATGTATCATTTTATATGTGAAGACTTATGATAGTTTGTTTACATATTTAAATTATCTTTAAGAAAACGAGCACTTTAACAATTTGCTCGTTTTCTTAAAGATAATTTGAAGATGTAAACAAACTATCATAAGTCTTCACATATAAAATGATACATACATACGCACGCACACACTCACATCACCAACACGTTCACACAAATATTTAATTGTTTCCTTATGTTTGATATTTCTATTGTATTTCATACACATGTCCTGAAGATGACAATAAATATTGTCGAAACGTCGACGCAAAATAGCTAAAATTTGTATTATTGACCGATCCTCACTAACCATCAGTAAAACAATAATAATACTACTTCCGTTTTACAATCTGTCACGTGATTAGTAACGTTAATCCTTTGAATTTTGTTTTTTGCGACTTTTGTACCATTATACATTTTGCTTCCATCATTTTGGATGTCTTCACCAAACTTACAAGTAGTTTGCACATTTAAGATATAAAATTCTTTGTTGTGGGAAAACAATGAACGGCATTATTAACGTTTGAACGATTATTATAATGCTTATAATACTTACACTTGCAGCAATTCCAGCACAAGCCTGCGCATAAGATACGGCGACAAGTAGCAAGACTGCCAGTATTAGCAGTGCAATAATGTTCTTCATGGCGGCTGTCCCTAACACGGTTCTCACTGGACACGAAAGTTAATCTTATTTATACTCAACCAACGACTTAAATTGGGCAAAACTGTTAAACTTATCTTCTATGTTTATTTATATATCGTGTCAAAGATAAACATTTATGTTATCAGAATTTTCTAGTCAGAGTTCTATTTTAAGTTTCAAATATAATTGGTAAAAATTGTGAAATTAAGAATAACACAAGCAGAAAATGTCTAGAAGGAAATTTCATACACAAGGTTATTGTTAATAGGCAACGCATTAAATATTGGTTGCGTAATGTTTCATTTTCTTATCAAATTTTTTGTTTCCTAAAAAATTATTTAATACCGCTAATAATGTTGAATTTGTCAGAATCAAAATATTACGGCCACTTCTCACCGTCTTCAGACAAGTGCGTTTACTGAAATAAGTCATGATTAAAAACGTCTGCAGATTATGCTCAGTCATTGCAGTCGTTCACCTCCAACTAGTAGCGAATATTTGAAGATAAGTCTCATTCTCATCTTAGCACTGTTGTAATATATTTTCCTAAGTGTTCCTCGTCGTTTCTTCCTATGATATTTTTGGAAAGAATCATGATGAGATAAATAAGTACTACATAAAAATAGGGAGAATATCTCCAAGAGAAGTCTTACACAGAACGGGTTAACCTGATACGAAGTAACCAATCATCTTTAGTACGCCCAACATGGTTTCATGTTTTGAAGCAGCGTTCTAGAAGTGCAATAAAATACACAACACAATTAATTACAATTAAATTATTTTACCTTAATCCGTCACTGTGACCGCTTGGTTTCTGTCTTCTTACTTACGCGTTTCGGATTAAACTTAATCCATCATCAGAGTAAAAAATCCGTCCGTTATGACTTCGTTAAAACATTAAAAGGAGACACTAAAGTACATCTATGTATATATTATACAAACACAGCGACGCACGCGGATGTGAGTGCGCACTCGACACCGGTTGAAGACGTACTGCACAGTTTATTTGTGTTATCATGTTATCTATTGTTGTGTTGGGGCGTGTACTCTATGGTTATGTTGTCTATAATCTTATCATATAATGTATGTGATTTAAATGTCAGCTGTTCGTTTAGTATATTATTAGGATTATTTCTGAAGGCCCGGTAAATCTCAAACTCTTCTACTGCATCCATATATCTACCCTTTTTGCAAATATGTAAGGGTTTGCAATTTGCCTCAAAATTTGTGTAATTATGATTTAATGAAGCGAGATGTTTAGCGTAATTTGATTTATTCATATTTGAAATGCTCGTGGGTCGACCGGTCTCCGGTCTTCAACCGGTGTCGAGTGCGCACTCACATCCGCGTGCGTCGCTGTGTTTGTATAATATATACATAGATGTACTTTAGTGTCTCCTTTTAATGTTTTAACGAAGTCATAACTGACGGATTTTTTACTCTGATGATGGATTAAGTTTAATCCGAAACGCGGAAGTAAGAAGACAGAAACCAAGCGGTCACAGTGACGGATTAAGGTAAAATAATTTAATTATAATAATTGTGACGCGGATACCAGTACAATGACTTTAAAATTAATTACATAATTTTGCATAAAACAAATTTAAGGTACACAAAATGAGTGATAATAAACATCAGTTTTAATCCCACGCGTGGACTATGTGCTGATTATTCTTGTTCTTTGTAGACTAACGACTAGAGCATGCGTAGGAAGTGTGTATGATTTATCTCGCACCTTGTGAGACGGTAGCGCGTTGTACATCTAACTTAATTTCCTCATGTTTTACAATTTTTCTAAATCAACTGAAAATTTCTTTCTTGTCAATTCTTTAACCGCAGACCTGCAGTATGGCGCACTTGTTCTTCCTAGTTCTATGCTCCAGGCGTTTTTGTCAATTGGCAACCCGACGTTGACCCCTTTCGTTGTTAGGAAGGTAAGCAGGAATAGCCGTTTCAGGCCCCTCATTCCCACACCAGTAAAACAAAAAAAGCTGAAATATAAATTATCAGGAAAATTCTCTGACTATTTTCGCTTTTGGAAGATTCCTCTTACTGTACTGTACGCCATAAGTTACGTAAAGAAAAACTGGACTTTTAGAAAATTTTGATGCCGTTGGGTCACAACGACTGACATTGTAATACATGCTAAGTCTTTTCATCCTTTATCACAGAAATTAGCTGCCTTCCACAGTATGATTTATAGACTTTTATCTTTGCCCCTCGGTGATAGAGAATACCGTGAGGAATTAGACATCATTAAACACATTTCAGTCGCTAATGGTTATGATATCAATATGGTGAACAACATCCTTCGAAAACATAAGAAGGGACATAGTAACATTAACGGACGTAAAACACGCGAAAATACAACACGCAAACCCAAAATATATTTGCGAAAATATATTGCAACACCGTACACATACCTTATGCCTCAGATTTTTGGGTCAATTTTTGGTAAAACCAGTAATATCAAGGTCACTTATAAGACCACTAATAGTATTATGAATAATCTTCGTGTCCGCAGAACTACCAGCCTTGAACACAAAACTGGTGTTTACAAATTGATATGTGACGATTGTGACGCCTTTTATGTGGGCCAGACAGGAAAGGAAGTGGTTTTTTAAAAAGATTTACAGAACATAGGCCGCCTACACATTTTCACAGTTTGGACAATATCAAGTCAAAATTTGCAGAACACCTCATTTCCGAAAATCATAACTACACTAATTTTAAAACTAATTTGAAACCCCTTCACATATGTAAGAAAGGGCGATATTTGAACGCTCTTGAAGAGTACGAAATTTATAAAGCACACAATAATACTGATACCAAGCCGCATGTTTTAAATGATAAATTGGTTTTCAAGTCAAATGCATTCTACAACACTGCCTTGCGCTATTGTCGTGGTGGGAGCGAGACGTAAATTAGTGCGCGGTCGGTCTTCATACGATGTACATCGGTAAACCTTCGCACTCGCTGTAAATATTATATTATCATGTTATATTAAGTTATTTATTTTTATATTGGATTTTAATATTTTAAGTGTTTGACAAGTGTATCAACTTTAAATGATACACAATTATTTTTAAATTCTGATGATGGGACAAGTGTCCCGAAACATGTAAATTTTATAAAGACGCTGTTTCTGAAAGCCGCAGACGGTAAGTTCCAATATATTTGATTAAAAAAAATAAAGGAAAGAGAATAGTGTTTGGTAGCAAAGTTTTCGTAATCAAAGCGGTCGACCAAAGATGAACCAATGAGAGCCACGACGCTGTTACTACAAGCAGGAATAGAACCACAAAATGAAAAATACTGGAAAAAGAGAAAAGAAATTTAATAGATAATTTAAAGTTGTATAAGAGCAGCCGTAATTGGATGAAACGAAAACATGAAGGCAGCTGCGATCCCTGACCCCATGGGTAGGGCAAGAATCGACTCTAAACATATGTACCTACATACCAATACTAGAAAATCACTTTAAAATATTCAGATACGCACTTGTTTGTGTCACTGCGAGAAAAGTTTTTTCATCGATGCGGGACACTGCTAGCGCTTTTAGCGGTTTAAAACACTACTAAATAGTGTTTGCTTTTACTTCTCTGAGAGCCAGGTGCTGTGCGGTTCTAAGTAGGTCCAATAAACTATCATTCTCTTTGGCTGATAGTTATAGGTTTGAATATTTTCTAACTGTAGCCTGATCTAAAAAAGAATGCTAGATAATGAAAGCGTAGTAATACAATCCTAAATAAATGCTAAGATTTATGACATTATAGCCAACTCATAGTCGGTGCACAGGGGTATTTTTTGAAGTGATTGTCTTGGGTGCGATGCGCTCAGTGAGCTGTTAAAACACGTGCACAGAACTGGAAGCGAAGTGATATTAATGACTTTGATCAAATCAAGTCATCAATATTATTTCAACTGAATAATATATGATAAATGTGCCACCGATTTTCAAAAGATCGAAGATAAGAAGGCATGTGAAACAGTTTTCGATGACAACAAAAATGTTGGTTGCATAATCATTTATTTATTTTGCCTGATTTTGTTTGCGCAACCACAGCTTGCGTTGCTTGCTCTGAATATTGGCCTCTGCCTGAAGGAAGTAGAGTAAACAAAATTTCCCGAATCAGTGTCCTTTAGCAGCAAAACCTCCTGCTCACAATGGCAGAACACAGATTTTATTTTATTCTAACTTGTAGTTACTCCAGAGTTTCGCAGTTTATATTTTCAACGTTATCGGTCTGGGAATTAATGTTTTAGCGTTTTGTCTATCTAAATACGAGTCCCGAACTGCAGGAGTTGAAATGTAGTACTTCATAAGTCTAACGGTGATAGTAGTCTATACTCCTTTGTCATGGTTTATCTATAGGATTTTGTATAAAAAAAAGGGCTGCTTTGGGTATTACAAAGTTTATAAAGTAAAGTAATTTTTCCTTCGTGAAAAATTAAACATGCAAGTATACCCGAATTAAATTTTATAAAACTATGGCTGTCCCCACATTCCTGTGTGCTAGTGAGACATCGACTCTTCCTAAAAGGGACGTGCAGAGGATGCAACCAGCCAAAATGAAATTTCTAAAAGGGCGCAAGCTTGTTCTCTCTTGGATAGGAGAAGAAACGAGGATATTAGACGTGATTCAAACATTGTATAATTGCAGCAGAAGATTGAAGACCACAGAAGGAGATGGTGTGAACATTTGAATCGCATGCCTGATATCCGTCTACCTGTCGCTGCCTTGGGTTATCACCCTATCGTGAAGAGAGATGTCAGTAGACCGAGGAGGAGATGCGTTCCGGAACTGGTCTAAGGCCTAGACCTTAGTGTGGTAATGATGATGATGACGATGATTTTATATTAAAGTTTTATATGTACAGGTGACTGCCGTGTTGCACGAACCCCTACCAGGAGGACCAGAGACTCTTCTATCAGGATTACCATACTTTAGTCGAAAGGCCCCTATTTTAGAGGACAGGGGTTTCGCCCTCACCCTTTTCTTTCTGAGATAGGACAGTGAGGCGTTTGTCATGCCAAAAAAGGAATGCGGCAAGATTCAGAGTGCTGAAGTGCAGTTTCTTCGAAGTTCTTTAAGCGATACATTACAAGATAGAATAAGGAATGAGGATATGAGGATACCTCACTAAACTCGAAGTTTAGGATATAAATAAAATTACTTCAGTTTACAGAAGACAATCGTGGGATCATCTGCAAAGGATGACAGAGGATCGATTGCCGAAAGCGGCACTGAACTATAAGTCATTGGTAGAAGAGGTGTAGGTCGCCCGAGGATGAGATGGGTGTCGGAACAGGTGTGTATATAACCTAATCCTTGAAGTGAAGAAAAAGAAGCAGAAGAAGGAAAAAACGAAAGTACAGAATAATGTGAACTTAATGTATAGAAGCATGAAAACAATAAGGAAAATTACTACAAACAATTTAGATTTTAGTTTTTTTTTTTAACACACTGAGACAGTGAAACATAAGGTTTACAGAGTCCAAGTCCAAGTCGATTACTTTTAAAACAATTTATCATCATCATCATCATCACCACTCCAAGGACTAAGTCTTAGACCTGGCCCGAAACACACCTCGTCCTCGGTCTACCGACATATCTCTTCCCAGTAGGGTGATAACCCAAATCAGTCACAGGTAGACGGATATCAGGCATGCGATTCAAGTATTCACACCATATCCTTTTGTGGTACTGAATCTTCTAGTGCAATAATACAATGTTTAAATCTCGTGTAATATACTTGTTCTTTCTCCGATCCAAGAGAGAACAAATTTGAGTCCCTCTTAGGAATTTCATGTTGGCTGCCTGAATCCTCTGCACGTCTCTTTTACCAAGAGTCCATGTCTCACTAACCACTCACACAGGAACTTGGGGCTGGCACAGGTTTATAAAATTTCATTCGGGAATCCTTCCGTGTTTTATTTTCAGATACCCATGAATCGTTCCACAGATGTGTTTAAATTTTATACATAAGGTTCTTTCATCGCATGCTTGTGTTATGTTTGCGTAATCTCCAAAAACGCAACATACTCTTGAATCGAATAGTTAGTTATTCAGAATTGTTACTTACGATGGCCTTAGTGTTAAAAAAAAAAATCCAGGCTTTGAAAACTTATATATATATATATATATATATATATATATAATAGCCAGTTGTTTTTATGAACATAAAAATATTCATCATTATCATCATTTTCTTGTACATGGATTAAACAAAAATTTATTTGTTCCGTTCTCAAGTAGCCTTGCATAAGTTCAACCTTATGTGTGGGACCATCAGGGAAACCCTCATGAACTAGCAAGAACTGAATAGCAAGTAAAGGAACACGCTTAAAATTCTATAATGTGATGGCCCTTCCCACACTTCTTTATGGGTCTGAGAATTAGACTTTAAAGAAAGGGCAGATCAGTCGCATCCAAGCGGCTGAAATGGGATTTCTCAAATGGATTTCATGTGAAATGGGTACACTCCATAATCACAGACGAAACCCAGATGTACGGCAGAAACTGAATATTATGAGTATACTCGACAGGATCGCCCAGTATCGGCTGAATTGATGGGAACATCTTCGCCGAATGGATGACTGCGGCATCCCCAAACAACTATGAAACTATAACCCGACGGAACGGAGAGGTGTGGGACGTCCGAGGAAGCGCTGGTGTGACCAGCTGTAATATTTGCCTATTTAAGACCGGAACAAAGCATTCTTGGGTTATACCTTGAGGATATGATGATGATGATGATGATGAAATGATGAAATTTAAAAAATGTAAACAAGTTCCCATTACCCGAAACACAATAATATTACATCCACGCCAATTAGGATGTTACAAAACTTGTCTGTTATCAATATGATCTAAAGTCTGCGACAGTTTACCATCTAGTCTACAGTTGATTGCTACCATTTCTGCTAATCGCTCGCTAAGACTTCAGTAATTTATTAATCCATCACCACGGTCACACACTAAACTGATTGACCCACTCAATGTTAACATAATCTCTCGTTAATTCAAACCTTAATATAATCTTATTTACAACTGGTTAACCTTCGCTAAATATCAGTATAACTAATGATTAGGAAAATGTACTCGTACGAATATATGATCGCAAAGTTTCGAGGTCACCAACTCACGTTACCACCTGCCTCTGGGTGTATATATTTTAAAGTGATTGTTCCATTTGATGACAATTATAAGACACGGACATGAAGATTACTGGTTCATTGTTGTTTCTGTTGTATGTATTACTGCTGATATTGTCACCGTACAACACAAATGCGAAATGTCAAAATATCGCAGATAAAGTAAGTACTACTCATCCGCATAATAGTGTAGAGACTATTAATTTCACAGGCCTGTAAAATTTAGGTCCATAAAAAGGTTTTTCCAAATTTTACGTGATTTTACAGTTTTCTTGTATTGCTAAATTCGCATATTACTTCAGTTTTTCTCTATCACGTACTGTTCTTTTAAAAGAGGCATTGTTACTTTTACTGTAACACGTTTCTCTAGTGAAGCTATATTAGTGAAAGTACATTAAATATAAAATCATTTATTACAAACAATGTTTTTAATTAAAGTTGTTTATAATCACAGTATTATATTTATAACTTATTACATCTTTACCTTAGTTGGAAGTCGCATAATGCCTTTTCTTTGCTCATGAAGCTGCGTCTGTTGCTTTTCATCTTGTAGGAGAAATCTAGACTTTCACGGTGTAGCATCCAGCAGTAATCTCCCATCATATTAATATTCCACCGATCCAGATCAGGAATATTCCTTAAAATCCTGATGGAAGCTTTTACCCTGTTCTTCGCTAACTGCACCAAGATTTTTACGGAATAATTCTATGTGAGCATGTAAAAAGTGAATTTTGATTCTCAATAAGTTTTTATATTGTTCAAACCTTACAAAGCTTCAAATGTTTGTAACATGCTTTCGACTATACTAACATAGTCAGGGTCCTTATTGTTTCCTAGGAAGTTTGTAATGACATTTTTAAAATAATCCAAGCATTTTGTCAACCTCTGTCATTGCAAGCACGAAGTTTCCATCTTTCATTAGTCTTCGTATATCTGGCATAACAAAGACTCCTTCTTTTTAATTTTGCTTTGGACAAGTAAGTGAACATAATCAACAGGTACCTAAAACAGTTTTCTTCTTTAGGTAAGTCTTTTCAAAACTGTTTCATAAGCCTAATTATTATATGGAGAGGAGGTAAAAGTATTTTCTTTGAGTTGACAAGACTTTTTTACATAGAATATTCTTGCTTCCAAGTCCGAGAGATTTTCTTGCAAGCCAGTTTTTCTTCTCCCAGTGCTGATTTCTTGCTCAGCTGTCCCACTTGCAGAGGAAACATGGATCCTATGAACCATCCTACTGACTTAAAAGCGTGGTTAATACTTTTAAGTCTCCATACACCATCCATCCGTGATCCTTGTATTTAATCTTTTGTAGAGCCAGTTCTAAATTATCATACCTTTCTCTCGAGTAAACTGAGTGGCCAACTGGTACTGAATTATACTTGACTTATTTATTAATTACTATTAGCCACGTGTTTAATAATTTAGCCAAAATTTAACAAATGTTGAAGGCAAACCTTGAGTAACCTCTTGTTGTATGAAAATGGAAAATTTGCATTTTTCGAGAAAACCCTACGTGATGGGAAAAGTCTAATACTGTTTTTGAATTTTGCACCAAAAAATACATTAAGGAAAGATAAAATTATGATAAAGGTTTTTTTCATCGCGTGCTTGTGTTATGTTTGCGTAATATCCAAAAAGGCAATATACTCTTGAATCGAATAGTTAGTTATTCAGAATTGTTACTTGCGATGGCCTTAGTGTTAAAAAAAAATTCCAGGCTTTGATAACTTATCAGGTAGACGGAAAGAGTAATTTTAAATATTTTTTAAACATTTATTTATTAGCAGTCATAAAAATACATTCTATAAGCTAAACTGCCGATTGGTGTACATAGATAAGAGATGTACAACTAGATTGTGTTCCATTCAGCGATGTCACCTCGTGGTCCTTAAAGGTTGGACGGCCAAAGTCTTCTAAATATTCTGTCGATTGCAGGCTGTAGAAGTGGCATGATCAACGGGTTACGATGGTCGTAAAATCTTGTATTGTAAATTACTAGATTACCTTAGATCCGTCGTGTGACTTTGCTTTTGATTTAAAATAACCCGTTTCGGAACATATGTTCCATATTCAGATTAATTCACTCAGTTGAGGTCCTTAAATGTTAAAATCACATTACTTTGTACTTGCAACTTACAAGTAACACAACAAATATGTGGGGGGCCCAACTCTTGTCCTGATGTCTTACCTTGCAACCAAAATAAAGTTGATAGCAGTTTTTTATTAAAGGGGAAATTTTCCGCCTTTGAAGTTTAAAAGTCAACTCACCACACACATAACAAAACGTGTCCGCATGGTTTAGGCACTTGAGCGGCATTTTTGAATTTTTCACACAAATAAAAGCTTCTAAAACAGAACAATAACACAGTGTTTAAGATAAGATAAACAATACGAGTTGTTTGTAAAAGAATACACTTGCACGCCTCTGTATGTTCGTAAACTAAGCACAACATAACCTCCAAGCACACTTCTGTACAAATGTTCACCACAGCCAGACATATTACATCACAGCAAGAATCAACGAATACCAAACGTTTAAAAAAACCATCTACCAGAGTGCAGCATGTATAACTTGGCAACTAACGTTGTATATCGGCAATACTGAGGCAGCGAAGTTGAAAACGTACACATACGTGATTACTGAATTTGATCCCTCAGAGAAAAAAAGTATATATACGTGATTACTGATCAAAGGGTTAACCGAAGTCTATATGTCACATGTAGCTTTTGTTCTTATTTCCTCAAATAAATAAACAACACGTACTCCAAGTCAGTACTGTAATAATATTTATTGCAAAATAATACAATTTCCAACATAGAAAACTGAAAAAAACCTTATTCTTATATCTATAAAACTATACGTGATAGCAAAATTTTGATAGAAAAACTGGATTCCTCGTATGAAAGTACATAACAATCACATAAAATTTTGTCTGGGACAAAACATGTGTGGAGCAGTGTAATTGGCTTAGAGAATTTTACAAATAGTAATAATAATAGTAATAAGCTTTAGTCTATAAGCGACTGTTAACCTATAAATGAGGAAACTTTTAGTGAGGTTCACGCTTTATATAGAAAGATTTTTCAAAACATTTGTGTCACACAATTTAAAAATAAATAAACCTAATAGTAATATACAATTCAATCGTTTTCCTTGCATCTCATCAAGAGCAAGACATAGTTTGAGATTAATTTGTATTCTAATATTTTGTTTTGTTAAAGAAATAACTGGTATACATAGTTTTCGTAAAAATGTTGATTATTCCTAACAAATTAAATAGTACAATTCGTAACTCAAAACAATTTGTTACTAAATTAATTATAAAAAAGTATGGCTTTCTCGTGAGTCGGAGGCATGAGGGTCTAGACTGTCTTAGGCAACAAAACATTAGAGGCGACAAGCTATTTCAAGAATTTAGAATGGAATATTTTCAATGATAACCTGTCATGAGGTCTTCTGATGAATTTAAAAATTTTGACAGAACGTTATGCGCTTTTAATAACATAATAACCGATAGACTCGTCATGTAGTTAACTGGTAAAGATCGTTTCAGTTACTGGAGTCGTTTTACACCGAAGATGGCCCCCAACGTTAGGACCGAAACGTCTGCTCTATGCAGCAGCAGTAGACCACGGTCTAATAGTAGGGAGAGTAGTCAGTTGAATGTCAAAAAATTGTTTTTTTTTACCAGAATAAAACATATTTTGCAAAGAAGAAATAATGAATCAAAGTAATTAGAAGTGTAAAAAATAATAACTATCAGTTAGTGGTTGTTAAAACAACATTAAGTTACTGATAAATATCAGAATACCAGGAACATAACACGTGACTAGCCATTACTGTCAACAACGCGGTAAACATGATTCGTAGACATGATTTCACAGCAAAATATCGCTCTATGTAAAATTCCTCGAGCCATTAGACTTGGGAGCACAAACGAAGGCGACGGAAAGGCTCTTACTGAACACAGAGAGAGACAGAGCGATTCGCTGCGATGTTGCCAGACTGTTTTCGTCAACTTTACCGTTCTTACTCCTACGCCACGTGCGTCAGCTGTTCTCGCCTGGCATTTAGCAACTCTGGAACAAGCTCCAGTTTCTGACACCGCCCCTTGCTTGAATAACTGATACACACTAAATACAATATACCGAGCTTGTTTGTACAAAACTTGGCGAGTTTTCTCTTTGTCAGCCATACCGATCAAGAAAGTAACTAACGCATCTCACAATACTGAAACACTAAAGGAAAGACACTAAAAAAAAAAATCATCAACAAATATCGCTAACGCGATACGAAGTCCATTCTCACAGCAGAAACGAATGACTGACGCCTATTTGCTCGCACGATCACGTGATACTGTGTTTCTGGCGCTCAGCCGACCCTCATCGCCTTCGTTTGTGCTAACAACAATTAAATCATATTGGTTACAGTTGACGCATTACTTTAAATTGACGTTAGTCATTTATGTTAGCCAAACTGTAAAATATAATTATTTTTACGAAGTGTCGATTCCTGTGTTGCAGTGTTCCCGATCATTGAGATGCTGTCTTGGTTTCACCTGCAACAGGGCCGACAGGATATGCTACTGAACGACGCGACGCTGGATGCACTTATACCATTTATTTATACATTTATAAGATGCATTTATGCAATAAGTGTATATAATAAAATAAAAGTAATTGAATTTTAAACGGTGAGGCTATTGTTTGTCCTATTTTCCTTGGTTTGCGGATTACTACACAGGACTTTTTATACATCACATTTTCAAGACCACAACAAATCATCAACATGAGCTTCACAACACGACACAGGCAAAGTGCTGCCTGTTCCGCAATCAAAAATTCACCAGCCATCTCTTCCTTGATTTACCTGCACACCTGTGTCCTATACGTTTGTATTTCTACACTTGTTTGGCCAGTCTAGAGTCTGACATTCTTTCTAAGTGTTTTCTCCACTTTTGTTTGTAATCTCTTAACTTTTTATTCAAGTTAAAAACTTGTAATCTTTCTCTTATGGCCTCATTCGTTACACGGTCGAGTTTAGAACACCTTTTAACTCCTCTTAAGAACGCCATTACTGAGGCCTGTATTTTACTGCATTGTTTCTTGGTTGTTGTGCGTAATTCACACATATGGGACAGTACAGGCACCGACATAAATTTGTAGAACTTTAATTTTGTATTGAACGTACCTGGTTTTATAAAAATACGTTTGTTTCCACATATTTTCTGAAACTTAAAATCAATATCATAAATTCCATCACAGCCACTATCCTTTCCCAAATAATTATAATGCCTTACCTGTTCTAGAATTTGATTAGAATTCGATTTTGATTCAATTTGAATTTTGACGGCTGTAATACTGCGTCCTGTTTTTATAGGATTATACCCAACTCGTATTTTGCAGCTGCCTTGCAGTTGGGTGTTGGGGCATCAAAGGCTAGAGGAAGACAGCCCTGAATAAAAGTTACCGCGGGTCATGGCCCGTAAGGGGACAGCACATCCACATGACTTATCCGTCTATATGGGGAAATTAATGTATCCAGAACTTTTAGAGAACTTACCTAACTTAACATGATTATCATAATCCTTATCATAGCCAAGGATCACTTCTTTTTGAACTCGATCATTAATCGTTATTTTTGTTGTTGTTGGTTCTTTGCTTCGAAATTCCAATACCTTTGTTTTTATAGTGAACATTTCACATTCTATTCCTTATTCCTTGCAAATTTTATTACAAACCTTAAAAACAGATGGTGGTGGATAGGAAGGTATAACCTTCCCTTGGTCCCCTAGAAGGGAAACCTAAAGTAATAATATTCACTATACACCAGACTCAGATAAGCTTCAAACGATGTAAAATAAACTACATTGTAAGCAATGTAATGTAAGTAATTACATTACTTAACTCTTGCAGAATTATGTTTTCTTTTAACGGTAACACATAGTAGTACCCAAATGTATCTTATTCTCCTGTCCTATTGTCTCCACTATACAAATTAATTCTCTCAGAATTAAATTATGTACAAATTTACTTAAAAATTTTAATTTGTTTATTGGCAAATTAACAAAGTTATTTTATCCCGAATCTAAAAGTAAATGTTTTTTGACTCCAATTTTTTGTGTTTTGCACAGTTTTTCTTAGGAACTAATCAAAATAAAGTTCTGAGAAATTTTTATTCAACTTTCCAGATCAACAATCATCAAAACCCACTACATTCACCCTTCAATTTATACCCCAAGAATTTCAGTATTACTTCATTTTAGCGCGGGAGCAGAAATCAGAGCGAATATTTCGCGAGCCGTAACTTGCTAACAAATCGTTTTAGGAATTATATGTTTGTATCGACTTTTTTCTTAATTTTATCAATGGAATCAGCTCCCGAGAGATTACCGTGCAATTTATAATTTACCGTATATATCTTACTTTTGTTCTACTATTTCCTACCAAACTTTACTTATTCTTTTCTGCCAGATCATTTATTTATTTATATTTTTGTTTGAAGAGTCAAATAATACATTAGTATCTAACTTAGAAGTTCAACAGGTAAAACGCTTAATTAATTAGCACTATATTGTTACAACGGTTGCATGGATCGTCATGTTGTACAGTGGAAACCGAATAACTGACACCACTAGACCTAGTTACATATTTATTTAGAAACGAATAACAGTTAGGAATCAACAAAGACATTATGATACAATAATTTGAGTTTAATTTATCTAAAAACAACAATAAATTTCACCTTATTACAGCGCTGGTTTTTATACGAGGGTAGGTGAAAATCTCTATAGTCACTAGGAACCCCGAAGCTCCTAGTAGTGTGGGACACTAACTCACTAAAAACACCTCCCTTAATGCTATAACTGAGGAAGCTTATCCAGCAGCTTCTCCTTCATGATCCATTCACTGGTGATGGGGTGAAGCCAGTGGCTAATCCCAAGATTATTCTGTCTTTTCCTCACGTAGAGTTTTATGAATCTATACATAATAATTGCTTTCTATTGTGATTCCAGATCATGTGGCTTGTGTCTCTTGAGTCGCCTCAGGACGTGTGGAGCTTCTTCCACAACGCGTCGCATTACTATCGTGGTTCTGAATCCTTTGACCATGTTTGTCTGCATATTTTGTTATTATTTCGCTGACATATTCTACACTTAGGTCCCTATGTAGGTTGTCGTTCCTTATATACCAAGGGGCAATCACTATGCTTCTGACTACTTTGTTCTGAAAGGTTTGTATCTTTCCTAAGTTTGTTTACTTTGCACAGCCACCGCGCTAAGTAACGCAATAATCACCTCAACAATCGTTCCGAACTTCACTTGAAATATCGCCAAGTCTATCTGGCTTGGACGAAAACCAGTATTTATATGTCGCGTCGGCCGCCTTGCATTCTAATGACCCATCTCTTGAAAATAAAGTCGTGCGAAACTACAGGTACTCGTTAATTATATATATGGATGCATCGATTGTTGGGTTGCACTTGCAGCAAAGTTTAATTAAGCTCAGATAATAACAGCTTCTGTCGGCGAACTCTGTTGGGAATAATTCATTGTCTGCTGTGACGTAGCTTCCACTGCCTGATCGATTACCGTTACTGGAGACCATTAATCCTTAATGTCAGCCATAAGCGTTATTGACTGTCTGCAGTGACGTAGCTTCCACTGCCTAATTGATTACCGTTTTACCGTTGCTGGAGACCATTAATTCTTTATGTCAGCCATAACCGTTATTGACTGTCTGCAGTGACGTAGCTTCCACTGCCTGATTGATTACCGTTGCTGGAGACCATTAATCCTTAATGTCAGCCATAAGCATTATTGACTGTCTACAGTGACGTAGCTTCCACTGCCTGATTGATTACCGTTGCTGGAGACCATTAATCCTTAATGTCAGCCATAAGCGTATTGTCTCTCTGCAGTGACGCGTTCTGTAGCCTTCCTGTCACAGTGCTTCTTCTTTCGCAGTAGAATTTTACTTTGACGTTTCGCCACAAAAGCAAAAATTTATAAAGCACATGCTGTTGGAATAAATAAAATCAAACCTCTTTTAAGACTTTTTACAGCCGAGGTCATAATTGTTGAGATTAAGATCCGGGCTATTGGGATGTGGTCTACTGTAGTTATAATACTGACAGACGTCTTGGCTTCACCTCTGGACGCCACCATCAGTGGAAAACGGGTTTCAATACAATTGTCACGAAGTACCTCAGTAACCACAATACTGTGGCAAAGAATGAGATGTGTACTTCATCAACAATTATTCTTTCCCACAGTACTGTGGCTACTGACAAACACCGTGGCAGGTGTACTGAAGACCGTTTTTCACTGAAGATGGCGTCCAGAGGTGAAACCGAAACGTCTAAGTACACCGTCTTTCAGACGATAACTACATTAGACCACGGCCCAATAGCCCGGATTTTAATTTCAACAAATTACGTCATTAATATTTTGAATTATTACTTGTATTATTATTATTATTATTATTATTATTTATATTACTTACGCTCGCACCAATTCCTGCACAATTTTGTTGGGCACACGAGACTGACAAGTAGCAGGGCTGTCAATGTTTTCAGTGTAATAAAGTTCTTCATATTTTCGGGTACCTCTAACAGTTCTGCCTCACCGAGTAACGTTAATCCTATTTACACTTAAACGACGACTTTAAATTTTATTTCTCTTATCGTCAATGTGTATTCAACTTCTAAAAACATTTATTACAATATAATTTCCTATCCATGATTGTCATTTAGGTTTTAAAACTAATCAGCACCAGTAGTAAAATTACGATTAACAGATACAACAAAGGTCTACAAGAAAATGTGATACGTAAGGTCATAGTTGATTAACAAAATATTTAAAAAATAGGTTGTAAAAAATATTTTTTATTTTCTTATACAAATTTTTCTTCTTCTTCTTCTTCTTCTTCTTCTTCTTCTTCTTCTTCTTCTTCTTCTTCTTCTTCTTCTTCTTCTTCTTCTTCTTCCTGTCTTCAAGGATTAGGTTATAGGTTTTAGGTATAAGGCTTTATAGTTCAGTGCCGCTTTTGGCAATCGATCCTCTGTCATCCTTTGCAGATGATCCCAACATTGTCTTCTGTAAATTGAAATAATTTCATTTGTGTCCTTTACTCCGAGATCTGCTTTGATATCATCATTCCTCGTCCTATCCTGCACTGCATAAATTATTTCGAAGAAACTGCATTTCAGCACTTTGAATCTTGCCGCTTTCCATTTCTGTCAAGACACGCGCCTCACGCGTATAAATCAATGTGCTTGTTGTAATTGTCTTATAAAATTTAATCCTCCGTGTGCTGTGTCTCGTTTTATTTCTAAGATTTCTATGAATAGTACTACAGACATTCCTAAATTTATTTCCATTCTGTCTTATATCATATTCCGATTCATAGCTTCCTGCACAGCCGAGATATAAGGTCCGATTTCTGTAGGCGTCAAACTGGCATGGACCCAGCTTCAGCGCTGCCCTAGTGGCAAGTTGCTTCCAGTTCTCTGGGAACGTTCCCTTCAACTACTTTCAAGTCTAACCCATTTTTTGTTTTTATAAAAAAGAATAGGTTTCAGCAATTAGTTTTAAAACTTTTGAAAAGTAAGTCATTTCAATTTAAACTTTTAATTAAACACATCGAAGAAGAAGTGGCTAATGCAAACCAAGAGAAAATAAAGAGATATCCAAATAAGTGAAGCAGGAAAGTAATCGAAGGAAATATTCTATAAATTTATATATATTTTCTCTTATATCATATTCCGTGATACGTTTGAAACGGCTCACAAACGGCTCGATATTCCAAAACGTATTTAATGAAGTTGTCATAGTTGACTGTGCCTGTCATCACATTACAGCAACCTCGGTCCCTCTACACGCAAATACATTTTACCAAAATAGTTTCAACTAATGTTTTTTATACAGTTTCTTAAAATTTCAAGGCCGACTTCAACAGTATTGAAATTATTATTATCAGCTGTTAGTCTGTAGTCCGCAGTTGTGACAAACGTTTCGGCCACACCATCGGATGGCATCATCACTGTCTAGATTGCCATGGTGTACGCCAATTCACCTCAGAGATGAGGCGAAGACTGTGTATTTGCCTGAGAAGGCCCACATTTATAAACTTTTGTACCAGCACGATCTAAGCTGGAAAGCAGCATCAACCAGTCAGCATCAAGTGCTGTCCGATTGGCTTGGTAGCACAGCGTGCCAGATCCCATTTAATAGGAGGCTTTTTCCCCCTTTGATTCATCAGTCCAGGTGGCCCTCTTTGCGGACGACACGGCTGTATTTACAGCCGATCGGAACGCCAGAAAGTGCTGTCTTGCGACTGCAGAGTCAGCTCGACTTGTTCGGGGACTGGACTGATAACTGGAGTGTGACTCTCAACGTGACCAAGGGTGTAGCCGTCCAATTCTCTAAGCGACGGAAGAACCATGTCAGCCAACTACGCATCGACAGGACGTACTTGCGCTGGTCCAACGAGGTTAAGTATCTCGGAGTACACCTTGACCGTCGGCTCACCTGGCGTACACACGACTGTTTTTAAGCGAGCATCCGATTGTCTGAGCTTACTGTTTCCACTCAATCCTTACAGGTTCTCAAACAATCCTCTTGTGGCTGGACTGGGCAGGTATCGTATACATCCAGGTGATTTGTGGAAACGACCTCGGTGTATATTGCGCTAGTGTAGGCTAGCGCAACAGTCGAGAAACGGGCTGCTAGAGAACAAGTCGCCCTACTTGGGTAGGGCCACGAGGCAGGAGCTCCTGAAGACAGCTCGGAACTCAGATTCCTTAGCGGTTCGTCTCTGCGACGCACAAACGCGCAGTCCAGAGTCAGTCAGTCCTTTGATTCATCGCGAGGGAGCCGAGTTTTAAGATTTCTGTGCAGCCGAGTGTAGTAGGCACCCTCTGAGGGCAAGATCTTGGTCCACTTGGTCAATTATGGACCGACCTAACAGTCCGGATGACAACAATAATTTAAATAAATTTTTAGTCATATATTAATGTCACTTGTATTTTAAAACATTATATTTCTGCAAACCAAAAGTAAACTCTTTTTAAGAATTTTAATACTTACAATAGTATTTTTTTAACACTTCGTTGAAGCGTTCATGCTTTTTGACTCCGAACTTTAACATACAACTTCTTCTTCTATCACCTTTAAGTTCTGTTCAGGAACTACTTTTTGCTACTGTTATTTATTAACTCTATTTCCTTTACTTTTTGTCTTTTCCTGCCATTTGCCTTTTAGTTGTTGGGTAGGTGTTTTGGGTCCTAGATTTTCGCATGTGTTAAACAGCAGATTATTAAATAAATGTATATTCCCATGAAAATTTCTCTAGTATTCTCGCTCATGAGAGATTCCTGTCATTTTACAATTTTTCTGCTAACATTACAATTCAGATTGTTCGAATTATTATTATTATTAGACTGATTGTTAGGGGTTGCACTACAGTTGTCGTTGTTGACAAACGTTTTAGCCCCACCACCGGAGGCCATCGTCAGTCTTTAGACTGGCACGGTGTCTGCCAATTCACCTCAGAAATGAGGTGGATACTGTGAGGTATGGTCCTATGTATAGACTGTGTAGGCTTTCTAAATTAGCGGACACTGTGCCAACCTATACGTTTTTCTATCCGTCTTGTTTTACCTGGTGTTTCCAATTTAGAAGGGCCAGCTTCCTCGCTTTGTTTAAACTTCTCCTTACCTATCGTTACGACAGTATTTTTACTTATAGAGAGTGCAGCTGCTGTTCTATCAACAACTTGACTAACTGAAATCAGAGGCCCACCATGTTCCTTCTCTTTCTCGAAATAATCTCGTAGAGAACAAACGAATTCTCTGGACTGACCTCTAATTGGTACTCCGCGACCGGAAATACGTGTTTTCTCTTTTACCAGGTGTATTCGCGGTCGGTCGACTACGCTTTTTCCCAGTTTCCTCACTTTCAGACATACCTTTTGTTTGAAAGTGAACGCGTATAGGTTAAAGATGTTACGTATTTTAAAGAATTCAAAATTTAAGAATGTAGATATTTATACAAATTGTTTTAAATTAAAAATCGCACGCACAAATTTCCGTAAAATGAACAAAATAAAGTAAATTGAAACTTAGGTAAACATGTTATTTAAACATGCTTATGCTTATTTAGTTAATAATAGATTCACACGTTTTCACTACACTTAGTCAATTAGTCAGAAATTAGTTAAGTAATTAGAAATTAGTTAGCAATAAACTTGTATCTGCAACACAACTATTTAATTATTAAACTAACGTACACCCACGAATAATCAAACAAGTGTAACCGAGAACACAGCAACAAACAGACTTTGTTACATAGAACCTACACTACAGTTCACTCTGTGGCGCGACATTCCACACTGGTTTTAATAGCAACAGCACGTGTGGGACATTATTGGCAACAGTGTGCGTTGCTACGGTTACTGTTTAGAGTTTTGAGTACGGCGATTGGTTGAGAGCCACGTAGCAGTCAGTTGTTTAATCAACAGTTCCATCTGTCAATACCAAACAAACTTTAATAATAGTATAGACACTGATGATGCCAACCTAGACACTGATGATGCCAACCTAGACACTGATGATGCCAACCTAGACACTGATGATGCCAACCTAGACACTGATGATGCCAACCTAGACACTGATGATGCCAACCTAGAAACGTCTCTCAATAACGACAACTAAGGCCCGCGGCCTAACAGATCGGCTGATAATAATAATTTCAACAATGTTCAACTCGGCTTAAGGTCTTGCGTTACAATCCAGAGTTTAGCAGATGAAGTGTACCACCGCATGTGTCGACTTTACAATATCGGATACTTAATAGTTTTTTGTTCTGGTTTTTCTTACTGTCTCACAGCATTACACTAATATGTAGTATACTAACCTATTATTCGTTTTTCTAATTCATAAATTGCTCCGTTCACATAATTATATCTTCTTCTGATAGTTCCTATCCGTTTCAAATGTTGGATATCATACAGACTATTTTAACTTTCTGCACTGCTGCACGGAATAAGTCAGTTGTATTCGTACCGAACCAGGTCCTTAAATTTCTCAGCCATGATATTCTCGGTCGCCCAACTTCCTTCTTTCCAAGCACTTTTACCTGTATTATGGACTGCAATAAGTGAAATCTCTGTTATTTTCTCATGAGATGTCCCAGATACTGAAGCTTTCGTATCTTCACTGTGTTAATAACTTTCCTTTCTTTCTTCAAATCATCTTTCTAAGAACTTCAACATAATTATATGTGCTGTCTATGAAATGCTCAGTATTCTACGGTAAAGCCACATTTTGAAAGATTCCAAGTTTCCAGTTGTGGTTTCAGTCAAAGTCCATGATTCTATACCGTAGAAAAGGACCGAGAATACTTAGCAGCGTAAAAGTCTCATCTTTGTGTTTATTGTCAAATCATGATTTTTGAGTAAACTACCCTTTCTAGTGTACATTCTCTTGGCTTTTCAATTCTGCTCTTTATTTCTTTAGAGTGGTCTCATTGTTCATTTACCATATAGTACCAAGATATGTAAATTAGCTTAGTCGTTCAACTGGCCTTTGGTTAGGATCTACACATAACTATATAGTTTTCTAAAATATATAAATGTTCATGTACGTACAATGTATTCACAATGAAATACAAAGAATAATCTTGTCTGTTTCAGTGTGACAGTGAGCAGTGCTGTTCTCCGTACAGATGTGGTGCAAATCCAAAATGTGCTACAATCCTCACTTAATGATGGACTGTTCAAGTGTAGTTTTGTATAACAACAAACAAATAATCTTTCTCCTAAGGATGCATTCTTATTCTATATCCGCAGTGTTTGTTGTAAATGTAAACCAACTTACAGTAAAGTAAACTGAGTAATCTACAAAAACCTGTAAACACTTGAATGTTTTTACAGTGTAATAAAGAAATATACAAGATTTGATTTAAAAATTTGGTGCATTGTTTCAGATTTCCTCGTTACGATTACTTAATTTGCAACTTTTTGTGATGGTGGCAAAACTGTGCCTAATAACCACCTTTGTAAAGCCACAGTCCTTTTTAGTATATATTGCAATGAAACACAGGATCCTGATAAGCAGTGCTGGCTTGTGTAGTACACAGACGATAAACATTCATATTTCAATTGGCAGTTTGTTAGATTTGGTTTTTTGTGGTATAACTTTTAAAACGCATTTCTGCATGAGATGAAGGCATTCAGAGATTACCATCTATGCATGCTCTTGCAAATTCGATGCACTTTACGGCATGAAACACTGCTGAGTCATCTGCAAAGTAACCATGTGACTTCCTTCCACCAATAAGAAGCTGGAAGGCAGTCGGAATTTTCTTAAGCCTGTTGCTGCACAGTCAGTTCTTCTCATCTAGCTATCACGATCGGAACGTGCAATTCTTGTGCAAGATTTTTGGCTTGCAAGAATTTGTTAAGTCTTTTCGGCGGTAGTAACGAGTGTGAACCCTCAGAACTGTTTGTTTAATACATAGCATTTATACATTTAATACACAGCAACATAGCGTGTATAAATAAGTAAACTTAGACTGTGTTACTGTGTGAGGTATTCTGCAGTACCAGTAGTATTCCATAATTTACTTATTAATAAAATATTGTCATCATTAGTTTCCGCGTGAGTGGAAGATTTCCGCATAGGGAGGTCTGCTGATCGTTGGTAGACCCAGTGTTACGCGTGAACACTTGAAGAGTCCGGATTGGTATAAGCCTAATATACCGTTTCTAAGTATTACCCACTGTCACCTGAGATACTTATGAATTATAAATACTGTGTAAAATTTCAGAAGTAGTATTCCTAGAACTGTTGTTTGTGTGCGAAGCGTCAGTGTCAACGTTGGATCTCCAGGACACCAGCCCAGCTGGAAGCGTCACCAGGGTGAACCATCTGTCATCGTACGCCACGCCTGATGACTCCACGACACAGCAAAGCCACCCCCCCCCCTTTCAATCAACATCGCCGTGGGAATCATGACGTATGTAATGTACCACAACTCGTATAAGAACAATAATTAACACTTTAAAAGACTATATCTGAAACACTATCATTATTATGCTTGTCAAATATATCATATAAACAATTTCATATGTCTTGTGTGCAATAAATAATCTTAAACCCTCCAATATAGACTTTTGCATTAAAACACACATACTATCATATCCTATGCGCCAATAGTTAAGTTAATTGTGTTGTCGCAATATATTGATGACATTACCCAATTATTTAGACGAGATAATGCCTCAGTATTAAGCTTAACCAGAACACAGGTTTGGATATTTTATTGTATGCTGACGATGCAGTCTTAATACACAAATCGGAGGACAAGTTGCAGTATTTTGACATCGTTTAAATCATGATTGCAAACAATATGGTTTTGAAATGTCATTGTTGAAAATAAGATCATGGCTTTTTGCGGGGAAGTGTCCAGTTAAATCAACAACTGTTCTTGAGGGAACAGTTTTGGAACAAGTCTCTGACTGAAATTACATGGGTTGCACTGTCAGTGTTGGGAATGGCACAGGCCGAGATATAACTACAAAAACGTTGAGGTTTCAGATTATGTGTGGCGTCATACATAGAACGATGAGGAAAAAGTCAAAGAAAGTGACAAGGCTTAAACCGTGGCAGTGCCTGTTTTACTAAATGGATGTGAAATGTGGGTTCCTACAAAAGAGATTAAAAACTAGATTCAAAATTTGGAAATAAAACTTCTGAGAAGAACAAAGTGTTGCACGAGAGAATATTGTTTGCGCAATGAAGATATTAGTGAAGAGCTACAGGTATTCTCTATAAATGATAAAAATCGAGACATACCGGAGGAAGTGGTTACCGCATGTAGAAAGCATGGAGGATAGACGATTATTTAAGGTTGGGTTTTAATATAAACTCTTTGATATATAAGAGACTGAGGCAGACCAAAAGTGAGATGGAGAGATACTATGTGAAGACGGAAGGGGCAAAGTGCCGACTCCGCGACGTGCAGAAGAAGAAGAAGTAAAGCCATGGAGGATGTACAGTTTAGATTATTTGACACCTGATTGAGTTGTGTTTCGTAGGCCTGTATTATGCGTGTTTTGTATATTCTACTACAGCACGTTAACGATTAGAGAACTTGTATTAAGTACTCTGTAAATAATGAGATAACGGGCACGGAGAAGATCAGTGGAAGAGTGCAAGTTTACGCGGCGTGCATTCGTCACTATGTGCAACAGGTCGAACTCAAGGTCAAATCAATTAGACTCCGTCTACCTATTGTTTAAAATAAATTTATTTTCAACATAGATAAGGTCACACGTGAACTAATGCCTCACCGCTACCTATAAATAACGTTACTTACATATCTAATCAGTAAGTAATTACAGCCTTTGTTGTGGTTATAAGAACTGACCACCTGAAAGCCAGTCGGTCAACTGTTAGAGTTGATGTAAGTCGTCAGCTGATCCACATAGACATGAAGGTCACAACTGCACTACTGATGCTGATGATCTTAGCGATCCTTCTGGTTTGTGTCACGTTGTCCACAAGCATTTTCGCGTGTCGAAGTATCGGAGAATATGTAAGCGTTTCCTGTTGTCTTAGCAATTCCTGTAGATGTGTAAGAAAGGTAGTTGACGGTAATTTTATAGCCAGTCAGTTACATTCATGTATTCTTACGTTTATTTTCACGTGAATAGTAGCATAAATTATATGACTTATAACACGACCATGTTTGTGTGTGTGTGCGCACGCGCGCGTGTGTACAAGGTGTTAAGAAAAAATTTTTTTGAATTTCTTAACAAGTTATAACGTTAATAATAATAAACTGCTTTTTTGTATAAACAAAAATACAATCAACAGATATATATATATAAATTTTTTTGTTGTGTACGTAACTTTTCAATATTTCTTACAGGTTTTCTATATTGTGGATATTTCTTAAAATTGTAAATACTTCTGCAAGCAGGCTTAAAAATGTATTGAATTATGTTGATATAAACTATAAAAATTATAATATAATAAAATGTTGTTATAAATTCAATAAAACTTTACTTATACTTTGAAAAAATATTCATAATATATGTATTAATAATTTTTTACTTAAAAAATTAACAGTTTTTTATTTGATCTACTTTGTTTAATTCTCTAATGCGCTTTCATAAAACGTCATTTGTCAGCAATAACTGTTAATTATGTTGTATTTGGCAAGAAATGGTGAAATTAAGACCTGCCTACGAAAACACTTTTCAGAATTTAATAAAGTGATATCTCCGACAAAAATTGCTTATTAAATAAATATAATACAATTATAAACAAGTATGTATGTGGTGTGTGTGTGTGTGTAAGAATTATAAATAATAAATAACAAACGAACACATGTGTACAGAATCATCGTATCAATTCTGCATTTCTCTGTTTCAGTGTGAGAGGGAACCGTGCTGTCCATACTACCGGTGTTCCAGAATCACAAGAATATGTGAAATCCCCATGTGACCAAATAAAATTACCCTCATGTAAATAAATTATAATATACGTTGTGTTTAAGTTGATTTTCAATTTAGTTCCCCATAAAAAACAGAGAAGAAATGGAATCTGTATCCATTAGAGATCGGTTTTATTAAAAATTTTACGCATGAGTGAATCGACCAATAGGTCTAGTATGGCACAAAAAAACAAGGGTACCTACAGCGTTGGCAAAAAGTACCTAAGGGTTGCGCGGCCGGGGTCAACTGTGTTATAAACAAACTGACTAATCTCATGACTATTGGGTCGTGGTCGTTACTATGCTCTGTATGGCGGTGGTTGGCGTGTGGACCCTTGGCCTACCTGCTGCCTCTACCCCCTTGTAATACTTCTGCCCGGGCTCGACAGCAGCTAATTGCCGCGTGAGTCACCTCACTGTGCGTCCATTATGAAATAAAATTTGTTTTGCCTCTCCCAATACTGGTAAAATTTTGTTATATTTGAAATCAGTGAAATAGTACGATGAAAATGACACCAAACACGACTAAGGAATATTAAAAATTGGGCGTTATAAAGCACTATGCTCTGAAGATGTGTATTAAAGTAGTTGTTGAGCTTTTACCTTGAAACACCTTAAAATTTAATATTTTTTAGTGGTGTTTGGTATGACGACACGGCCGTATTTACGGCCGATCGTCATGAGGAAAGGGCCGTCCTACGACTGCAGCGCCAGCTCGACACGCTCGTGGACTGGACCGAGAATTGGAGAGTGCAACTCAACGCTACCAAGAGTGTACCCGTCGAATTCTCTAAGCGACGGAAGAACCCTTTTAGGCTGCTACGTATCGGCAGAACGTACCTGCGCTGGTCCAACGAGGTCAAGTACTTCGGATTACACCTTGACCGTCGGCTCACCTGGCGTACCCACGCACAGGCAGTTCTCAAGCGAGCATCCACTCACCTGTGCGCACTGTTTCCACTCGTGATCAGCTCAGCCATGACCAGGAAATTGGGCAGGATGATCGTCGGCGCGTATCTGCTGCCGGTCATTTCCTACGCCTGTCCGGTCTGGGGTTACCTCGCCGCAATGCATAAAAAGAAGTTACAGAGTGTCCTCGACAGGGGTCTTCGGCTAGCGGCCAAAGTCCCCCGTCGCTTTTCATCTCGCCTTCTAAGGAGAGGACTTGGCGTCCGCTCCTTAGACGACACATTCAGGCGGCTTGCACGCAAATTTTATGCACGTGCGGCGAGGTTCCCAGGCAATCCTCTTGTGACTGGGCTGGGAAGGTACCGTATACGTCCAGGTGATTCGTGAAAACGCCTTCGGTGTATACTGCGCTAGTGTAGGCTAGCACAACAGCCGAGAATCGGCCTGCTATAGAGCACACGCCCTACTTGGGCAGGGCCACGAGGCAGGAGCTCCAGAAGGTAGCTCGGAACTCAGATACCGAGCGGTTCGTCTCCGCGACGCACAACCGCAAAGCCCAGAGCGAAAAAAAAAATATCGTGTTTGGTGTCATTTTCATCGTATTATATCGCTTATTTCAAATTTAACAAAATTTTACCAGTATTGGGCGAGGCAAACAAAAATTGTTTCATACTGGAGGCACAGTGAGATGACTCACGCGGCAATTAGCTGCTGTCGAGCCCGGGCGGAAGTGTTACAATGGGGCAGAGACAGCAGGTAGGCCAAGGGTCCACACGCCAACCACCGTCATACACAGCATAATAGACGCTTCGGCCTCACCTCTGAAGGCCATGTTCAGTGTTCAAACGATTCCATAACTGACACGGTCTTCGTAAATAAATAATACAATATATACTATACTATTGTAAATTTACTATAGTAATATAATACTATAAATCAATATCTTCAAATAAATACACTGCAAGTAGGTTTATTTTTACTTGACGCAATTTCCACAGAAATTATTCTGTAACTTCAGAAATTTTTGTAAATTTTAATTGAATGTTCCGTTTACAATATTATATACATTGATATCAATATTATACAATATATAGTAAGCGAAACGTTCAATTACAATTAAAAAAAAACCTTTGAAATTACAGAATAATTTACGTGAAAAGTACGTGAGGTGAAAATAACCCCACTTTCGGTGTATTTATTTGAAAATGTTACATGGGAGACTTGCAGGAATCTCAACGAGTTACTCACAAAATAATATTAATGAATAGCACAATTTATTGATAATACTATCTGTAGTCAATAGTACAATTAATTGGGTTCTGATTTATATTTATGATGCACAACTCTGCAGTTGTAAGACGCCGTAAACACTGTCAACTCTTTCTTTTGTTTCTCAACTGATTTGCTTTCTCCGGCTTTCAGACAGTGGAGATGTCTACTATCTTAATGAGAACATCTTCATATCGGATTATCATTAGTATAGGCTAAGTTGTAGCGTGGCTGAGTGGTCAGAGTATCTTCCCATAGTTCTGATTGCCGACCCCACCCGCCTCAAGCCCTTCCGAATCACAAAACGGCGAGGTCTTCGGCTTATCTACCGCAGACCTCCTCTTACCAAAACCTCCAATAGCGCTCTGTATGCACTAAAGAAATTCTTCCTTAACCTCGCTTCCTTCCTTTACAAAATAAACTGGAAATATTCGAAAACTGCTAAACAACGCACATCCCTACAATCCATAGCCACCTCCATCAACAGACGTACCCGTAATACACGCAGACCTTAATTCCTCATAAACCGCCTCCTTACCATAGCCGATGCCCTCCCCAGAACTCCTCGACACCAGCACCCAAGAAATAGAAATACTTAATTCCCACCTTCTAACATACCTAACCTGCCATCCTTCGTGATCACATTGAAACTTAAATTTTTCTAAACTACATTCCTAGTCTTTAGCCCCCTTCTTTGTGACCCCGCCGACCTTGACGCCTCTCTGTCGCCTCCTTCCAGCTTTGGCGACCTGCGTTACACGTCCCTGTCTTGGCCGCCCTCATGTACAAACTTACGGCATTTCCATCAGCCACTTCCTTTACGTATATGGCCACACATTACACCTACACACTACTCCACCTCCAAGGTGCCTCCATCTCCTTCGCTTCCGGCCTGCACTGGCATGCGCCTCCCCACATCCTCCCACTTGGCTAATAGGGGCTTGCCCCGGTTCAGCCCGAGACTTTTCCTCTGGACATGTCTCAAATAGCACGAACAAAATATGTTGGCTGGGTGCGGTAGCATTGTATCCAGGTGTGGTATTAGTGATTGTCAGCCAGCGGGTGATAAACAAGGTACAGCGTTTGGTGTTCTGGTCAGCCCGTTAACTGAGTCTGTTATTGCCAGGAGGGATGGACTATTCTTGCTTTCCTGGAACACATGCGGTTGAGTTTACGAAGGAAACAATGAAGGTAGAGCGTTTGTTCCAGGACACTGTTGTGCTACTGTAGACCTCCCCCCCCCCACCACTTCCGTACTCTAAGGGTACGGTTACACGAGCGTATTTTTTTTCCGGCCGAGCACGTACGGTTGAGAAGCGTATTGAATTTAACACTCAGACGGCAATGAAATTGGTCACACTGAGTCGTCAACTCTGCTGCGTTTTTAAGGTCTCCCGCATCGAAACGCAACCTGCTGCGTTTTTAGTGCGTTTGTTATAGTACCATTTGTTTAGTTACTTGTTACTATGATAATTAATTTTGGTCTCCATGGTGTTGATGACATCTTTATATAAAAAAAAATGAAAATGTAAAAAATTTTCTTAATAAAGATTTATTTACTACCGATAACCAATGTTTTCTTTAATCTATACACGGGCATTTCTGTGCAGTTGCGTTTTAACATTTATATACACATCTAACCTTTATAGCCAGAGCTGTAGGGATGCGCGTCCGAGACGTTCCAACCCTGCCGTCCGATTTTAAAACGCCTGTGTGCCTGTGTGACCACTGTGCGTTTTTTCAAACTCCAAATGCTCGTGTAACCATCCCCTTACATAACATTAAAACGATTACAAGATTTAAGAAAACGTGCTTATATTCTGTCAAAGGTAAGAAAAACACATACAAATTATAAAGACGTATCCAAAATGAAAGTACAGTAAGTAATTGAATCCGCGTGGCTGCAATAAAGTTAGCGTAACCTTTAGAGGCGGCTTCTCGGAAGTAAAAATTTCGAAAGTAATGATATAAGAATTATTACACAACTGCATTATTGTCATATTGAAGTAACAAAAAGAACGTAAAAAACTGTTAGTTGATATTGAGATTTGGCCGGCGCGTGGTGGTGTTATGATGTAAACAGGAATATGTTTTTTTTTTTTTTTTGAAGGGGGACTTGTTACAAGACAAGCAAGACCCCTTCAACCATATGATAGGATGTGAGGAGACGCACGCCAGTGCAGGCCGGAAGCGAAGAAGGTAGAGGGCCACATAGAAGTTAGAATAGTTCATCCGGGTGTATTTGTGTGTCGATGTAGTTTGTAGCCTTGTAGGTAAAGGAAGAGGCTGGTGGAGGTGCCACTTAATGTTGTTTAGTTATTTATTTTTCAGGGCGGCCAAAACAAGGGGTACGTGTAGCGCAAGTCGTCGCCAAAGCTGGAACGAGGGGACAGAGAGGCGTCAAAGTAGGCGAGGGACATAAAGAAGAGGGGTAAAGACTTGGTAGGAAGGTAGGAATACTTAAATTATTGTGTGATCAGGAAGGATGTCAGGTTGAATATGTTTGTAATTTGGAATTATGGGCTTCTACATGTTTCTATATCTCTGACAGTGACGGCGGGGAGTTCTTGAATGAGGTCCATCGGCTATGGTAAGGAGACATTTTATGAGGAAGCAAGGTCTGCGGGTATTACGGTTGTTATCTCCAATGATGTTTAATTTATACTCACCAGTTGTAGCCCCGCCTGCTCCGGCTGTGACGCAGCGGCTGTAAATAACAATGAAAAGTTGATATTTGATGTGTCTGACGTATCCGGATGATGCTGTACTGATAACTGGGTGGCTTGATAAACTAAATACTGTTAGACTAGTTAAAAAACGGATTCACTTTAAACGTTGGTATAAAAAAAGTTCATAATTATATCTTAGACAGAGCAGCGAGGCAATGTAAGGATAATCGAATGCAAAGAGTAGAGAAATTTAAGAAATTTGGTACTTCTGTTAATGACAAAAATTAGGAAGGATAAAATCGTGAAGAATGAGGAGCGTCTTCAGTCGACTGAGCAAAAGGGTGAGCAGCTGAAACCTTAGTCTGAATATCAGATTCGAATTATTGAGGTGTTACACGTTCTCAACACCTGTTTGTGGTCTGGAAGCAAAGACATTAAAGAACACCACGGAGAAGTAATCGTAGGTGTTTGAAATTGGGCCTACAGGAGGATCGTGAGAATTAGTCGGAGGCAGGGCCGGATTAAGTGGGAGGCTAAAGCCCAGGGCCCCGCTTGCCGGGGGCCCCATGCCCAACCATATAAAAATTCTCATCAGTATAAAATATATGAGTAAAAATACGGTTTAAGAACAATATTTTGTTTATTTTATTTATTTAATGATCGTCTGAATAAAGTAATATATATTTACCATATAAGTGGGATAACAGCATTATTAATATACGCGTGTAAATGTTTGGACGACGAGTGCGTAGTACGAGTCGTCTAATCACACAGTTATATTAATAATGCGTTATCACTCGTGGGTCGTACAATATTTTATCTACACCCGCTGAAAAATAAAAAATGTGAGAATTACAAAATTTAAGCTATCTACGTAGCAGTTGAAATAATGTATTGTGACGTATACGTTCCCATAGCAACCACGTTGTTATGATTAAAAATGTTTGTTTTTGCTGCAAATTATTAATTTGTAAGTTGTTTTAAAATGAGCGAATCTGAAAGTGTGCCTTCAGATATTGAAGAGGAAGCTTTAAAAACCATATCCAACTTAATACCAGAGAAGTCGAGATCAAAATATGAAATAGCACTTGGTGACGAAAAAGTTCCTGTCTTCTTCTACAGTAGGAATTTATTTAAATAACTCTAAAGACTGTGTTATTAATATCTACAATAAGTAGATAACATGTTTAGGTTGTAATATTATGTCGTCTTTTGTGTTATGTTTCAATAAATTGTAAAATATAAACGAGTGGGATAACAAAACCAGTGCAATAATGAACTTGTTGTCCCACTCAAAATGAGTGGGATAATTACGTTACGGGTGTAGATAAAGTATTGTGCAAAAAACAAAACTTTCATATATGGGCCCCTGCTCTTAAACAGCCTCGAGCCCGCCATAGCCTTAATCCGGCCATGGTAGGAGGGATAGGGTAACAAACGACGAGAAACTGAAAAGGGAAAGAAAGAGAAAGAGAAAGAGAAAGAGAAAGAAAGAGCCAAAAGAAAAGACAAATCTACGGAACAACGTAGTCTTAACGGTAAGAAAATTCAAATGGCAGAGAAGTATAGGAATTTTGGTACATTGGTTAATGACAAAATGACTATGCGGAAGTGATAAACCGTAAAAAGTTCAGGGAAGGAGCTCCTTTAGTTGAAGCTATCAGGAAGAAACTAGACGCTTTTGAAAGGTGGTCCTATAGGAGGCTTTTGAGAATTGTTTGGAGGGACAGGGTTACAAGCGTTAAGGTGCTGAGAAGAATGAGAATGAAAGTGTAAGTAATGAAAATTATAAAGTACGGAATCTCCAGTATGTAGGGAATGTGATGAAAGGAGAAAGATACCAACTTCTACGGCCAGTAACACAAAGAAAAACATAAGCCAGCAGAAGTAGGAGCAAGAGGTTTATTTCGTATTTGCATGACCTAAGAGAATACGACGCGTGACGGTCAGTTATAAAGTTTACGGTAGAACTAAAGTCTTTCGTATACTGCAAGACGTATATTTTGCGTAGACACCTGTTAATTTCCAGATATATCTTGTCAATTTATTCATTTTTTACCAGCTGTTTGAAATTTCCTGTCACGCGTGTTTTTAAAATGGTAAAATGCACAAAAATCAAACATCGTGTTGTTATTAATTCTCTGTTAAAACATTTTAGCGCCAATGGAAAGTCAAGACGAAATTGTAAATGTGTCAGGAGATGCTGCACCTCTAGAAACAATGGTAAGTGGGGCACACTGGATTTTAAACGTGGTCGTACAAACACTGAAGACGATCCCAGCAGTGGACGTTCAAAAAGTGAAACAAAAAATGGCATAACTGAAAAAATTTTATAGGGGGCTGGATGTCCGCAGATAGAGGAGTGGATGACGTTGCTGAAATCATAGGCATCTCATATGAGCGTGTGCATCATACTTTAACTCAAGAAATTGGTGTGAAAAAGCGTTATGCAAGATGGCTGCTGCATCTGGAGTTGTAGCATTTTTTGGGCGTCCAGGCGCGGATTACCTTCAATTCTCGTACGACCTCGTTTAAAATAAAGTGCCTACTCGCAAACCGTTGGTTTTGAAGTCGCAGCATCTCCTGACACATTTACAATTATGTTCTGAATTTCCGTTGGCGCTAAACACTTTTTAACAAAGAATCACACCACGATGTTTGATTTTGTCCGTTTTTTCAAAACACGCATGACACGTCAGTTTTAAACACCTTTTAAACAATGAATAAATTGATAGATAGATTTGGAAATTCTGAAGAGTTGATATAAAATACAAATCTTGCAGCACACGAAAAATTTTAATTTTACCGCTAAGCTACAGATGTGGCTCCGCAAACTTTTCGACTGACCCTCGTATTTCTAGTGTACCTCAATTGACGTATTTTGGGCAGCTGAATCGTCGATCCGGATTGTCATGATGGTTGCCAGCCTTATCAGTGATGACAGCACTTAAAGAAGAACTTTAACCTTTAAATGACATTTCGGTAACTACGACTGTAATGACTCTGGTGATGATGATCAGGATAACTTGTCTCATCAAAACGAATTTGTCCGCATATGGTAACAATTTGTATACTATGAAAGTCACACTATACAAGTGACACCAAGTAAATTCCTGTGAAATAAAAATTAAAAAAAGAAAAGATATTATTTAACATTGTTCTTTATTTATTTGTCTAATTAACTACGTCCTTGCATGTGACACTTCCTTTTGAAAATTAAGGTTACACTTAATATCGTTATTTAAGCTAATTAAATTTGAATCTCAAAATCCAGCAACGTACATGAAGAAATTATGATAATTAAAGTGTTCACCTTTGACAGAAGACAATGAACATAAAAGATAAGACATATAAATTTGAATACTTCATTGCCATTTAAATATTTGGATGAATATAAATGGGACTGACGTTCTACGTTTAAACAGAATTGTGTAAGATGTCCAACAATATGAAGAACTATATTTTACTGTTGACGTTGGCAGCACTGCTGCTTGTCATCGTCTCTTACGCAGCAGCTGATTGTGCCGGGATTGGTTCCGAAGTAAGTATTACCATTAACAATAGCACTCTATACAAGACTGTAATAAATATCGGCACGGAGAACCATACATGACTTCACTGTTCTTATATTTATATTCGAAATAATTTTCGAAATGAAATATTTCCATAGAAACTACTGCTTTCTACTTCTTTTTTCAGTATTAACCACAGTACTCTGGTCACTGACGTATACCACCACACGTTAGCGCACTCGATTTTCACTGATGATGGGAGTCGATGGCACTGCCGAAACGTTTGGTTATCCAGAAAACATCGAACCACGGCAAAAGAGCCACGGGCAACTACTTCTTTGTTGCCGATAACGTAGTACACATATAAAAAATTATCCCCTCCCCTTTCGGCTATCATTTTCATTTATAGAAAATTACTCCTCCCCCTTCAAATACCCATTTCATTTATAGATATTTCATCTACTTTTCTACATTGGGTTATTATGACCTTCTTTTTAGGATACGTTATTTAACAAAATTAAGTACTTTACTCTTGTTATAACATAAAACGTTGCAGGTAAACTACCCCTTCTGTTTAACCGATCTTCACCAAAATCAATAAGCCTCCAGTCCTTTGCAACTCAGGTACATATGCAAAAAATTATTTGATTCAGTTTGAATTTGCGTCAGTTATCGTTCGCAAAAAAACCTACACATTGACTGACACTTTTCAGAAAATGACTTTTCTTCATGTTTTGAGGGTAGTAAGGATCAGGTCTTATGTCGAACACGATTTTTTTCGCCATCGCCATACTTCCATTTCCTTATGGAACATGGAAGTAATAAAGACAATAGAGTGTATATTAAGCCGTTTTCAAACATGAAATTGTGTAAAACATACAAAAGGATTAAAAACCAAAAACAGACATACAAATACATTTGTGAAATTTTTATGTTTAATTTGTGACTCACTGGAACAAATATTTAAACCTGTTTGTGGGTTAACTTATATTTTAAAATAAGCAACAAGTATCCTTCATTTTGGTATCCAATTTAAAGTAGTTGTAATGAAACATTTTTTTTTATAGTGTACCTTACTTTTCTAACTACCTTCTTTTATGTTTATTTACCCAATATGGTAATACATAACAATAAGCATAATTGTTCACAGAATAAAAGGCATGAAGGGAACTAGTCCATTGACTAGTTGTCTGTATGAGTATTGAAAAGTAACATATTATGTATAATATATTTATAGTGTTAGAGTCTAGGTAAGTCCAGACGAAATGTTAAATTCAAACGTCTTGTCTGTAGGCTGTTGTCTAGTAGATTTATGGCTAAAGGATTCGTGTGCTCCTCAAACCATTCCACACATCTTTCGCTGAACATCCCAATGGTTTCACTGACTGAGGGCAGGTCCACGTCTCTGTAGATGTCTTTGTTACTGATAAACCACGGTGCTTTGGTTACGGCAAGCAACACCTTTCCATTATAGCGATATTGGATTTAGATGCAGTTCCCCAAAGCTGTAAGCCGTATGTCCACACAGGCTTGAAGACAGTGTTGTACACCAACAGCTTGTTTGGCATTGACAGTAATGATTTTCTGCCCAGAAGGCAATAATGCTTGCGAAACTTGGTGTCCAGTTGTTTTCTCTGTATCCAAATGTGATTGCGCCAAGTCAGTTTTTTCTCTAGGTGGACACCCATATATTTCACAGCGTCGGCTACCGGGATAGCCTTGTTATTTAATTTCACAATAAAATTGACGTTGTGTCGTGGCATTTTCTGAAGGAGATGTGTGCTGATTTAGTTTCATTTAATTGTAATCTCCAATTTTTAGCCCATTTTTCAATTGTATAGTTGTAATATAACATGTTTTGATAGTGCACCTTATTTTTCTAACTACCGTCGTACGAGTTTACCTCATCAAAGTCATGTCTTTTTCCACCATCTCAGCCTAGACCGTAGAGTTGCTAGACACGGCCTAGATTTACAAGAGACAAGATTACATTTTATTCAGTTCAATAATTTAATTTTCTCTGTGTTCCAGTGCCGTCTTACGCCTTGCTGTTACCCATACCTATGCAACTTTTATCCAAGGATTTGCGTCTTCAAAAAATAAACTAATACGATGTACAAAAGAATAGCCTAAGGTTTGGATTGAATATTCAAAGCGATAAATTCAATTTCGATATATTATACTTTTATTGTAACTTTAATTTAAACCATGTAGTTTTTTATTAATTTATGTTTTGCTTTGTATAAGTTTTGAAGTAAATTATTTTTTTATGTGTAACTAATATTATAATGTGTGTTCTGAAAGAAAAGTGGAAATAAATCGACTGCAGTTGGTTATATTCTGTTTTATTATTTCGTAATTTCCTCTGCTGCTACAGATCGGTTACAATAGTCTAAACTTACTGCTGCCACTTGCCAATCCCACAACCTCGAAGACTCTCAGTGTCTCGTCAAAGGTTGTCCTCCAGTGTTGTTTTCTTCTTCGTCTTCCAGGAAACTCCATATTCATTGTACTTTTTTGTAAATTCTGGCTTAAATTTGCCCTCCCATATCTTCTTCTTCTTCTTCTTCTTCTTCTTCTTCTTCTTCTTCTTCTTCTTCTTCTTCTTCTTCTTCTTCTTCTTCTTCTTCTTCTTCTGCTTCTTCTGCTTCTTCTCCTCCTCCTCCTGCTCCTCCTTCTCCTGCTCCTCCTCCTCCTCCTCCTCCTCCTCCTCCTTCTCCTTCTTCGTCTTCGTCTTCGTCTTCGTCTTCGTCTTCTTCTTTTATAAATATGCTTAACTTAAACTTAGAATGTTGCTCATAACGTACGTACGAGGGTCAGTTGAACAGTACGTGGAGCGATGTCTGTAGCTTAGCGGTAGAACTGAAATTTCTACGTAAGAACTTTCGTCTGTCGTAAGATTCCTGTAAACATCTGTCAATTTCCAAATTTACCTGCCAATTTATGCTTTGTCTACCTGCTGTTTGAAATTTTGCGTGTCACCCTTGTTTGAAATGAGGACAAAACATCGTGCTGTGATTGAATTGCTCGTTAAAAAGGGTCTAGCGCCAATGGAAATTCACGAAAAAAAGGTAAATATGTTAGGAGGTGCTACGCCTTCAAAAACAACAATTTGTAAGTGGGCACTTGAATTTAAACGTGGTCGTACGGGAAGTGATGATGATCCCTGTAGGGAGGGATCGCCCAAAATTGTGTAGTCATTCCAGACACAAATTAAAATTGTCGTACACCATACTGGAAAACCGGCGATTGAGAATGGATGACATTGCTCAGATCAAAGGCATCTCGCATGAGTCTGTGTATTATATTTTAATTGAAGAACTTGCAAGAAAAGGTTTGTCCAAGCTCGGTGCGGCATTTTGAGTTGTCCGCTTTTGGGGCGTCCACGCGGGGATCACCTTCACAGTTTCTACGGCCACGTTTAAACTCCATTGTTCACTTACAAACAATGGTGTTTCTGAAGGTGCAGCATCTACTATCACATTTAACATTTTGTTGTATACTTGCATTGGCGTTGTACCATTTTTAACAAAGAATTCGTGTTTTCAGTCCATTCATCAAAACATGAATTACACGTAAATTTCAAACAGCTGGTAAGTAATGAAGAAATTGACAGATAGATTTCGAAATTAACAGGCGTTTATATGAAATATATATCTTACAACGCACGAAAAATTTTAGTTCTGCCTCTATACATGTCGCTCCGTGAACTTTTCAACTGACCCTCGTATTTTGTTACTGTGGAATTAAAATCAAATCTAAGCTAACAAACGTAAATTTGCGAACAAACATTGTGACCTACTCCTTTTACTTTTTTAAGAAAAAGGCACGCTTTCTTTCAAAAAATATGTATATCAAAAAAGTTAGTACAGCTTTATTTTTCCGTTTTCTTTTTAAGTATAAAGGCAAACCATTTCAATAACAAAGTGTTTTCAGATCAATTTCTGTGTTTTGGACAGTATTACATCATATCCTAAAATAAATTTATCTTTTTATTAAGACACTTGTATACACAGACCTCCATTATATGCATACGTGAATACATGTATGCAGACATGCAAGGGTCAGTTGAAAGTTCACGGAGCGACATCTATAGCTCAGTGGTAGAACTAAAATCTTTGGTGTGCTGCAAGACGTACATTTCGCGTGATTTTCAAATATATCTCTCAATTTATTCAGTTTTTACAATTTGTTTGAAAATTTCCTGTCACGCGTGTTTTTAAAATGCACAAAATCAAACATCGTGTTGTGATGAATTCTCTTTTAGAAACGTTTTACCGCCAATGGAAAATGAAAACAAAATTGATTAGGAGATGCTGTGCCTTCAGAAAAAACGGCAAAAGGTGCACACTCGAGTTTAAACGTGATTGTACACGCACTAAAAACTATCCCACCAGTGGACGTCCGAAACTGTAACAAGAAATGGAATTATTGAAAACATTTCGTAGGGTGTTGGAAGACCACAGACTTTAACTCACTTTTAAGTGCGTATAGTGACTTACATATCACAAACGTGAAACAAACTGATTATTTAGTGATTAGTGAGGTTTGTTTGGCCAGAGGGGTGTAACATTAGTGCCACTACGAGAGTCAGTTGAAAAGTCCGCGGAGCGACATCTGTAGCTTAGCGGTAAAAGTAAAATTTTTGTGCGTTGCAAGATTTGTATTTTATGTAAAATCCTGTTAATTTCAAAATCTATCTATCAATTTATTCACTGTTTAGAAACTGTTTAAAATTGACGTGTCATGAGTGTTTTGAAAAACGGACAAAATCAGACATGGTGTTGTGATGAATTCTCTGTTAAAAACGTTTTAGCGCCAATGAAAAATCAAAACGAAATTGTAAATGTGTTAGGAGATATTGGGCTTTCAGGAACAACGAAAATGGGGGACACTCGAGTTTAAACGTGGTCGTACATGAACTACATCCCAGCAGTAGACGTCTAAAAAGTGCCACAAAAAATTACGTAATTGACAAAATTTCGTAGTGTTGGAAGACCGCAGATTGAGGAGAGGATGACGTTGCTGAAATCATAGGCAACTCATATGAGCGTGTGTATCATACTGTAGCGGACACTTAGGTCGTTACGTAAAATTTAAAAACTAGACCGCTTGGCCTAGACGGAGCGAAAAATGTGCTGGAGCCCAGAGTGACAGGACTTGCAATAAAACACTCATGTAACCATTAACAACTTTTTATTGTGGTTTTTCTTTTTTTTTATAACATGTTGATTTAATCCTTCGAAAATGAGTTCTAATATGGTTCATTTGTTTAACATAAATTTAAGTTTAAATTTACAAAGATTGGTTACAATATTAATTTTAGAAACACCTGGGCTTCTGATAACCCTTGTGTAGAGTATGTCTTTACATTTACATATAACGTCCATTACTCTTGATTAAAAAAAGGGTAGAGTTGTTGTTGAGTGTTTAGTAACTGGAAAGCTCCTACCTGTACTTTGAAGAACTGGAATGACATCAGGTAGAGCCGTGGCGATGAGTATTGGTGATGGTTCCCGAAGAGTTCCGAAGCTCGAGCTCATCTCATTCTAGGCAGCTGTCCCTTGGTGTGTTGCAGGAGAAGTGGTTCAGGGCCTGACGGCGTTGGGGAGCATCCGGGTGCACTACTGTGCCGATGGTGACTGCTGTAGATGTCACCATCTCCGCCTTCCCCTCCCACCCGGCTGTACGGGGACCATGAGACGCTTTAGAATTTTACGAAGTCATATTGAAAGCGGAACACGTACTTCGCCCTGCCGTCAGACCACAAAGCACACTGTCAGAAGGTTGGAGACGAAATGAGAAAGGACAATGTATACACATGATGTAGAAATTCAACTTGTTTCGAATTGTCGAACTTAACCTTCGGCCACCAACGCATCAGCTGTGACGGTTGGCGGCTTACTAGATCGCGTCGATGTGGGGCTGACACAGCCTTACTAATTGCGTTTGCTGTCTCATCCAGGGGCCACGCGCTTTGGCGGCACCGATGGTTCAAATCACGCCGGGAAAATTAAAACCCCGGCACAATACTTTAACTCAAGAACTTGGTGTGAAAAAGCGTTGTGCAAGATGGCTGTCGCATCTAGAGTTGTTGCATTTTTTGGGCATCCAGTGAGAGGGGGGGGATCGTCTTCAGTGCTCGTACAACCACGTTAAACTTCAAGTGCCTACTTGCAAACCGTTGGGTTAGAAGTCGCAGCATCACCCAACACATTTACAATTTCGTTCTGAATTTCCGTTGGGGCTAAAAAAGTTTTTACAAAGAATCACATCACGATGTTTGACTTTGTCCGTTTTTCAAAACGTGCATAACACGTCAATTTTAAATAGCTTCTAAAACAATGTGTAAATTGATATATCGATTTGGAGTTCACATAAAATACAAATCTCTCTTCCCGAAATTTTCAACTGACCCTCGTATGTTGAGAGTTGTAAAATACATAGGTAATATACATATAATCACGCGGTATTATGAGCACTTAACTCAAAGTCGTTATCTAGAGCAAGACATAAACGCGTCCCATATTTTACCAACAGCAGCTAGGAGAAACATTACTGTTATCATATTTTGATAAAACGTATGAGGTTCTATTTGAACAAAAACAAAATTCTTAGAAACTTTATTATCGTTTGTTAACTTATCAATACATGGAAATTCGTTCTAATTTGTTAAGGTCGTTCCTAATTTCACTAGCTGTGCCGATAATATTTATAATAAAATACAAACAAACAGCTAGTTATGTTATAATACAAATTTGTAGGCATATGATAATATACAAGTTAACTAAGTCAGAAGACGGATCAAATTTAATATTTGAAGGTCGTCACGTTTCTCAACACCATATAAATGGAATTAGTTGTTTACGTTTGAGAAGAATCCTGGCATGATTTTAAAGAATATGAATAACGTGACTGTTCTGCTGATGTTGGCAACACTGCTACTTGCTGCCGTACCTGACGCTGGTGCGTTCTGTAGCAATGTTGGTGAAATTGTAAGTAACACCTGTACGATTTTCTAAATTGATATACCATATATTTGAAATACAATTATTAATTCTCTTTATCTTTATATTCTTACATAACAAAACATGCAGGAAGTTTCTAGAAGATGGTACACCTGTTAGGTGATGTATTTTAACAGTAGACTGTGTAGTCAAAAAAAAAAAAAAAAAAAAGAATCTGAATTAAGTTTTGTATATTTTCTGCTACCACTGCACATTGAAATTAGCACACATAGATCATCAACTCACTTGCAGTTCTATACAAACACTGACTCTGCCCTTTAAACCCTCACGAGAGAGCTAGTCACTCACCCCACTCTTTGATCACTATCTAACACTCTCTCTCTCTTGCGCTCTCTCTCTCTCTCTCTCTCTCTCTCTCTCTCTCTCTCTCTCCCTCTCTCACACACACACACGACCTAACAGTACCAAACTTTGATAAATGGTTTCACTCATTGAACTAAAAAAAATGACGAATATACTTAAGTCAAAAAATGTTTGGGTTGCCGCCTGTATATCAGTGTAAATGTTTTTTTTTTTTAAATCAATTCCTGTTCCGACCTCTGCACACTGCGCGACTTCTATGCAACACGAGTTGAGCAACTGGTTTGAGACACGATTTTTTTGAAACTTTAGTTGCTAACGGGTTGCTGTTGTTTGCAAACGGAGCAACAGAAGTTTGATCAAAATGAAATCGTTATCAGGAACCTGTCTAGTAAAGATGACATGATCAGAACTGTAGTGATATGTTTGTCGACATTCTTCTTAAAATTATTATCATTATTATTATTATTATTATTATGTGTAGCAGTACCGATGAGGAACACTTTCTTGTATACAAACAATGTCGAAGACGGCGAAGAGGTGGCAGGATGTTCTGGATTCATCCTTACATTAAGTGCAGACTTTTGTAGGTTCTACTCAGCTGAATAATCATATTCAAAATTCATTGGCCTTTACAAAATGTCAAAAGCTTCTTACCAGCACTTTACACATGACTGATGAACGGAAAACGGTTGCATTCACAACAATTATTTCGCGAGACAAGTTGCTTTTCGACCAGGGAGCTGAAAATACTGAAATGTGAAAAGTTGCGTCCGACTGAAATGTGAGTGATTTCAAACCGGTCTCTTTGCCATCGTGTCCTGTGCGGGGCCCCATTCCACTACGGTGACGGAACGCTAAACAGTCGCGCCGTCTGCGGAGGCCATTAAACGGAATAAAGCTTGGAGTTGAAATTAGTATACATATATAGTACGTTTGCCATTTCGTATAAGTACAAAACACACCAAGGTAACACCTGTACGATTTTTTCTAAATTGATATACCATATTTTTTTTACTTACAATTTATATATAATACTCAAAGTCTGAGGATTTATGTGTACTGAATACAAATCTACACCGTTCCACCGATTGCCAAAAAAGGTTTGCACAGGTGACCTTTGGCACAAGGCGAAAAACACTGTCTAACTTAAAATTTGATATTTCGCCCCGTCCGCACGATTTGGGCTCTTTTAATTGTGGATTTTCGTTGACGCGTATAAAGATGCCAACAACAAAATGGAGACAAGAATTAATTACCATAGTAGCAAGTACATAAACAAATGACATTCAGCGGCATCGGAACTGTACCTTTATCCGTTCCTGCAGTTTGTAATGCTTTTAATATGCGATTGTATCGATATATTTTGTAATTTTGTATACAGATGCGTCTATATATTTTGTAAATGTCTTAAACGATTATAAAATTTATACGGTTATACGTGTAATTCATACGTATTTCTGATGATGCAATGAATAAGTAATGAAATATATTAAATACTACTGCTAAAGATGTCAACAACAACATGGAAACCAGAATTAATTACCATAGTAATGAGTAAATAAATAAAAGCTATTTAGTAGCATCGGAACTGTACATTTATCCATTCCTGCAGTACATTTTCTATGTTTTATACGATATGCGATTGTATCGATATATTACAGTGTAGAAAAGAAGAAGTGTACTAATTGTAAATTGTCCTATTACTTAATGCAAAGCAAAAATACGTATTGTTTTCATATGAGAGGTTAGGTGACAACGGTTTTTAGTTTTTAGTTTACTGCTGAAATAAATAAAAGCCATGGTTGTGGAAAACATAACGTTTAATGTGTTATACAATGTCTGTAACACAGTAACACTTAAAGTAAAGAATTTAGCGTTTTTGATTTAACAGGTACATTATAAATATCTCTAAAGGCTTTATAAACGGGTACTTTTAAATCTCCAACAGCTGTTGCACCAACATAATAATGTAGTACAAGTGTTGAAAACAGCTTTGGAGAGAATTTTACTAATGAGTACAAAATTGTCTTAATAGGTGACAGAACGCCATATACACATAGACAATAAAAATGATATTAAAATATTTATTAAAAGTCAAATATTCCCGTACGAAGCTGCGTGTAACAGCCAGTTAAAATATAAACTCAATTTAGTGGTTAAGCCTAATTTTTTTACTAAACGTGTCTTGCGACTACTAACACACAATTATACTTTCCATCTGAAGATGAGACGAGAGGCTTGAAAGTGCTTATGACTTCATCTGAAGATGAGCCGAGAGGCATAAAAGCACTTATGAAATCCACCTGAAGATGAGCCGCAAGGCTTGAAAGCGCTTATGGTTTCATCTGAAGATAGCCGAGAGGCTTGAAAGCGCTTAAAAAAAGTATAATTGTGTGTTAGTGATTGCAATACAAACTTATTAAAAAAATTACAATTATTTATTCTTCTTATCTTCATATTTTTACATAACAAAACATACAGAACCATTTATCAAACTTCCATAAATTGTTTCTCAAATTGAACTAAAGGAAAAATGACATACTTATGCCGAAAAATGTTTTGGTTGCCGCCTGTATGTCAGCACATATGTTTTTTTTTAAATTAAATTGCTGTTAAATGGAATAAAGTTTGGAGCTGAAATTAATATATATAGTACGTTTACCATTTCGCATAAGAACAAAACACACTAAAGTATTATAATAAATGAAGCAAATAATAAAGATAAATACTTAAAAGTTTAAGACTGGGTGATGGTTTATCGCCAATTCTTTTCAGCTGTGTCCTCGAGAAAGTAGTGAGAATTCGGAATGAAAAATGAAAGGAATGCAAAATATCACCAATCATGTTGGAAAGAAGGAACAAACGTATTGAAATAAACCGTTTGGCATTCGCAGATGACGTTGCTAAAATTTCTGATCATCTGATATTTGCAGTAACACAAGTTAATTTTTTAGAGGACATAGCCAGTAGAACAGGCTTAAGAATTTCTGCAGGAAAAAACAAATTTCTCACAGACATTAAAAATTGGCCAAACCTCCTGCTGTTAGATATTGGTTAAATAGAGAGGGTTAAAAATTGAAGTATGTAGGGGAAATAATTCAAGAGAATGGTTTACAAAAATCTGGTATAGAAGAGAGGACTCATAAGATGGAAAAAGCATACGGTATAACTGAAGATAGTTACAACAAAAAGTGCATATCTAAAAATGGGAAAATAAGACATTACAGTATAGTAGTGAGGCCATAATGCCTATATGCAAGTGAATGTCTAGCATTGAATTATAATTTACACAAACTAGAAATATTGGAAAGACGAATTATTAGGAAAATACTATGCTCACGAAAAACATCAGGAGGTTCGAAATTAAGAAGTAATGATGAAATATATCAAAATATAAAAAATATAACAGAAACAGTGAAAAAAAGAAGACTACTATTTTTAGACATTTATATAGAATGGACGACAATAGGTTAACAAAACAGATCTTTAAATATCTGTTGGGAATGAAAACAACATCAAGTTGGATTAAAGATGCCAAAAAGGATATAGAAAAAAATAATATACAGGCAGAAGAAGCAATTAAAAGAGAAGGTTTTCGGGCAAAAGTGTTAAAAATGAAAGGAGTCCAGAGTAGGAGAGAAAAAAACGCAAGTTCAAAGTGGACTGAAGACAGGACGAACAGACATAGTGAAAAGCTGAAACAATATTGGAGTAAAAAAGAACAAGGATTAAAGAATTGAAATTGGCATGTGGTCCTTAGATAGCCGATACAAATAGGAAAAAAATGTAAATAATAAAGCAAGAAATGGTAAATTCAAAAAATAGAATATACCAAACAAACTGTTAAGATTCTCTCTCTCTCTCACTCCCCCTCTCTCTAACTCACTCCCCCTCACACCCTCTCTCTTCCTCTCCACACCTCTCCCTCCCACCCTCTCTCTTTCTCGCTCTCTGTCTCTCTGTATATCTCTCTCTCTCTGGATTAAACTTACCCGTTTGGTAAGAAAACTTTACTAGGAGCTTACTCAGCAAAATTTTTTGAATGGCGGCCGATTTTTACGTTTCACAAAAATCAATACTAAAAACAGAAAGAGGATGAATGTTTTGTTACAAAGAAAATCTAATATCTCGTTTATTTTATTTACCAAATTCCTTAAACATGGTACCACTTGGTTACTAATAAATAAGAAGATATAAAAACAAATTTTTAATACGCTTTTATTTAACAATGATTAGAAGAAATCCAGTCCAAAAGGAAAAAAAAATAATTCTTATCATGTATAATTGTTATAAAACTAAATAAATTCACTAAAAAGAAAAAGATAATTCCGTTTTCTTGACCTGATGTGTTAGATTCCAAAACCTTTTATCATTGTTCAAACAAAATCCTTGTTTACCAATAAGAAAAACGTTGCTCAGCAAATAAAGCAGACAAATCATACAGGTTTGTGTGTGTGTGTGTGTGTGTGTGTGTGTGTGTGTGTGTGTGTGTGTGTGCGTGCGTGCAATAATGTTTGCACTACATTGCATTGTCATCGAAGACAAACCTGTACTCAAATTTTTAAACTTTTAGTACGTAAAGAAATCCATCACAGCATTTCAGCCAGGACGACATGAAAGGCAAGTTAAAGTTAAATAAAAGTGCATAGTAGGACTAATTTTGTATATAATGAGTTATTTTTCATTATGCAAAGCAATCTTTGCTTTTTTTAACGTAATTCTGGTCTCAGATTAATTCCTAGGGACTTGCTTAAAAAAAAAAGAATGATATCCGATATTTGTAACATTTTCATCATCATCGTCACCACTCCAAGGAATAGGCCTTACACCTGTTCCAAAAACCATCGCTACCTCGGTCTACCGACATCTCTCTTCCCAGTAGGGTGATAACCCAAGACAGCCACACACAGACAAATATCAGGCATGCGATTCAAGTGTTCGCACCATATCCTTCTGTGGTTTTCAATCTTCTGATGCAGTGCTACAATGTTTAAATCATGTCTAATATCCTCGTTTCTTCACCGATCCAAGAAAAAACAACCTTGCATCCCTCTTACAAGTTTCATTTCGGCTGCCTGAATCCTTTGCACGCCTCTCTTACGAAGAGTTCATGTCTCACTAGCATACAGGAATGTGGGGACAGCCACAGTTTTATAAAATTTCATTCGGGTATCCTTCCGTGTTCCATTTTTCAGGTACCTATGAATCGTTTCACAGATTCGTCTAAATTTTGTTAGATTACTATCCCAATCGATATCAACAATCCAGATAATTAAAATGACTAACCTGATCGAAAATCTGGTTATTCACGACTGTCTTAGTTCTTATGGTATACCATAAATGAGAACGTTAGTTCTCACAGCGTTTGTAACACTTTTAAATGATAAACGATATCTGTGTTTTAGTGTGAATTGTATCGCTGCTGCCCACCTTACTGGTGCAACTGGCTGCCCAGAGTATGCGTGGAGAGAAAAACGCAGAGCAATCTTGAATAAAAAACGTCATCGTCGTCTTCACTTCAGACTCTTCAGTCTTCACCGCTCTCCCACAGCTCTCCCAGCCGGGTTGTAGACAATTAAATACACGCCGATCATTCACACTGGAAGCGTACTCTACCCATTGCCCTTTTTCTGCCGACTATTATGTTGTTTAAAGAAAACAACGTATTTATAAAACCTGAAAAAGAGAAAAAAAGCACATAGGAAAAGTAAAACCTAGAATTTTTATTTTTGTAAAGATTGTATTATTATTATTATTATTATTATTATTATTATTATTATTATTATTATTAATATTAATAGACCTCTCCATCACAAAACTAGAACACAGGCACAAATTCAGTATATACAGAAAACCAACTACAACTGACATTCTAATACACAACTCCTCCAATCACCCAATACAACAAAAACTAGTTGCCTTCAGAACCATGATACATAGACTTAACAACATTCCCTTAGATGAAAAAGACTACAAAGACGAACGAAACACGACAAAATATCTAGCAGAATCTAACGAATATGACAGAACAATAGTCAGTAAACTCCTACACAAAACAAACAACAGACAAAGACAGAAAACAACAAATTCATAACACTAATATACATCAACAAAAAAACTGAAAAAATAGCCCACAAATTCAAAAAAGCAGGATACAGAATCGCTTAAAAAACTACTAACAAAACAGAACACACACTATCACAACACACACACATAGCACAAAACAAATTCGATCTACCCGGTGTTTACAAGCTAAATTGCTCAAATTGCAATAAACTCTACATAGGCCAGACAGGACGTAGCTTCAAACAGAGATACATTGAACACACAAAGGCACTCCACTCCACTACAGAATCCACCTTTGCAAACCACCTCATTGAAGCAAACCACACATATAAAAACATCGACAATAACATGAACATTCTACACGTACACACAAAAGACCGAAAACTAGACACTCTAAAACAATTGAAAATATACAAACACACAAAAACTAATAAAAACGACATCCTAAACGAACAGACACAATTCAAATCGCACACATTATTCGAACATATCTCACCCCACACACACAGCATCGATCTTTCGAAACTCGATTCCGTCGCCCACAACAAGACGGACAGTGCTACCAGCGGCAGCCTCTGAAGAAGCATTTTAAAGGAGAAAACCGGTTAAGGCTGTAAGGTAAAACTTCAAGATTTTACTTATAAAAAAACCTAGTGTTCCGAGTCGTTAATGTAATAGTACTATTTATTAATATTAATATTAATAGTATTATTTCGACTGTACAATGTTTACAAATTTTCCGAAACCAAAGATTATAGAAGTGATTGAATTCTCATCTTCCACTGCTGCTTGTTCATGCGAAGAACTTCAATTTCTCGTTTCCTTAATATAGTCTGAATTTCTTCTATCAAGGTGATAGGTGGTCTTCCTCTTTTCCTTCTTCCTGGTATAGATTCCATAACTCTTCTTAGCAAACTTTCCTGTGCCATTCTTTTCGTGTGTCCATAACATTGTAATTTTTTTGTTTTGATAAAATCAAGAATTGAATTTTTCACATTCATTCTGTTCTTAATGACTTCATTTCTAATTTTCTCACATCTGTGTATACTCTTGCCGAACGTCTACAAAAGTCCATTAGTTTGTCTCTGCTGTCATTAATTTTGTTCGCGTGTGTTTGTTAGTAGTACAAACTTCTGAGCCGTAAGGCATTATACTTCTGACAATGGTATTAAATATTTCTTGGTTTTAGTTTCTGTTGTAATCTGCTTATCCCACAGTATTCCATTCAATGTAGATATAGCCATCTTCCCCATATTAATTTTCTGGATTGAATTTCTTTGTCTTGCTTCCCACTGACCGTAATTTTCACCCCTAATACTTGGTAAACATTGTATAAAGTGGTTAGGCCTTGGTTTTGTGGTGTTTATACCAAACGTTCTGTCTCACCAACGGAGGCCATCTTCAGTAGTTAAAGGGTGTGAGAGGTTTTCGCCTAAATAACCTCAGTACTGAGACAAATTGTATCAAGTTTGTCTAGACTATGTTGTTAGTAGTATAACACAAACGTAACTCCTTATTTACAACTTATGTAGTTAGTAACTGTTACAATAAAACGCTAAGAAATTACAAGTTAATGTTTTATTAATTTTATGTTTCCAGTACCTAAGCAACACTTTGATTTAAATGCAACCTTTTATACAAATAACAGTTTAAAATAAATACTTTTGTACAATATTTAAAATATATAACTTCTCTTATAAATAATACCACGTATGAAATATAGGCTAAATTAAATTGTGGCTTAGATATCACAAACATGAATTATAAAACTGATAACATCTTGTATAAATAACACACGTGTGTAAACTAGGCTAAATCAAAGTGAGGCTTGGATATTAGAAACATGAATTTAAAACCGTCTAGTCGAGTAAAAACGGAATGTAATTTTTGTTTGCCTTTCCTCCCATCTATTGCTGTCCTTTCTGCATATATTTGACTCACAATCTAAAGAACTACTTCAAAATTTTTTCTAGTGTATTCAGAGTTAAATACTCATTACTATACTTATTTTGAGAAAAATTGAAAACGAAAAATTGCATAGAAAATATTACCGCATATTAGACAGAAAGTGCCTTGACATCGAATCCAAGTGTGGCATAATTCAACCAAGGAATCGAGTCTCTCTCTCTCGCTCTCTCTGTCTCTCTGTCTCTCTGTCTCTCTCTCTCTCACTCTCTCTCTCTGTCTCTGTCTGTCTGTCTCTCTCTGTCTCTGTCTCTCTGTCTCTGTCTCTGTCTCTCTCTCTCTCTCTCTCTCTCTCTCTCTCTCTCTCTCTCTCTCTCTCTCTCTCTCTCTCTCTCTCTCTCTCTCTCTCTCTCTCTCTCTCTCTCTCATTGCATCTGAGTGGAGCTCCCACACGATAACGTCTGAAGGCACCAACCGATTATTGTAAACCTGTTATCACAAAACAAAAATCTCAACACGCACTGTATTGCGTTTGTCCAGCGTATATTGTAAGTAGTAGGACTGGAACACAACCAAATATCGTTACGTAAAACGTTCGCGATCCTGTACTTGATATACAAATGCATTTCAAAAAATCACTATGGAGAACCATACATGACTTCCATGTTTAAATTAATTATAAAATTATTTTTAATATGTACATTCAGAACGAAACCAAATATACCAGCAAGCTTTTGGTAAAAATGCTAAGAAAGATAATCAAAATACGAATTGTACCTAAATCTTAATTTTTTTTAAAATAATGAATTAATTTGATTAAATAATCTTTTATTTAAACAACGCGAAAGAAAGCGAATACCGTCCAGCGTTTTTTATCTGTGAATTACTGAAAATGAATAAATTATTTTCTTTTCATATCTGTGGTTACATAACATGGAACAATATCAATTGTTATTAACAGTTTATTGCATTTTTAAGTTTTCGGTCGAATAAATTTATAACACCAATAAAATAATTATCCCCTCCTCATTAAACTACCCTTCTCTTTTATAAATATTGTATCTACCTTTCTACAGTGGATTATTATGACTTTCTTTCAGGATACTTTATTTACAAAATAAAGTACTTTACTTTTGTTAAAATGAAATACGTTGCAGGTAAACTACCCCTCCCCTTTAACCGATCTTCACCAAAATCAGTACTTCCTGAATCCTGTAGAACTCGGGCACATATGTAAAACATTATAACGATAACTGTTAGAATTTGCTTCAGTTATCGTTCGCTACAGAAAAAATCCTACACACATACACACTTTTCGGAAAATGACTTCTCTTTATGTTTTGAGGGTAGTCCAATCAGAATCAGCCCTTATCTCGGACTTGATTTTTTCGCGATGACCATACTTCAATTTCCTTACGGAACGAAGTAAAAATTAAACTTACAAAATTTTTTTTGTCTTTCCTCCTATCCATGCTTATTATGTCTGCCTCTGTTTGATTCTTAATCAGATATGATTATTATTGTGTGCATTCAGAGTTGCATATCCATTGAAAGCTTTTTTAACTCCTAGTAACTCATACACCTCACCTCCTCTCAGAAAATATGTAAATGTAACCTGAGTCAAATAATAACTTTATTAGCGCCGGAAAAAGAAAAAGTATTAAACTCTCTATCATGAAATTGTAAAAATCATTGTGTAGGAAAGTGTTGTTTCTAGAAAGCATACATGTAATATGTAATATAGAAAGTTGGAATTACAGAGATTGTTAATTCAAATAACAAGATTAGCTATGCATTTTTACCAGTTTTTGTAATAACCTTTATTCCGGCCTTTCACACCATAATTTGAGGTTGGTGTGTAACGAAATTTTACGCTGCTTCCAGTACATATTAAATTAAATACTTTTGAATTTATTCTAGCTATAAAATCTTTTATTTTACTGAATTTGCCTCAAAGAATGTCTAATCTGTTTAGGCTAATTTAGGCTTCAGCCGACTAATATATCCCAGGAAGTATCGTAAGTATTGTTACGACTGTCTACTGATCGTAGTATGGTACAGTGGAAAACTAAATACAGGACACCAATTAAGTCAGTAATCACCACCTTTAATTATCACAATTAAACAGTATGCAATCAAAAAGATAATCTCTTACAACAATCAAATAAAAACGGTTCACACGCAATAATAATGTCAACTAATATAGTCTCGTACAATTATAGAACACACAACAATTCGCCACAATATAACGAACCGCACTGGAATAAATCGCCACTAAAACTTAACTAAATGTTGCTGAGTACTTGTATTTATACTTCGCTGTGATACAAGAATAATCCATAATACGCGTTAAGAACGCTACTAAAAAAACACCGGAACGTAATTGATTGCGGCCTTGCAACAGCGGATGAAATCTTGGTCAGTCTCAGCTACTGACGCGTGACAAGTGTCACGTAATTGTCCACCTCAATGTAGCAGCAATATGTACGCGCACACACACACATTATAGCCGAGCCACGCTGGACTACTCGAAAACACGTAGCATGTTATCTGTAATGTCATAACAGTATTTACTTCCACGGACTGATTAATCTGGAGGGTAAAAACATAGCATACCCTTCAAATTTGTGGAGCAGGTCGAGAACTAAAACCGTACCTGTAGGTGAGTAGCTGAACGGATGCAGCTAGAAAATAAACCGCAGAATAAAACATATTATGAAAATAATTGAAAAAATTGTGTCTAATGTTAACACTTGTTCAAAACGATATTAAATACTTTTAACAATTTAATTAAACCAACTTTGTGTAGTACAATAATTTACTTATATTTTTGGTTGTAGGTTTTGATTAATCAAAGTGTATGTTTTGATTAGTAACCTGTTGTAATAGTTGTGTAGCAGATATTAAGTAAGAGTTCTATCGAAAGGATTAGTCAAGACCATTTATAAGAGTAACCGAGAGTTCGATCACCTACAGGTGCCACGTGACACCACAAAGGTAACTTACATAAAAGTAAAGGAATTAATTGTTGACTTTATAATAATCGATTCGTCTTGTTCTGGACGCAGAGTTAGCGTGAACACGCCTTGTTTCCGATTACAGCGATTTTGCTCGATGTAAAAAATATATAATTCCAAAACTTAACGATGTTACGAACAAAATAATAAGGATTATTCAGTCAAGCTTGCGAACTTGTACATGAAAAAAAAACAAGTCCCCGCACGTCAATTAAAATGATGGATGGTGTAGATTTTACCAAGAGATCGGACGTGTTTCGCTCCTTGCACGCGTCTTTTGTACGGGGTCGACAAGATTGTAGCGCACGATATTTAAAGTTTGCCGTGAGAAATGCGTTTATTTTGGACGCTAATACCGTATATTACCACATATACAAATCTATAAGGTGTTTCTATTATTTTATCAAAGGGAGACAAAAATGCATGATGCATGTACTAAAAATCCCCAGTGTTACAATGTTTTTTCACACAAGTTCCAATGTTCGACTCCTCAGACATCGTTCTATCGATTACAATTCTCCTTTTTAATCACAAATTCTCATTGTGCTAACCTTACAGAAATACTGCTACTGGTAATTACTTTGCTGAATTAGCCTGGAATAATGTCTATTTAGGTTAATTAGGATTAAGCCGACTAACTTTTATTGTAAATATTTACTTCCACAGACTGATTAATTATTATGAGGGTAAAAATATAGCATTAATTTAACGAAATGCCAGGCTAATAATAATAATGGTAATAATAATAATAATAATAATAATAAAACAGTACTTACCATTCCATCAAAGAAGAATTCCTCCTGAGGGTGCAACGTAAAAATCCTTGGAATGATGATCGTGATTCTTCTTTGATGTAATGGTAAGTACTGTTTTATTATTATTATTTTAGCACTATATTTGTATAACTAAGGTTTTGAGTTTTGACGATATCTATTTGTTAGTGATCGATTTATCTTTGTATTTATCTGAAGGCGACCTCTAATTCTATAGAGGTCGAAACGTCGTGTTTATTAATTTTAACTTACGATGGCTAATGTCCGAAATCTTATAATTTATAATGATACTGTGTGTGTGGGGGGGGGGAACGTGTGTGTGCCTGTCTGGTATGTGAGGTGAGCGGAATTAATGAGTATCGGTTCCACGGTTCAGCCCAAGAATTGATTTAACGGTCACCTTTCATCCAGATTTATGACTCCGACCAGGCCGCTCGTAATAGACAAGCCATCAATCTTCACAGTCACTTAGGCATAACTGTTTTTCGCGATAAAAAATATGATGAATGCTAACTTTTATCCGCGCTTCTGTAAAAAATAAACAAACTCGACGAAGGCAGTTTCAAAATATGTACTGTACTGGACTGCATTTACTGCGTATTTAAAATATTATCTCTGGTCTGTTCAGTCTCTAGTGAAAAAGACAACAATGACAACTAATATCAGTTGTAATCCAGCTACCATAATAAATTGCTCAAATATGATTATAAATATTGTGAAAACATCCACACAAATATTGTAAAATCGTATCAGAAAAATTCACCAAACAAATAAAACGACCCATCGTATTACTAAGTACTAAGTACTAAGTACTAAGTACGGGCACTACTAAAAGAACTATTTTAATTAGTATTGTACTAATTCTCGTGAATTAGTATTTGTTTCTTTGTGTACACACAGTTCGTCCCTTACAAATACAAAATTCTGTATCTCTTTTACTTCTCCGTCCTTTTTTGTACTAAAAATTCTTTAAATCAATTATGCGTCAAAATATTCGAGCTGCAATGCAAAATGAAAACTAGCAGAGGCAAACGGAAAAAACTAAAAAGTATTTTTCTGCTTCAGTAACAAATTTAAATAATAAAAATAATGTGAAACTTAAAAAAAAATTAATGAATGAAAAGAATATGAATTAAAGACTGACCCCCTCATCCCCCCTATGTGATTGCAAGGAAAAAATGTAAAGAAATAAGTTCTGAAATAAAGTTGCACAAGTCCGTTTCGGGAACAATGTTAAAGGGAATTTTAACAAAAATATAAATATAGTGTTCATTTAAAAAAATTTAAACATTCTGAGGCGCCGGCGACTTAAAAGCGGAGGAAAGGTTTAATCTTCTTCTTCTTCTTCTTCTTCTTCTTCTTCTTCTTCTTCTTCTTCTTCTTCTTCTTCTTCTTCTTCTTCTTCTTCTTCTTCTTCTTCACTTCAAGATTAGGTTATATAAACCTGTTTAGGTATCCATCTCATTGTCGGACGTCCCACTTCTCTCCTACCAATGGGTTTTTAGTTCAGCGCCGCTATCGACATTCGATCACGTGTCATCTTCCAATCCTTATTCCGAGTCGCTTTGGGTACTATAACTATTATCAAAGTTTAATAAAATTGAATATTACATTTTGTGCAGCAAATTAAACGGAATTCAATCAAAATTAGATATCGCGGTCAATTAAAAAAATGTTTTGAGTCCCCAAAGTACTGGAGAGGATGAGTAATGCCTTATAGTTTCGTTCCTTGGTGAAGAAAAATATCCAACCGCACCTGTAAGTGGTGGTGGATGGGCAACAATTACAGGTGCCTAAAGCAGACCGAATGACGGCTAGTACAAGTTGCCCCTCCTCCACTTCTCATTGTCAAGTACAGGTTAGGGCACCTTCTTCCCCTTGGGGCGGGAAATTGCCCCTAGAGACGATGACCTTCCATTGGTCAACGACGTAGGATGTGGACGGTAAGGAGAAACCACTACATTAAAGATCTTTATGGATATCTCAACAGGGAAAACTGGTTTCTTTAGTCTGGTAACGGAGGAACCAGACTTAAACAGCCGATTTATGGGAGAACACCCAGACAGAAAATCGGGCTGGACGTTAAGCCTGAAGGTGGCAGGTTTACCATACTTCTTACCCTGGGATATGCTAGCAACATATCCAGGAGACATATTCACTATTAAATTGCCTCAAATAAGGACTAGCCGGACGGATCCAACTCTAATCTTTGCCTATTTGAGACCAGAACAAACCATCCTTAGTTTAATCCTGAAGATGATGATGATGAAAAATGTTTTGACGCAAGGGCCACAAATTAGTAAAATGATATCAGAAATTTGAAACCATCCAGCCAGATGTAAGACTAACGCGAATTTTAGACAAATCCGATTGTTTTGAATGGTTATCATTTAGTGTATGGTTGCTCTATTATTGTTCCTTTACTGACCAAGAAATAGTAGAGTAATAGTAGAGACTTTAGTACTTTACCTGACAATTGAAAAAATTAATAACTATCAAAATTTGTTTAATAATAAATATGTTTTGTTAAATACAGTGAGCTCGTTCTGTAGCTCAGGGAGCATACTAGTGTGAAGTTAATGTGTTTACATATATGTCCAGGTTAAAGAAATTTGAATATTTTTTTAAATATTTTTATTCCCATTTTAAAAATTTACAGTGTTCATTACACTCACAGCGCTAGGAATTATCTGCTCACCACATACTGTGAGCAGTAACAAGTTAAGGTTTATTAAGGTCCTTGCTATATATTTAAATGAACAAAAAAAAATCAATCTTCCTTAGTTCCGATTGGTTCTTATTGCCAACAGTTTTGCCACATATCTTATTGCACACATTTTATTGTGCAGTCACTGAAACCTTATATAAACTATACTAAATTTTAACATGTACTTGGAAAAATAGATCCTTAACATTTCAAAAATAACACCAACTAAAATAATCCTTTTTAACCTCAATGCACATCAATGATTACAACTAAGTTATTGTATTAACAATTGTTTTAAATAATGTGAAATGATTAGCTATAAAATACTCAACATAAAATCAAAACTTTCACATTTAACTAAACCTAATATAATCTTTCCAAATTAAATTAAATTATTATGATAATTGTTAACAATTTTTAGTAATAAACAAATTATGAATTTACATCACAATAATTAAATCTAGATGTACTCATTACAAATAAAATACAAACACAAACTAAATTTCATCAGTTAATGATAGCGTCTTGTGTGGGTAAAATTGATGTAAATTATATGCAGGAGGCTAAAGGTATTCAGCTGACCATAGCAGCTGATGATAAAGTTTAGTAGCTGCCTCGCTCGAACGAGACACCCAAGGTTACCCGACTATAAGGTTGGGCCCGAACCGAAACGAATTGCTATTGGCTGTTGAAATAACGAGGAACGAGCTGCGCGGTAAATACCTCACAATACAAATATGTTGTTATTATTTTATTGACTACAGTTTGTTTGTTATTTATACTTTTATTTGCGGAACATATTTTATTGAATGAAGTACGTAATAATGTTATATGAAGCGAATGTTTGCGTAATTTAAATGTGTACGCTTTTAATATTACTCGTATAGCAACTGAAGAAGCAGTACGGATTTCCTATACGTAATATTTAATTAACCGATTGATAGTCGAAAAAATAATACCGAAACACCTTGCTAAAAATTAAATTTAGTAATTCGATCAGTCTACACCGATATAAACAAAGCCCGAATACAAATGAAGCAAATTTTAGTAGACTAATTACAGAAGTGACTCGTTTCATCAAACTGTACACTTATTTGTTAGAACGTTTCCGTTCGACTGCATACAACAGACACTGTTTGAAAAAATTGAGAGTAATGACCAGTAAATGCTCTTTGTACTATTTTTAGTTCCTATTTTCTACACCCTTTTTTTATAATTTTTAAAACCCGTGTAAGACTTTAGAAATCAAATTGCAGTGCAATAGGCTTTGTAACTTCTCTTTTTTTGTCATAGTATTCTTTATAATTTGATGAAAATATATCATTATTTGGTAGCGCTCATGTGTGTACGCACACACACATGTATTTTTTCAACCACAACTTCCCCTTACTAGCTTGGGACTAGCTATATTCTGTACAAAATTAATTTAAAAATTTAATTTTACAGAATATAGGCGGTTTAAAAATTGTGGGCTAATTATACATTGAACCCGTTTGTTTATAGACGGAACCAAGAGTCCACTGGCCAGTTACTTATCTGACCTCTACTCAGTTCAAAGTCCAAACCAGACAGCGGCTGTCCAAGTTCCGCCTTCCTGCAAAGAATAATGATGCCTATAATACCATCCTAATTAATATAAAAGTAGAAATTTATTAATTAATGCGTGGGTTTAACTATGAACGATGCGTGCCACTGGCGTGATTTTCTCTTCTATGCTTCTGCTGCTTTCACTGCTTTCATGCGGCCATTCATGAAACGAAGGAGAATGAACATTCTCGTCCTGGCGTATATTTTTACAACTTCTGTTGGCATCTCAGGAAATTTACTTAAAATTCTTGTAGTCATATTTTTTATAATATTTTTACCTTTACACAAACTATCCGGCCCATTGATGTCCCTAAAAATTATTTCACACTGTGAAATCTAGTGCACCCAGTCTTCTGAAGGAACAAGAAGACTTCCTCGAGATAAAAACTCTATCCAGCCTCCAGTAGAAGTACCAACGGGAGGGGGGTATACATTTTCTGAAGGTGTTCCCATTGTAGGAACATGCGGAAGGTAGGTAGCTAGATAGCGGAACCCATCAGTAGAGCAGTCTGCTCCATCACTGATCGCAGGAACGTCAAGTCTTCACTAAATGACAAGGAGAAATCTTGCATTTCTGTTGACACTTCAATCATAGATAGCTGCTCGTTCATGTCAGGTAAGTTACCTTACAAGAGGTGAGAAGTCATAATTTCCTGACCATCATCTTGGACAACAGGTGCTTCCTTCGAAAAAGGTATTTTATTTGTACTTTAACCTACCAAAAGCAAACGAAGTCGATGTTCAATTTCTGTCGGTGGTGGGTTAATAAAAAACTGCCCAACGCCTCGAATTTGAGAGAAAATATTTTCCAGGCAGTCTTGATTTAGTCGTGCAGTTAAAACATATTTAAGATTGTTTTTTTGTATATGACTAAAAAGACCAAATAACGAGTTGATGGTCATCATAAAACCTTTTTGAAATGGCAACAAATTCCGAGATTTTCCTACGCGCATTTTATCACAACAAGTATACATTTTTTTAAGTATGCCTTCTTGTACTTTGTGGTGATTGCCATACCCGGAAGCCAAAGGTTTATTATGTACACATCTTGAATTTAAAATATCGAAAGAATCGTTAAAAAATTTAATAATGTTAGCCACATGTTCTTCTTCAGGAAATAAATATTGAATTACTTCAGCCGTTGTGTTTGAGAATAACTGCGTCGCCAAAAACACGCGCTGACGTTCCCTACCTTTGACGGTGAGATGGACATGTGAGAGCTTAGGGCACCATTATCCAATGCCAACAATTTTTCAACGGTCGTCTTTGTGACGGGTTTATTATGTACACATCTTGAATTTAAAATATCGAAAGAATCGTTAAACAATTTAATAATGTTAGCCACATGTTCTTCTTCAGGAAATAAATATTGAATTACTTCAGCCGTTGTGTTTGAGAATAACTGCGTCGCCAAAAACACGCGCTGACGTTCCCTACCTTTGACGGTGAGATGGACATGTGAGAGCTTAGGGCACCATTATCCAATGCCAACAATTTTTCAACGGTCGTCTTTGTGACGGGTTTGTTGTCGGAGAGTGTCAGACCGTCATCTAGAAAATGGTTTCGTAAAAGCTTGTAAAGGTGGAGAACATCTGCGAAAACCTATTTGACTTTTTCTACGTCGTGTGGGTTTGGAAAGCACGAATTTATATACGTTACATTTAGTTGATTCCACACTCCTCGACTTTTTATCCCTAGATCTGCTACAGTGGCAACAACATTGTACCCTACGTCTTCCACGCAACAAATAATGTTTTTTAACAATTCAGCCGACATTTGGACATCGAAGTCATAATATATTGGCTGCTTCCAACCAGCTACGAGGCCACGAAGCATGGCAATCTGACAATTGCTGTGAGGCCCTACAACACTATCATCCTTCTGATCGTAACTGACGCTACTATCTACATTCATTTCGTCAAAAGAAATAACACACATTCGTTCAGCAGTGGTCAGTGTGTTCACCTGGGCCCTCATGAAACACAGAACATTATGGAGTATGCCCGGCTGACAGCTAAATGAAGCAGATGTCCATCTCTTCAAAGTCGATAGTACTGGCAAGGGAAAACAACATTTATTTCTCAATAGTAAGTAACATTTTCTTGATACAGTGGGTAGTTTTCTTGTTCTTGATACTTTGCGATGTCTTCAGAGTTCCATTTTCCACGGTTTTCATTTGACAGTGAGCACTAAATTTGTGTTTCAGTAAAAATTTGTCCTAAAACTTTTTGTATCTTATCTTCAACAAGTTTTTACAGATTCTCGTCTTGACGTTTCAAATTTTGAAGCGAAACTATTCTCTGTTCCTTCAGAAGTGTATTTCTCAGCTTCAAAGTCCCGTACATAGATTTCAAAATACGGTTTTCACTTTCCAACTTTTCACATGGTTCTTAAGTGATTGTACATCCTCGTGCTCAATATCGCAGTTTGTAATAGTGCTTTGGTCCATTTTAATTTTTTTGGGTGACAAAGCCGATAGGATTTTTAAGGCTCTTTTCCTTACCTCTCTCGCATGACATATCTCTCTTCTGCCACTGACTTTATTACTTTCAAGAATGCCTGGTACCCCTGTATTATCATCACTGGGGCAAGGCATACCGTCATTACAAGCAGTGATGTCGACGGGAAGATTCATATGGGAGACAGCATCTTCTCTGAGAACTCTTCTTGATGGTATATTCATCACCACGTAAGTCACGAAAATAATCTGATGTAGAAAAGTGTTTTGATCAAACCGTAGCATTTGAAATATTAATATTATCTTTTCTGTAGCACTTAGAAATCGATATTTTTTGTACTTTGGGGTCTTTGATAATATGATATTTTGGGGTTTTTGGGGAAATGAATGATATTTAATATCTGTCCCCTTCGTTCTTTTGTTGTGTGAATTAAAACCGGCTACAGCACATGAAGGCATACTGGCAGTAAAATAAGGACAAGAGTAAGATCAAACAACGGAAATAATAGCCATGTTCAACAACGAAAAATCAAAATGAGACGAAACAACGTTTACCTTGGTTTCACGACAAAAACAAATACGCCTTGAAAATTGAAAACTATCGCAGGCCCACCGGGAGACAGCTTTCCAAAAATTTGACCTTAACTGTCACAGAAAACAATGAAATTGCCATACGGCAGAGGGTCATTTAGGCGCTTGTCGATTAACGCTACGCGAGTTTGTTTAGGTCTGTCTCTATTTTCTTACGTAACTGTTTATTATTATACATTTATTGTTGTCACTCACTGCGTTTTAATATCTTTACACTAACATATAACTAACCTTACTGATGACGTCATATTGTTTTGTTATTTTTACAAAAATTGGGCAATTTGCGTTATCGGATGCCAGTACAGTACGGTACGTGTTGCTTTAGTTCGGCAGTCTGCCGTAATGTGGCGTTCACGTAACTAACTCGTGTATTTGTCACGAGCAACAAGCATGTACAATCGATGTACTCTTCTCGATATTAACATCGATGGTTTTTGTCGATGGTCATCCGTATTTGCACCATAGTATTTCCAACAAACAAAAGAGGATTGATTTTACTGATTGTCGTCATTCGGCTGCTGTGCGTCTCACTTTCTTGCAACTCAAGCCTGAAACCATGGTTTAGATGCCTTACAGATGGTGGAATTCGTCTGCTTCAAATCTACAGTAGAGGTGGGCCGTGTAACAGGTATTTTGGAACGGATATAACAGTGACTGAAAAGTCGAAATACTCGTTCCGATTACTCGCGGCATCACGGTTCCGAGTCCCGTACCCAACTAAAGAATAAAAGACAACTACGAGTATAAAATCACAGTTATTGGTGTTGAATACTTGATTCTGCGCATGTGCCGATTGCCATACAAGTACAGAACGAAGCGAAACAACGAGGTTTAGATTATCATTATGCCAGAGAGACGAATCTGTTTTAATAAATAAAAAAATTCATACTGATGTTACATTTATTCTCGTGGGTTATGCAGATATATAATACATATTATAATAACAAATTGTATATTATACTAGTCACCAACTTGGTAAATTTTGAATAAGCAAATTATATTGTGTTTTTTTTATGTTTCTGTTTTTTTTTTTACATTATTGGTACTACGTGCACTCTAAATTTCATTGCTTGAGTTTCAGAACTGATATGTTAAACAAAATGGAATCAGTAATTTAAAAATTATAGTACCGGTATATAATTAAATTTTTAGTAATAACAATAATAAATTATATTTAAAAATAATCATCATCATCATCATCTTCACTACAGGGATTAGGCCCTAGTTGGCCTGTTCCGGAACCCATCTCCTCCTCCGGAGTGGGGGTGAGCTGGTTCGTCCTCGTCGTGCCCCTGGATAGCATCTACTAGCTAGCTAGTGGATGTGAACTAAACGCCAGCATCATTTTCGGAACTCACTTTGCTTCAACTTGTCTTGGGTGAGATCTTTCTGGTCTTTAATCTTTCCTATCAGCCTCCCTTGGCTAAATCTTGTTCTTTTCGACCCCGACGCTATTAGAGTATGCGAGGGCTAGGGTGTCTTCCATGTTTTTCATTCTATTTCTTGACACCTGCTGCCTTGCAGTAAGGCGTTGGATCGTCAAAGGCTAAGGGAGATAACCCCTACAGAAAATCAGGTTTGTTAGGAAACCTTAGGGTGGCAGCCCCATCGCCTAACTACCTAGTTAGAGGCTGGTAACCTCTGCTAGGGAATCTTATTGCACTGCCCCGTACTGCCTTTTATGGTTGGGGGTTGGCACCTCAAAGGTTAGGAGAAGGATACTCCGAGGTAAAACCAGGGTCAGGCCAAGGTCTGTAGCTGTGGTGATAGCGGTTGGCCTAGGAGAAGAAGACTCCGAGACCAAACTCCTGGTCCTCCAGGTTGGGGGTTTTACACTGGGCTAGTAACCTGCTTAAGTAAAACAATATTTACTTGCAGAACTCAACTGAGGCTCGGAAATCGGACCGGAAACGTGGATAATCGACCTAAGCTAACGGCCAGATACCAGATTGCCAGTGCCAGCTCTCAGGTACAAGCCGAGTGGAAAGAGGGATATTGGTAGACCGAGAAGGATTTAAAAATAATATTATTATAATTTAAAATTAAATATTTCTAATATAAAATTATATCAGTTTGTTTAATCTTAGTGAAAACTTAAATTAGTATTCCCTAAGGGAGGTAGGCATATACATTTTCATGTTTGTTATTTTCTTTTAAACAGTAACAGCTTAATAAAGTCACATTGTAAAAGTAACACTGTTAATACTTTTAGTTTCAATTTATTTCTTGTAACAAATTATATAATACAGGTATACGTTTAATAAGTACGTAATAACAGGTATTTGTAGGTGTTATTTTTTTGGAACGGTTTCGTTTGTACCTGTTATTATTAACTACCAGTTTAGCACATCTCTATGTGACAGCCTTTTTTGATTGCTGACCTGCGCAGACCCAGCTATTGAATTAGCACCACTTGAGTTGTCTAAAGAGGAGTGAGGGTTGACAACGGGTTAACACTATACTGTCTCACTCTACTAACTAATTCTCTCTCTGTCACATAATTCACTCATAATTCCAGTGTTCTCGCCAGCCTTGTTGGAGACGATGTTCACACTGTAAAACACTGTACAAGACTGTTGTGCGCATGTGCGAATGACTGGAAATTTTGTTTGCCTCAAAGCGACGTGTTTCTCCACTGCCCATCTAGACCCGTCAGTATTCAATTTCTGTAGTCAGGTTTTTATACAATAAACATATTATTCCGGCACTCATCTCACCTCGGACGATCCACGTCTCTTCTACCAATGGTTTTGTAGTTCAATGCCGCTTTCGGTAATCGATCCTCCGTCATCCTTTGCAAATGATTCCACCATTGCCTTCTGTAAATTGAAATAATTTCGTTTATGTCCTTCAATTCAAGTTCTACCTTGCAATGTATGTATAATTTAAAGTATTTCGAAGAAACTGCAAGTCAGCACTCAATATCCTCACTCACATAAATTAATGTGGATATTGTAATTGTCTTATAAAGTTTAATACTTGTCCTGTGTCTTGTTTTATTTCTAAGATTTCTATGACTTCACAGCTTACTGCACAGCCAATATATTTGAAACGGCTCACTTGTTATAAAGTGCTTTTGTATATAATTATCTCAGTCGTCACTGGATATTTACCTTTAAAGGCCATGGTTTTGGTTTTTTTACTAAAATTGTCAGCGAGTACTCTCTTGCCACTTCTTGTAGTTGAAACATAGCTCTTTGCAAATCATCCTCATTTTCTTGAATAAGAACTATGTCATCCGTATATAGCAGGGAACCCATACAAATTGATTTGAAAGCTGTATACCTGAAGTCACTCTGGATTTCCACGGTCTCAACATGTAGTCAATATTCAGGTTTATATAATCTAATCCTTGAAGAGGAGAAGAAAAAGAACATCGATTGTAGAAGGCAAACTTGAACATACGAAATTCTTGATTACCATGTAAATTGATTACTGCTGATTAGTGTAGGAGGTCAAATTCTTAATTATATTTTACGCAGTTAATTACGTAAGCGCCCACACATTATCGTAGCTAATTATGATAAAGTTTGTTAACTGCTGTTTTGTTAGCAACAAAACAATACGTTGGCGATACTAAACAATATTATAATTTGTTAAACTGTAAAATAGGACAACTGAAGGTATATAAATGCAGTTTACCTTTGAAAGTAATATACCCAGAGGACGTCGGATATCATCATGAAAACCGTTATAATTCAGCTGACTTTGCTAGTTGTCTTTCTGGCGACCGTGTGTTACGCGGAGAACTGTGTCGGAGCCGGTGGTATTGTAAGTATTTTCACCAGACAAATTTCATTAAAGATAAAAAAATAAGTGAAGGTTAAATACAGATAATTAGAATTCTAATGAAGATTAAAAAACAACAGAATAAAGACAATGTGATTAATACTGAATCGGTTCCTGATTAAGGAGAAGCTAGGAGGACTAAAACCTCTGGCCCCGCTTGTCGGGTGGGGCATGCCCGACCATTTAAAAATTCTCATTTTTGAATGAATACAAACATTTTCCGAGCAAGCGAAATATTAAAAACCGCACTGACAAAGAAAGTACCTGAAGTGCGGATCACAGATTTAAATGAAACTTGGGGACATGTTTAGGTATATAAGGTTATGGTAAAGACCAAAGCAGTAAGGATTAACCCTCAAAAGTTCCCTAGTTATAAGCCATTTATTTCTAGTCTATTGGTTACTTATATTTAGTTTCCCAGTTTATTAAATGATCGTCTGAATAAAGTAAAGTATTGTGCAAAACGCGAATATTTCACATATGGGCCCCTGCTCTTAAATAGCGCCGGCCCCCGTAGTCTTAATCCGGCAATGCAGTGAATAGAGTATATATAACACCATCATCTAAAGCCCATGCCTTGTCGAGTTAGCCACGTATCTCTCTCTACCATTGTCTTCTTTAAATTGCAGTACGATAGAAATTTCATCTTCTTTCCCATGTCAGAAGAACGCTGCTCTTGGTAGTCCTCTTAGTTTTCCTCCAGAGTATATATAAAGGAGAAGAAATACTGACTCACAAAGTTAATATTGAGTGACCAATGTTTAGTTTTGCTATCACCTGACACAAACTGGCTAAAGGGGGCTTGCCCCAGACTCAGACAACCTCCTCCACAAAAAAAAGCTCACAAACGTGGCTCACTAAAGATCACAAAACGAAGCCTCTTAGCACACAAAGCTTGGCCACTACTGCTCTCTACAAATTTTTTTTTTTTTTTTTTTCGGCAGGGCAGGTAAAAATCTCTATAGACACACTGGAGCCTCGTAGCTCCAGGTAGTGTGGGACTCTAACCCACTAAAAACACCTCCCTTTGCAACAACTGAGCGAGCCCAACAAGTTGCTTTTCTTTAATATAGTCACGGTTTATGGGGTAGAAGCCCACTGGCTGTTCCCCGGGTTGAGATTATTGCCTTTCTCTCTTTTAGAGTTTTACATATTTAAATGTACTAGGGTGTCACCAAATCTTGGGGCTTCAATCTTTTAAGCCTTCTTAACGTGTGCGGAGCTTCTTCTACCACGCAAAGCATTTCTGGATTTAAATGAATCTGAATTCTCCTGTCATGGTTAACTGCATATTTTGTTACGATTTCACTGACATATTCTACTTTGAGATCTTTGTGCAGTTTGTCATTCCTAATATACCAGGGGGCATCAACGATGCTCCTAAGTACTTTGTTTTGAAAAGTTTGGATCATTTGAATGTTAGATTTCTTGGTGCATCCCCAGAGTTGTACACCATAAGTCCACACAGGTCTCAGCACTTGTTTACACAACAGCAATTTGTTTTCAACTGTTAGTTGTGAATTCCTACCTAACAGCCAGTACAATTTCCTGAATTTTATGTTGAGTTCCTCTTTCTTTTTTTCACATGCTCCTTCCATTTAAGTTTTGCGTCCAGAGTCATACCCAAATACTTAGCAGTGTTAGAGTATGGCACTTCTTGTTCATTAATGTAGATCTTTTGTATTTCTATTTTTCTGTTGGTAAAATTGGTGTGTATTGATTTCGTTTCATTGAGTTTGATCCTCCAGCGTCGAGTCCAATCCCATACCTCTGCGATTGAAGTTTGCAGTTTATTGGTCGCTGTCTCGGCATCATTACCTACCGCCAGAACAGCAGTATCATCCGCAAAAGTCGCAACGGTTGTTTCCTCACTGTTTGGTAAATCTCTCGTGTATAACAAATACAAAATTGGACCCAATACGCTCCCTTGAGGAACTCCCGCGGATATTTTCTTTAAAGTTGAATATTCATCCTCATGCTTCACCCTAAAGTATCTTTCTGAGATGTAAGACTTTAGTATCAGATAGAATTCCTCTGGGAGATCCCTATGTAACTTGTACTCAAGCCCATGATGCCAGACCTTATCAAAAGCTTGCGCTACATCCAGGAAGACGGCTGAGCAAATGTTCTTCCCTTCAAGAGCCTTTTCAATAACATGGGTAATTCTTTGTAACTGGTCAATAGTGGAGTGCTTCTCTCTCAATCCGAATTGATGATCCGGCAACAGGCTTCTTTCCTCTAACAAAGGCTTTAATCTCTTCAAAAACAGTTTATCAAATAGTTTTGAGATCACCGGTAGCAGGGAGATTGGCCTGTAGGATTTTTTAACTGTTGGTGCTTTGTCAGGTTTTAGAATCATGATAACCTCAGCCACCTTCCACAGACTAGGCACATACTTCAGCCTGAAGGCAGCGTTGATCAAATGGAGTAGTTTTCTCATGGCTTTTTCAGGCAGTTCCTTTAGTAGTTGGCCTGTTATCAGGTCAAAACCCGGGGCTTTTTTTGCGCTTAGATTGCTCTTAATTTCTTCTCTCAATTCCTGTTACTTTCTGTATGTTTTTCCTATCTACTTTCGGCTCAAAGTTAGTGTTTTCCTCTGCTGTTTGTCTAGGTAACGGCTGGAAGATTTCCTCTAGGTGTCTGGCAAAGAGAACGGCTTTCTCCGCCGCACTTTTCGCCCATGTCCCGTCTTCCCGGCTGATGGGCGACTGGTGGGTTTTCGGCCTTTCAGCCCTTTAGTACTCTTCCAAAGTGAATAGTCTGTATCCTTCTGAGCTGTTAGCTTGCTTAAATATTTTCCAATCCCCTCATTTTTAACCTTTTTTATCAGTTCCTTCAGCTCATTACAGAGCAAGTTCAAGGCTCTTTTATTTTCTGGTGTGCGAACTCGCTGCCAGGTTTTCCTGGCCTTCCTCTTTTTCCTGACAAGTTCATTCACCTCTGGAGGAGGGCAGATTATTCTCTGTTTCAGTTTCTGTTGATCTGGGGAGTGCTTTCCCATGCTGCTTTCTGAATATTAGTATTAAATCTCTCGACTTCTTCATCTAACTGGTAAATATCATTCAAAGGAACATGAAGGTCTATGCTTTCATCCAGTAGTTGGCTGAATAGGGTCCAATTCGTCTTGTTACTCGAAAGCTGGCACGGGTATGACCGAGAAATAACCTCATCATTTATTGTCATGACAACCGGTGAGTGGTCCGATGAGAGATCCTCACAGTTTTTAACATGTATGTACCTGCTGGATAATCCTTTAACAACGTAAAAGTCAATCAAATCAGGTAATTTTTTGCCATCTGCAGGCCAATAAGTTGGGGTAGCGCTTGAGTGAAAATCAAGTTTTACTTCAATCCCAGCTTTGTATAGTTCCCTGCCTTTGGTGGTCGATAACCTAGAACCCCAAAAGGTGTTTTTGGCGTTAAAATCACCTCCAACAATGAAGTGATTCCCCAGCATCTTGAATAACTTAACATAATCTTCTTTTTTCAGATTTTGCCTTGGTGGGCAGTATATTGCAGAAATTTTAAAGTTTCCTTTACCAAGCAGCTGCACTTTGACAGTTGCCACTTGAAACGAGTCCTCCTCTATTTTAAGGTCTTCATAATATTTGATAGTGCTTTTCAGCAACAAGGCCGTGCCTCCTTTGGCTCTATACGCTGGATGAGCCGCATGATAGCAGCTATATCCTCTTATATTAACAATCGCATTTCTGGTAAGGTGGCTTTCCGAGATTAGGCAGATGTCAATGCTTTCCATATTTAGAAACAATTCAAGCTCCGTTATCCGTTGCAGAAGTCCATTTGCATTCCACGTTGCAATTCTTACGGTGTTATACATGTTTTTGGCTTAGAGGGGCAGCAGTTACTTGTGCGCCCACCTGCGCAACTTTTTTCGACAATTTGTTGTTTATTTGCTGTTGCTCAGCGAGTTTCTCGAGAATTTTGTCAGTAGAATCTTTTTGTTTTTCCATCGCCTTATTCACGACGTCAAGTCTTTCAATGACCTCACTAAGCACTTGATTCATTTTCCCAGCGTTTCCTGCAGTCTTGAGTTGTTGTTGTTTCACTGCTCTTGCATAGCTGTTCGTCCCTGTATCCCTACCTCTCGCTGCTAGAGGAGCTTGTTTGCCCTTCGAAGTCACAGTAGGTAGATATAACGGAATTTTTTCCCCGGAAGCCATATTCCCGACACCACTAGTCTTTTGCTTATTGTTTTGGCGTCTTTGATTCTTCATTTGCTGTAGTTGCTTGGCCACCTCACATCCTCTGTAGCTGGCAGGATGTTGCTCCCGACAGTTAACACAAGTGGGCGGCGTGTTATGATTTATCGTGCAATCGCTAGTACAATGTTTGCCTAGGCATTTTACACACCTAGGCTCCCGATGGCAAAATTTCTGCGTGTGGTTGAAACCTTGGCATTTTTTACATTGTGGTATAAGGCCCGAGTTTTTCCGAAGCGGTTCGATTTTAACCCTCATGTTGAGAATTGATCTTATGTTATATATATTATCTACATTTTCCTCATGATCGAACGTGAGCATGAACAGAGGAAGCCTTACCCTACTAATCTCCTCCTTCCCCTGTTCATCCTTTTTCCTTTCTTTTTTAATGATGTTCACAGCATCAATTATTTTGAATCCCCTCTGCTGGAGATCAACCTTCATCTCCTGGTTTTCGCACGTTGGGTGGAGACCTCTAGCCATAACCTTAGTGGGCCTATGGCTTTTGTCCTCGTACGTATACCACTGCTTATTTTTCTCACTCAGTTTTTTTGCCAAAGCTCTATATGCGTCCGAGTTCAATGTTAGGATTTTCAATATATTGTTATTCATCGCCACAATTTTGTATTCCTTGTCTGCAACTGATGCCATCAGTGATTTAATATCTGCATATTTGGTTATCCCAACTACATGGATTGGCGGAGGAGGTGTAGTTTTTTCCCTTTTCCACACTTATCTAGTCCTAACCTTCCTTGAGTTACCTCATCCTTATTAGGGTTGCCCTTATTAGCAGCAGTCCCTTCCCTACTAAGGTTGAGGAAGTTTCCTGCTTCTGCCTCTGGAGGGGATTCAGCTTTTCGCTTTCTTCTGCGTTTCTTGGTTTGCTTGACTAACCAGTCAGTTTCTCTTTCTAGTTCTTCTTCGTCTGTATGATAGCTAACTGGAGTTTTAGTGCCAGTATCGTGTTCAGGCAGTTTACCCTGTAATATCATTATTTTTTTAAGCTGTTCATTTTCCTCTGTCAGCTTATGTAGCTGCTTATTCAGTTGATTCATGGTTTTTTCCATTTCACGTAATCTATTTTGCAATTCAGCTTTCTCTTTATCCACTTCTGTCGTATTATCGATCCCGCACGTACCTGCTTGAGTCGTGTGTTCTGGTGGTGATCTTGATATTGTTGATCTCCTTTCAAATGGGTTTATATGCGAAAGTTGGCCCTCCCCAGAATCCATAGGGCCGACCTCCATAAAGGAGTGTGGATTTTCCAGAGTACCGCTCTCTACAAATAGCCAAATATCTATCAGCTTTCAGAAACGTTAGCCATATGCCATAAACATAACACCATATACTTGTATTCTTATTATTCCTTTGACTCTACAACACTGTATGAGATTTGGCCTCCTGAATAATCTCAGCGTTCCCTTTTGTTCTCAGCAACAGTCTTGAATCCTCTGATCCCCATGGTTTGCAGGTACTTCTCAACACACTCCATCCACCTCTTTCTCGACCTTCCTCTAGGCCTAGACTCCAATGGTCTCCATTCTGTGATACCTGTCGTATTTCTGGTCTTCGCTGTTCTATAAATATATCCTAGCCATCTAATCCTCTGTGACTTAAAGAACTTTACTATGTTTTCGCTGTTTGTTAATGTATTAAGTTTAAGATTCATACGGATCCACCAAGTGCCACGTTGTTGCACCACTGGCTCAAAAAGCTTCTTAAGTATTTTCCTCTCAAATCGTTTAAGATCTTTTTCATCTTTCTTCTGCATGGTCCACTTCTTACAGCCGTAAGTCACTACTGGTCTTATAAGACTTTTATAAATTTTCAGTTTAGAATTATGACATAGGATTCTACACCACAATAGTTTCTTGCTTGAAAAATACGCTCTGTTTCCCTTTGCTATACTTCAACATTTTTAGTGTTACTTTTGAATTAATTTACGAAGAACGCAGAATTCACGGTCCATTAATTTCATTTAGTATGCAACATGTAGAAACACCGTGACGTAATCATATAAAACCCGGTCAGTTGCGACCAAGGTGAAAATTTGAGCCCTGACAATTGCGGTAAAATTTATTTTCATGATATTATTATAATGAAACAGACATTACCAATATAATTCTATTCATTTACCGCCTATCTTTTTCTAACCAAAAGTAAACTAACTAACCAAAACGTAACCTAAAGTACCCTAACCTAACCTAACCTGACCTAACGTAACTTGACCTAACCTAACCTAACATAACGTAACAAGAATATTGGAAAAAAGAGGTTACATGCACAAATGAAAAGTTCCAGAATTAAAATCTTATCGTAGCTCACAATAGGAACCTTTCGAAATGACAGATTCGGTCAGTGTAAGTGCGAGGCGCAATTGACCGCGTAAGAACAGGTGAAAACGTTCTTTCCTCGCAACTGACCGAGACCGCAAGGATCACAGTTTTTGCTGTAGAGCACATGAAAACATTTCACGCTATTTCTACCATAAAAACTTTGAAAATCTCACTACCATTTTTACCAATTTTTGTGTATACTTAATAAAATGCACGTAACTTTTCATCGTTTAAAATAATTGTGTTATGAGTTTTTTTCTTTTCTGTTTCAGTGTAGCAAAGACAAGCCGTGCTGTCGCCCGTACAAGTGCACGTTTTTCCCCAAAATGTGCGTCTTTCCCGCATTTGATCCCTAAAGAGACGTTGTTTATAAATTTTACAATGTATGTAATACAAGTGAAAGAACTATTAAATATGTTTGTTAATCTAAATTTATTTTCAGTGATAATTTTTTTTACGAGGGTAGGTGAAAATTCCTATAGACACCAGGAGACCCATAGTTCCTAGTAGTGTGGGACTCTAACCCACTAAAACACCTCACTTGATGCTACAACTGAGCAAGCTCATCCAGCAGCTTCTCCTTCATGTTTCCTTCACGGGTAATGGGGTGAAGCCTAGTGGCTAATCCCAAAATTATTCTTTCTTTCTCTCACCTAGAGTTTTATGGATCTATACATATTAATTGCTTTCTATTGCGATACCAGATCATGTGGCTTCTGTCTTTTGAGTCGCCTCAGGACGTGTGGAGCTTCTTCCACCACGTGTCGCATTATTGGGTTATCATGGATCTGAATCCTCCGATCATGTTTATCTGCATATTTTGTTATTATTTCGCTGACATTTTCTACTTTGAGGTCTCTATGTAGGTTGTCGTTCTTTATATACCAAGGGGTATTCACTACGCTTTTGAGAACTTTGTTATGAAAAGTTTGTATCTTTTCTAAGTTTCTTTTCTTTGTACAGTCCCACAGCTGAATTCTGTAAGTCTACACAGGCTTCAGAACTTGTTTGTACAACACGTTAATTGTATACACAGAATTAGCCAACATGACTATTTTAATTCAGATTTGATATGTTGTTCCAGAATAATCTTGCAGAGAATAACCGGTTGTAAGCTCTCCGAACTTCAAAACTCGCTCACTGTCTTCAACAAAATACACTCATTATTGGATAAATTTTAATATTAAATAATAACCGCAATAAACATACTATTTTGTTGTTTAGTAAGGTAACAATTGTAGAGTAATCATACAGTAAACGCTACAATTTCCAAACAATCTCTTTTTTTCTTCCTCTCCTCTTCATGAATTAGGTTATATAAACCTGTTCTGGACCCATCTCATCCTCGGTCGATCTACGTCTCTTCTACCATTGGCTTTATAGTTAAGTGCCGCTTTCGGCAATCGATTCTCTGCCATCCTTTGCAGATTATCCCACAATTGTGTTCTGTAAGTTGCAATAATATCATTTAAGTACTTCACTTCGAGTTCTACTCTGATATCCTCATCCCTTATTCTATCTTGCAATGTATACTTTAAAGTATTATGAAGAAATTGCATTCCAGCACTCTGGAACTTGCCATTTACCTTTTTTTCATTACCTACGTCTCGCTCGCATAAAACAATGTGAGTATTGCAATTGTCTTATAAGATTTAATCCTTGTGCTATTTCTTGTTTTGTTTCTAAGATTTTTATGAATCGTACCACAAATATTCCGAAATTTATTTATCTTCTCTCTAACATCATATTCATATTCATAGCTTACTGCACAGCCGAGATATTTTAAACGGCTCACTTGTTCTAAAGTGCTGTTCTCACTGGATATTTACCTTTAAAAGCCATTGTTTTGGTCTTTCGCACTAAAAGTTTCAATGAGTACTCTCTTGCCGTTTCTTGTAATGGAAACATAGCTCTTTGTAAATCATCCTCATTTTCTTGAATAAGAACTGTGTCATCCGCAAATGGCAGGGAACCCATACACATTGATTTGTTAAGCTGTATTCCCGAAATCACTCTGGATTTCCATGCTCTCAACATGTCGTCAATGTACTATATATTAAAAAAGATTAGGGAAACAGAGCATCCCTGCCTTAGCAGATTTTTAAAATTCTTAAGATATTAAATTTTTGGACCCTGGGTCCAGAAATTTTTAATTTTCAAAACTGCACATTTTGTTTAAATACTGTAAAATTTAATATTTCATATGCTAATATGCTATCAAGTGTTTGTTATCAAACTTTTGTCCTACCTTTTGGGCCATGGGGTTCTAAAATTTTCAAATTTTTATAAATTACCACTACGGTCAAATTTTATTAATTTTTTTCTAATTTGACACGCCACATCAATTTTCATATTTTATCAAAATTTTAACTCACGTTTTAGTCCCGGCATCCCAACATTTTGAAATTTTCAAAAATCTTTTTTTTTCTTTATCTTCTTTTTTAGGAAGAAACGAGTTCCCAAGATTTTGAAACGAAAGCTTTTCAAAAAACAACCCAAAATTCACGTTTGGTTTAAATGTTTAATTTGAGAACTCATATGGACTCTTGCAATTTTTTCAAAATTTACATCCCTCATATTTTTACCTCTTGCTCTACTATTTTTTGGAGGGTCAATGTACAAACAGTAGGGTTTTTTTAGCGTAAATGTGTGGTTACGCAATCTACGTTTTATGAATGTCTATTGATGTCTTCAAAAGTTATCACGAGACATTCCCCAAACATAGAGGTGTAGACAGATGTCGAAAGGTCAAGTTAAAACTGAGCTGTTGCTTCGCTCGTTCAATTAACGTAGTTGGCACTACTGAAGAACATTTCGTCTACATTTCGTCTACTGTCACTGTGAAGGTCATGAATTCTAAATTAGACAAAATTGAGTAACACAAGAGGCCAATTAGTGTACACTTACATAGCTAATTATAGCACAGATAAAATGAAATTAAGTTTTAGCAATGACGGTACACATTATACAAACACAAACATAAACACTCGTAAGTTATTCAAATTTCACTTAGCTAAAAATGCAGGTGATAACTGTAGCCAAATGGTATGAAGGCTGAGAGGTAGTTAACTGAGCACCCGTATTTGTGATGGTATCCAGAAGACAAGTGACGTCAACATGAAAATCATTATATTTCAGCTGGCTTTGATAGTTATCCTACGGGCTACTGTGTGTTGGGCGGCCTCGGTGGATTGTATAGGATTCGGCAAATACGTAAGTACTCACACTTACCATCATACAGAAAAAAAGTACAATAAGCAGATTCTAAACCAATACAGCATAAAACAGTTCACAAAAAAAGCAAACACATAACAAAAAAAAGTTGTGTATATATATATTTGAAGTTATATATATAAAACTCAAAGTCTGAGGATTTATAGGTAATGAATACAAATCCATACCGTTACACCGATTGCCACCAAATTTTGCACAGGTAACATATGACACAAGGCGAAAAACACTGACAACTTGGAATTTGATATTTTCCCCTGTTCGCACGATTTAGGCCCTTTTAATTATACCTTTTCGTTGACGCGTATAAAGATGTCATCAACACCATGGAGACCAGAATTAATTACCATAGTAACAAGTAAATAAACAACTGACATTCAGCGGCATTGGAACTGTACCTTTACCCGTTCCTGCAGTTTTTAATATGCCATTGTATTGATACATTTTGTAATTTTGTATACAGATACGTCTATATATTTTGTAATTGTCTTAAACGATTATAAAGTTTATGTTGATACGTATTTATGATGATGCAATGAATAAGTAATGAAATATATTAAATACTACTACTAAAGATGTCAACGATATTATGGAGACCAGAATTAATTACCATAGTAACAAGTAAATAAAAAAGCTATTTAGCGGAATCGGAACTGTACATTTATCCATTCCTGCAGTACATTTTCGATGTGTTATATAATATGCGATTGTATCGATATATTACGATGTGGAAAAGAAGAAGTGTACTAATTGTAGTTTGTCCTATTACATAATGCAAAGCGAAAATACGTGTTGATTTCATTTGTGAGGTTAGGTGACAACGGTTTTTGGTTTTTAGTTTACTGCTAAAATAAATAAAAGCCATGGTTGAGGAAAACATAACGTTTAATGTGTTATACAATGTTTCTAACAAAGTAACACTTGAAATACAGAATTTAGCGTTTTTTATTCAACACGTACTTTATAAATATCTCCGAAAGCCTTATAAACGGGTACTTTTAAATCTCCAAAGGCTGTTGCACTAACATAATAATTTAGTAGAAGTTAAAATAGTACAATTGTTGAAAACAGCTTTGGAGAGTATTTGACTAATGAGTACAAAATTGTTATACGAGCTGACGGAAAGCCATATAGATACAGACAATAAAAAGTAGGCCTATATTAAAATACTTATTAAAAACCAATATTGGCGTGCGAAGCCGCGGGTAACAGCTAGTGAAAACTATAAAATACAGTGTACGTGGGTTAGATAAAACAATTATAAATTTACCCGCAGGCGGGACAAAAAGTATCTTAACCTGCTAGAGAAACCTAAGCGCAGATTGGAGGATAGCGATGCGAGTCTTTCAATTGAGCAATTGGAAGTGTAGCACTTTCCGCCGCTGGGCCCCGGAAGTGTTCAGCATACACACAAATAACATAATATAATATCTAAATCCATCAAAATGCTTAAGACACTTTTTCTGTGTTGTAACTTATTTCTCAAGTGTTTCTATAATTAACATAATTCTATAAAGGGAGGAGCTGCGAGTAAAGGAATTTGTTGAAAGCATCAATCTGTGAGCTGAGTCGGATGCGACCCGTTTATTTCACAAACATTACGAGCCTCTAAAATTTGCCTAATTATGTGCCAGTCAGCAACGGTCAGTACTGAGTTAAATTTTTTTGAAAAACTGAATATAGAAAATGTTAAATGCTAAATATGGGGGTGCTGCATAAATCAATGCTAGTTTACAAAATGGTGTTCAGCGTACACGCTGTGATCTACTTATAAATTTCTGACACTGTTATCTATCGCAAAAGTTTATAAAATTGTTTCAGACACTTATGATGAGTAACTAGTTTGTCTCACTTTTGCTTCGTGATTATGCAGCACTTGCCACCGTAAGTTATTAAAGGTAAAAATGTTACTTGGCAATCCAGATTAGTCCTTTTGCAACCTGCTGTATCTGGTCGCTACGACTTTTGCGATTATTTAAATTATTTTCGTTTCTCACTTGCTTTCCCTTCCGCCGCCTATATTTTGGGAGACCAATGTCAGAAATCGGTATGGAGAACCATACTTGACTTCCATGTTGTTCTAAGATTTATATTTAAAATCATTTTCCAAATGAACTGTTTCTGTAGAAACTACATCTTTTCTCAGCCTTAACCACAGTACTATGGTCACTAACGTATACCACCTAACGTTAGCGCACTCGATTTTCCCTGACGATGGCAGTCGATGGCACTGCCAAAATATCTGGTTTTGCAGAAAACATTGGACAACGGCCAAACAGCCCGGGAAGGAATTTTAACAACAAACTACTTCGTTGTTGCCGATAACGAAGTACACATATAAAAAATTATCCCCTCCCCCTTCAACTACCGTTTTTATTTTTAGATATTTCATCTACCTTTCTACAGTGGATTATTATGACCTTTTTTCAGGATAATTTATTTATCAAAATTAAGTACTTTACTCTTGTTAAAACAGAAAATGTTGCAGGTAAAATGATTCCGATCAAAGACGAAGCTCCTTCAATTTATGTCTCGCAAGAAAACAGCTTGCAGCATTTTTAACTGCGCATGCCCTAGATTATAACCACACTAGGCGGGGTGTTTCTATTACAATTACTTAGTCCTACATGGAAAGTGAGTTCATTGTCCTTGTGTTCTGATTCTCGCACATGGTTGTGTATTTATAATTATTATTATTATTATTACAATTACTATTATTATTATTATTATTATTAATTGTTATTGAGTATAAAATGGGAACAAGTGTAAGTGCAGTTGAAACTGAAATAGATGCAAAATAATGTGTGTCACGAACCCGCAGACCACATAGTTTATTCAGCTCAAAAACAGCTGAGGATAAATTGTTTTGTCGTGAGCCATGGCCGGCTCTAGTAGAAGGCCGGAAAATTAAACGTGGCAACGTTGCGTCTGAGGCCTATTAGCATAGTGTAATAAAATAGCTAAAGTAAACATGTTATATTTTGACTTAATTTCATAGCATTACTAAAATCATGAGTAGGCTTATTTATAGCTAAATCTAAATTATATGCCTGTTCGCACTTGGTACTATAGGTTTAAGATGAAAAAATTTGTGAAATAGTGTTAGGCCTAATGAATTAATTTTGTTCGAATGATTGAATTTGGGTTATGTGAATGAGTTAATTATTATTTTTCTTAAATAATATAACGGTAGTTTTACATTATAAACTTCTAATTTTCATAAAATGAAGTAGAGTTAAACTGCTGTTCACCGGAAATTAACAATGACGCGAGTTGATTATTGAAATATAATAAATTAAGAGATCGTCTAGTCGGCCTCCTGGAACTAGTTAGCATTTTAAAAGCCTGGGCTACAGTGTGTCTTATAACGCAAGCATCGACGTGGTGAATACCTTGCATAAGTTCAACCTTATGTGCGAGACCATCAGGCAAACCCTTAAGTCAGCAAGGGTACACGCCTAAAATTCTACAAGGTGATGACTCTCCCCACACTTCTTTATGGGTCTGAGAATTGGACTTTAACGAAAGGCAAGGCCAGTCACGTCCTAGCGGTTGAAATGAGATTTCTCAGGCACGTGGCAGGTTATACTCTCCATGATCATATAAGAAGCACAGATATACGGCAGGAACTGAATATTATGAGTATACTGGACAGGGTCGCCCAGTATCGGCTGAATTGGTGGGAACATCTTTGCCGAATGGATGAGTGCGGCATGCCCAAACAACTACGGAACTATAAGCCGAGGCGACGGAGAGGTGTGGGACGTCCGAGGAAGCGCTGGAGTGACCAGCTGTAATATTTGCCTATTTGAGACCGGAACAAACCATTCTTGGTTAAAACCTTGAGGATGATAATGATGATGTCTAGTCGGCCTCAAAATATCAGCTGGTTCCAGTGTTGCCACGTTTAATATTCTGGCCTTCTACTTGAGCCAATGTCTCAAGCTTCTCTCCACCGAAGTGACGCTTTGCAACACGATGCGATAAAACGGTTCAGTCGCGGGACAAAGTGTGCAGCCGGCTTTATGCAGCAGGCGTCATGTCGTCAGCGTACGGCAAAGTCCATGTGACGTTTTTTAGTAACAATAACAACAATCAGAACAAAGATCAGTGGAGACAGCGCCGATCCTGGTGTACGCCAACAATCCAAGGAAAGCTGTGTGGCTCTCGGACCTGTGGCTGCTTGTGTTACTGTACAATATTCTGACTTAATCACTGAGTAGTACTTTCTGCACATGACGGTCAAGATGAGAACACCTAATCGTCTGATGACAATATATATTTATGTAGCGTAAATGTTAGTGTAATATTTAGTCGCCGTCGTTGTCTTCATCCTTTAAGACTTAGGCTAGTACCCTGTTCCAGTCTCGATGGAATTCATCCAACCATTGCTTACGGGGTCTTTCCACACATTTCTTCGTCCTTGAATGATAGTCAAGGGCTCTTCTTGAAAATCTAGTTGGATCCATTCTCTCTATGTGTAACCACCCTTTACACATAGGGAGAATGTGTAACCCATTATACATGCCTTTACAGCCCTCAAGAACCTCATTACCGTTCTTTGTAATCTAGATATATCTTTACTCTTTCTGATCCAAGTTTCACTACCATACAATACTTGAGGTATGGCCATTACATTATAATATCTCAGATCCATCTGTTTTCTTGTTTTCTTCTTTAAATGTTTAATGATACAGCCACAGAGTGACTGGAAGAGACTAATTTTGCTTTCAACCTCCTTATCGTCTTGGTATGTGATGCTACATCCTAGATACTTGAAATCTGGCACCAGTTATATTGGCGAGTCCTATATGACTATCTTTGTTCTAATTTGAATTGTCCCAGAAAAACCAATAACTTTTGTTTTAGATAAGGAATTTGTTTGATTGTAATATTTAGTTTGGATTGTAATATTAACATAACATTGACTGTGTAATGACTCTTTCTGTTCCAGTGTGACGTTGGCGGGCTGTGTTGTCTGCCGTACAAATATGCGTATTTCCAATCCATCAAATCCCTTAATCCATAAGCGCGGGGAGCATCTATGACGTTCGCAATAATTTTTGTAGAGCATACGTAACATAAAGACAAATATCGGTATGGGGAACCATACATGACTTCCATGTTCTAAGATTTATATTTAAAATCATTTTCGAAATGAAATATTTCCATAGAAACTACTTCTTTCTACTTACTGCTTCAGCCTTAACCACAGTACTGTGGTCACTAACGTATACCGCCTCCCATTATCGCACTCGATTTTCACTGATGATGGAAGTCGATGGCACTGCCGAAACGTCTGGTTTTGCAGAAAACATTGGACTACGACCAAACAGCCTGGGAAGGAATTTTAAAAACAAATTAGTTTCTTTGTTACCCATAACGTAGTACACATATAAAAATTTATCCTCTCCCCCCACAACTATAATTTTCATTTATAGAAAATTACCCCAACCCCGTTCAACTAGCCTCTCCATTTATACATATTCCATCTACGTTTCTACAGTGGATTATTATGATCTTCTTATCAGGATACTTTGTTTATAAAAATTAAGAACTTTACTTTTGTTAAACCACAAAACGTTGTAGGTAAACTACCCTTTCCCCGTAACCGATCATCACCAAAATCAACAGGCCTTGGGTTCCCTACAATTGAAGCATATATGTCAAAAATTATTTGATTCTGTTTGAATTTACGGCAGTTATCGTTTGTCATGAAAAATTACTCTTGTTAAAACACAAAATGTTGCCGGTAAACTACCCCTTTCTCGTAACCGATCTTCACCAAAATTAACAAGCCTTGAGTCCTCTATAATTCAGGAGAGTATGGAAAATATTATTTGATTCTGTGTGAATATGCGGCAGTTATCGTTCGTCATAAAACAATTACCTTTTTAAAACATAAAACGTTGCAGGTAAACTACTCCTTTCCCTTACCCGATCTTCACCGAAAACAAAAGGCCTTGAATACTCTACAATTCAGACCTACATACAAAATATTATTTGATTCTGTTTGAATTTGCTGCTGTTATCGTTTGCCATATAAAAAATTCTACACACAGACAGACACACCTACAGACACTTTTCTAAAAACGACATTTCTTCATGTTTTGAGGGTAGTACAATCAGAATCAGACGTTACCTCGAACACGATTTTTTTCGCCATTACCATACTCCTATTTCCTTATGGAACATGGAAGTGAAAAGGAAATTAAAAAATATGTTTGTTAGTGTATGCTGTGATGTAATGGATGTGCATAAATAAAATTAACTACCGCTTAATGTTGTGTGCATTTCTACGGCAGAAGATATCGTATATGTTATGTAACAACCATTATTTGCTACTACCGAAATTTGACAAACATAATGATTTCCAGTACATCTAACTTTTACCTCTTTATCACTATAGGAACAACTTACGTTTCACATGTAAAAAAAAATATCACCACACGTAAGGCAAACTGCCCTCCAGTAACAATTAATGGTCAACCAATACCCCAAGCTGAAAGTGCTAAGTACCTTGGGATGCATCTGTACAGGAGACTAACGTGGAAAAAACACATAACCTCTAAGAAGATTGAACTTAATCCAAGGTCAGAAATATCTACTAGCTGATATGCAGAAAATCACAGTTAAGTCTCGTCTACAAACTGTTAATATATAAAGCAGATCTTAAACTGATATGGTATTCAACTTTGGGGTACTGCTAGTACTAGTAATCTCGAGATTATACAGCGCTTTCAGTCCAAAACTTTAAGATCAGTAGTCGACGCTCCATGGTTCGTCTCCAACACAAATCTATATACCGAGACCCCAACGTTCCAACCGTGAGAGAAGAAATCATGCGCATGCGCCTATGCAGGACTCACATCTCTAAATTAGAAAAACATCCAAACTACCTAGCAGTTAATTTGTTAGATAATAGTAAAGATATTTATAGACTAAAAAGGCACAAACTTTTAAACTTACCATCAGGTTTAACTAATAATTTATTTTCTGTATTATCAGTATTGTAATGTTTGTGATATCTGTTCTGTATGTTTTGTATTCATGTTAACATTAAGTGTTAATGTCAACCAGTATATGTGTCTTATAGGCCCAGTGTTTAACATTTTGAACTGATTGTATCGTGCCAGCAGCAAGTCGTAGTGATTTTTGTTCATTTGTTTACATGTTTTTTGCCATTTAGTCTTGTAATTAGTATATCTGTTTAATCTGTTCACAAAAACAAGAAGAGCTGTCAATGGTCGGGTCTTCGTAATCGTGTTATGTGTTTTGTCAGTCAATTTGTTCAATGTTCGCTCACAGTCAAACAGATCACAAATCTACTGTAAATTGAAAAAATAAATTAAATATCATAATAATATATTGTTCTTATCTGTTGTTAAATTTTTACAAAAACCTTTGAACTCTGTAACATTTTCTGGCCAACCCATATGAATTGAGTCGTCTATATAGCATACCAACGTCAACATTAGGCTATAGTTTTTGTAAATTTTAGAATAAGAGTAGAAAAGTATGCAAAGGAAATAATCACAAAACATCAACAACAAAAAATTCACTACAGTAATCAGGCCTATAGTAACATACGCAAGCGAGACATGGTTACTGAAGTTAGAAGGTATGAAAAACTTTGTTGAGGAAAATTCTGAGAAGAATTTATGGACCCGTGTGGGATTGAGAGATGTGAAGGATAAGAAAGAATCGTGAGCTAAGAGACCTGTATAAAGAAACTGACATAGTTGCGGCAGGAAGGCGTAAAAGTTGAGATGGTTGGAGCACGTGGTGAGAATGAGAAGTGATTGAGGCTCAGCAATGGCGTTGGAAAAAAAGTCGGAGGGAGTAAGGAGGAGAGGATAAGATGGTATGAAGAAGCGGAAGGGGATTAGAAAGAGATGCAAGTGGCAGGTTGGAGGAGTAAGGCTCTGAACGGAGAAAAATAGAGGAGAATCGTTGAGCAGGCTGGGGTTCTACAGGGACCGTAGTGTCAGAAGAAGAAGAAGAAGAAGAAGAAGAAGAAGAAGAAGAAGAAGAAGAAGAAGAAGAAGAAGGAGAAGAAGAAGAAGAAGAAGCTATCCAAAACTCATTCCAGAACATTCAAAAAAAGAAAAACAAGAACTCAAATGATTTTTAAACAGTCTCATTTTCTCTATCTCTCCCCTTTTATGACACTATATATTTTGAGCTGTCCTGTTTTTTAGAATATCTAACCTTATTTTCAACTCCCCTTATTCTGTGTGTGTGTGTGTGTGTGTGTGTTTGTGCGCGTGTGCGAAGGGCTGTTGACGCCCCTGCTAGAAGAGGGACGTGACGGAAAATAAAATATCCCCCTAACTATATTACCGTATCGTTAAATTCTTGGATTTCGTTGTCCATGACGTATCCGTTACTGAACATGTAAACTTTGTTGCAATTTGAGCAATTTAGTTTGTAAACATAGGCCAGATAGGACGTAGCTTCAAACAAAGATACACTGAACACACAAAGGCACTACAATCCACTACAGATTCCGCCTTTGCGAACAACCTCATTGAAGCAAACCGCACATACAAAAACGTCGACAATAACACGGACATTCTACATGTGTACACAAAAGGCCGTAAACTAGACATTCTCGAACAATTGGAAATATACAAACACACGAAAACACAGAAAAACGACATCCTAAACGAACAGACACAATTCAAATCACACGCATTATTCGAACATATCACACCCACACACACACACATCGATCTTTAAAAAGTCGATACCGTCGCCAAGAACAAGACGGACAGCTCTCCCAATGGCAGCCTCTGAAGAAGCTTATAATAAGCGAGAAAAGGTTCAGGCTACAAGGTAAAAGTTTTACGTTTTTACCCGTAAAAAAACTTTGTGATCCGAGTTGGTTGTGAATTAATTTTATTTACCATATCGTTATATTTAATCATATTGCAATTATATTACAATATCTGTAAATTTATGTTTATTGTTTAAACAGTGTGTAACTAAATTAGATTTGTAAGTATTAGGTTTTAAAAACGCATTGCGACATTGTGGTTTTAAATTTCCAGACATTCAAAATGTCAGATTAATTGAAAACGTACAAAATAGTAACAAAATAAATATCTGGGAAAATCTTAATATTTACAAACACAATATAATAATAATCTACTAATTAAAAACAAATTCAAATACAAACAAAACAAGATGATTTATTTAAGGTCATAGAGTTATTAGAATAATAAAATAAAACATTAAATATAAAATAAATAGCTGACTTCATAAACATTGTAAGCATTATAAACATATTGTAAGCGAAACATTTAATAACAATTCAAACAAACGTCCAAAGGCACAGAATAATTCCTGTGAATCCTGCGTCAGGTGAAAATAAACCTATTTGCAGTCTATTTATTTGAAGATATTACATGAGAGACCTGCAGGAAACTCAACGAGTTACTTAAAAAGGAAAAATAAAAAATACAATTATATAAACAAGTATAATCAAGACGTTTACATGATTTTGAAATACACTTAAGCATTTTATGTTTGGGGTACAAAAGTTCCAAACCGAAAGTTCCAATAGGAAAGTGCTAAGAAAAAAATTCCAATACCCGAAATTTCCGAAAATATATTTTCCCAATACAACATTAGTTCCAAAATATATAATTCCAATCATAAATTAGTACCAAAACTTTTATAAAATATTTTTATAAAAATTCTCAAAGACGTAAATTGTAACTGACGGTTTTCAAATATCCAAGGGTGTCATCTTCATCAACGAAATCTTGAAAATTGGAAACTATGTTGAATCTTCTGTCCAAGAGAAAGTTGTTTTAGCATAACTTCCGTTCCTTTTGTGTCTCCGTTAGGAATGAATATAAACTCGATGATGGCGTCCACCAACAACTTGAAAACGGTTGTGCCATCCCTTCGAAGCATTGTTTGTCCTCGCATAATGTTGGAGCACAGCGTCGTATTGATTCCTTATCCTTCTTCCTTGAGCAAGTCTACCGCGGATGTATGTGAGCCCATAGGTTTCATCGTTCCTATGGAAATCGATGATTGTTGAAAAAATGATTTTCGAAAACTTAACAACGTTAGGACAATTAGAACAGGAAAAACAATAATATTGGGAAAATAATTATGTTAGAAACGGGGAGTTGGAAAATAATTGTTGAAAAAGGGCGTTGGAAAATTAATAATTTTTGAAAGTTCGCATTGGAACTTTTAGATTGGAACTATTTACCCTGTACCCATTTTATACGCGTACATAAAATGTTAATTAGTTGGTGTAATAAATAGTGGATCAAATCATGTCGCGACGCACCAATACCAGCTGGAGCACCTCAGTCCCGAGCCGCATGGAATATTGTAGCACTGGAACACACAATAAAAACATTAAATTTTGTTTCCTCACTCAGTACCACATACGAGGTATGTTTAAAAAATTTACAGGCATTGCACAAATGCAATGCACAGAAAAGGGCATTGAAAATGCTTCAATAAATCTAAAAAATATATATATTTATGTTCATTCACCAATCAATGAATTCGTTCTTCATTCACCAATCAATGAATTCATTCTTCATTTACTAATGTACAGATTATAAGTTAAATGTAGTCGCATTCATAAGCGAAGTTTTATATGTGTACTACGTTATTGACAACAAAGAAATAGTTTCTATGTGGAAACTCACCGGTTCCCATTTTCGATAACGCACCAGCGATCGGCCGCGAATGTGCGACACGTCCTTATAAACATTTTCAATGTTAAAATGACCGAACTATTTGTGTAACACATCCACCTGCACATAGAGCGAGCTGCACAACTGAGTACTGCTAGCGACCGGTGTTGATACGGGAATGCCGTTATCTCCGTCCCGCCATGATCATCAGTCTTCGAGCTACACGCGCTGTAGTGGGCACGAGCACACACCGTCCGTCGGATTTACAACGAAGAGAGAATGAAAATCTTAACACAACGTGGGTGTATAAAATTTTGCTACAAACTTCGTAAAATCTTCACACAGCAATTTCCATTGCATTCCAAAGTTATTACCATTTGCGTTGGTACGCAGTTGTTGACCGATTTCAAAACGGGTCTCTTTCTGTTCAACAAACGCAGTAAGAATTTTTAGTGAGACAATACATTTAAATTTTTCTACAAAAATTTAATTTTACCATCTTATATGGATGAGCATTCTCTCAGAAAGTCTCGGCAGTTAAACAATGATGTACAATTTCGACATCACGAGCTCTCTTCTCATGACCTTCGACATCGCTTTGGTCTGCCGACCATTGTTTTACCCTGTTTAAAAATTCTTGAAATAATCGTTCGCCTTATGCAAATCTCCGTGTATGCATAATTCAATAACCAGAATGTTTGTGTAAAGTTTTAACCTAGTTTGACAGCAAAATTTCATGACGCACATATCTAAGCCATTATAAAAGATTCGAAGTAGCAGCTTATGTTATCCGAATACAAACGCTGCTGTGCCATTGCCAGAAGAGAAGTCAGGAAAATCAAGTAAATTCATCGGATAAATATGTAAGTGATATAGAACAAACCATCTTTAGTTTAATCCTTAAAGATGATGATGATCTTTAATTTCTGATACATTTGATGATTACGCTGATCTTTAATTTCTGATACATTTGATGACTACGATGATCTTTAATTTCTGATACATTTTATGATTACGCTGATCTTTAATTTCTGATACATTTGATGATTACGGTGATCTTTAATTTCTGATACATTTGATGATTACGCTGATCTTTAATTTCTGATACATTTGATGATTACGCTGATCTTTAATTTCTGATACATTTGATGATTACGCTGATCTTTAATTTCTGATACATTTGATGATTACGCTGATCTTTAATTTCTGATACATTTGATGATTACGCTGATCTTTAATTTCTGATACATTTTATGATTACGGTGATCTTTAATTTCTGATACATTTGATGATTACGGTGATCTTTAATTTCTGATACATTTGATGATTACGGTGATCTTTAATTTCTGATACATTTGATGATTACGATGATCTTTAATTTCTGATACATTTGATGATTACACTGATCTTTAATTTCTGATACATTTGATGATTACGGTGATCTTTAATTTCTGATACATTTGATGATTACGCTGATCTTTAATTTCTGATACATTTGATGATTACGCTGATCTTTAATTTCTGATACATTTGATGATTACGCTGATCTTTAATTTCTGATACATTTGATGATTACGATGATCTTTAATTTCTGATACATTCGGTGATTACGATAATCTTTAATTTCTGATAAATTCGTGCCGTCTTTTGTAAAACAATGTGTTTTTAAGTATCGACTCCTATCACAACTCTATGTTCCAAGAACATAAATCTCTGCATATTGTTGTAGTTACTAATGCAAATCATAGTAGTAAATATCAAAATTAATATATACCAGATATGTGAATAATTGTAACACTTACTTGTTGTGCGAGTCTTGAGCAATTGGCGTCCGTATAAGACACCACTGCAATTAGCAGAACTGCCAACATTAACAGCGCCAAAATGTTCTTCATATCGTCGCTAGCTGACAATACTCAAATGTGTTATAAAGAAAAAATGAAAAACAGTTTCCATTTATACGCGCAAAAACAGCTCATGACCTTCAGCTACCAGAATTACGTGTGTGCGTCTTAAAAATGTACCAGCGTAAATTTGAATAGTAAAGCTATCGGTTTCATTATATTTATCTAATATTTTTTCGTAATGTACACGTTTTATCACAACATTCCGGTCGCATGTATTGTTTGTGTATAAAATTATTTAAATTTAAAACAAACTTTGATTATTGCAAACAATTGTTTTAGTAATGTTGCACGAAGGCTGTTTTGTTGGCGGTGAAAGCGTATTTCCCTCGCCTTCATATGGATTCCGTTCAGATTCAGAAACATCCAGCGATCGCAATGAATCGGCGGGGCGAAAGCCTGTCATTATGTACTTTATCGCAGTTAGCGTTGGGAGCCTCTCATACACCGTCTTCTTCTCATTGGCTGGTAGTTGATTTATTACCATATCGTAACATTCAAGAAATTTTTAAGTAGTAGTAATGTTCACGAGAGATCTCCAGCCTTAACCACAGTACTGTGGTCACTAACGTACATCATCCCACTTTAGCATTTACTTGTTTCCACTGAAGATGGCAGTCAGTGGCACTGCCGAAACGTCTGATTTTGTCGGAAAATTTGGACCACGCCCAAACAGCTCGAGAGTTAATTAAATCAAAATTGTTTTAGTATTTGTAATTTTTTTCTTTTTTATACTACTGACTATACTTACTCTTTGGACAAGATAAAAGAGATTGTTCTGTTCGATAACTTTAAGAACCTCCTGTCCTTATTTTTGTTTCCAATTCCTTCCCTCTTTCTCTATAAGTCAGTTGTAACTCTGTGCCTCATAACATGCCTGCCTTGTCTGCCGCTAAGATCACTTGGTCGTCGACAAAATTGAGAGTTCACATACTTTCATCTGCAATTGGTAATCCCATATTGTGACACTTGTTTTGCAGCACTCCTATTGGACAAACTGCAGCAGTGCATACAAAATGATGGAGGACACTTAAGAGAGATCTTATTTTAAAAAAAAATGATTTTCCACCTGTAAATGGCATACAATTTTCTGTAACTACATAAGAAAACAAAAGTGAATTCACAGACAGCAGCTTCGTTCATTTACAGGAATTACAGAAATATTGGAAACCAATAATAATTTGGTTACAGAATGGAAACCAAATAGAATTTCTTAATGCAGAGTGGCAATGCAGAGTGCATTCACAGTTTTCCTGTGAAAACACTTTGCTAGTAGAAAAGTTTGAAGAAAAGGATCCAAGCCTCCGACTGATTATTTTTAAATTTTTACGCCCTATATGAGTAAATGATTAGTTTATTAAAGTATGAGATTATATTTCACTTAAGCTAACACGACCGGTATCAGTTGATGTAAAAGTGCGCGGCTCAGAGCCGTAGTCATGCTCAAACTGTGTATAATAAAATATATTTTATATTACTTGTTTCAGTTTTTAAATCGTCTGATTCCCCTATACAACCTTGTATATAATGTCTACTTTATAGCTGACCTATTTAGAATAAATTTACAAAATAGAATAATGCCTCTTTGAGAACACTGAAGGTGAAACAAATTTCGCTCAAGAACAACATGACGAAATAACTCAAAGATAAGAGAAATTTTAAACATGATGTGCTTATGTTCCCGCCTTTTCTCTTTCATGGCGTTATGTGTGTTGATCTGGTCCGGTTTCTTGTTGCTATTTAATTCTTTGTCCATGACGTATCCGGTGACCAACTAGTTATCAGTATAATACTACTGATTAGGAATACGAAGTTTTTTATTGGTAAAACGTATATCCTGAACAAGTTTTCGGTTATTATAAGCTTCGTCTGATCCGAGCCTCTGACGGAGCTTATAATAAGCGAAAACTGGTTCAGGCTATAAGGTAAAAATTTTACATTTTTACCAATGAAAAACTAAGTGTTTCGAGTCAGTAATATTATACTTGTAATTGCTATTTAACTCTTTCTTACAAAGCGTTGATTTTCTTCATTCCCTCAACACATAAGCCTTTCGATTCTATCGCTAGAGGGGAGGAACAAGGGGTATCAAGATATCCTCTATAGATGTTACCAGGGTAGGTTTGCTGGTGAAACAGGCCTCTGAGGGCCATTGGATTTCATTGAGAATCAAATATCTTTGGTTCTTCCTCTCTGAGCGCCATTGGGGGCACAATCCTTACCTGCCTTTTGATTGGTTGACATTTAACTGCTAGAATCCATTTTGTGGTTAGGAGGTTAACTTTTGCTGACTTCCTGCAGTTGTGGTTTTTATATATATCCTCAGACAAAAAATTGTTGATTTTGGTTGATCCCAGAGAATTTCATTTGCCCGGTAATGTAAAATTTATGAACCAGATTATACAGAAGACGTTTTAGAGAAAAGTACTTTTTTTACACGTTTCACCGTAATATGGAAATGAAACTGGTTTTATGGAAACAGAAGGAGATAGGGATGGAATGATGAAATAATAAACTAAAGTTTGTAGGCAATAACTGTAACCTTGGAATCCACTTTAGGTGTAGTATGTATCATGTCTACTGTTTCAGGTGCTTGTCTCACTGCAGTAGTCATCCTCGTCTGTAACCTCAAAACCAAAAAAGTAGATTTTCGTCAACCCCAATAAAACTTAATTTGGTCGATACCCTAGGACTGATAAGTTATACTGTAGAGACTTTAATATATTTTACAGAAAACTACTTTTCTACATGTTTACCGTGACATGAAAGTAAAAGTCGTTTTACAGAACCATAAGGATATAAATGGTGAACTAGTAAATTAAAATTTGATACCGTATTTTCGCCTGTGTTATGCGCCCTCGTGTATTTTGTAATACACCCCCTATATTATCGTAATATTTCCAAGAAAATATGTAATTCGTGTGTGAGGCGTGTGAACATATACACATATACATATAATACAGTTAAACAAATTTATTAGGAGGTACAAAAATATACAGAGTGGGCCAAAAGTCACTACCCATTGTGAGTTACTGAATTACCCATTGTAAACATTATGATAACTTTGGTTGTGATTTCCCCATCGATTTTAAATTACGAGCCTTTGGTTTGTGTCTGATAGTTTCTTATGTAAACACTAGAGTGCAATTTTGTCGACAAAGATGGAAAATAATTTGAGAAACAATCGACTAACTCAGTAACTCACAATGGGTAGTGACTCTTGGCCCACTCTGTATATTGTTTGAATAACACACTATTCAGTAAAAGTCTTTCATACAATATAATAGAAAAATTACCGTGTCTGTTTATTTGAAAACACAAAACAGGAACATCAAAATCTTATAAAATTTAAAACAACATATAACTTTACAAGTTTTTATTTAGTTTGTTATGTTTACTTTTTTTTCATTAGCACATAACATTTGCATTGAATAACATTCGTTGCCTCTTTCTGAAGAAGGCAGTATTGAATTACTGTCCTCTTCTGATTCTTCTGATCCACCTTTGTTTGTCGTGTCCTGTTGATCTGACTGGCACAGACCTAGCAGCTTTTTCATCAATACTCCTGGCTACTGGCTTGTTGCAAAAGACAAAACACTGCTCTGATTTTAGACGAATCGAAATTGTTCGTATCCATCATTTGTGCAATAAAACGATGAAACTCGATCATTTTGTTATCATAGTCTCGGGGTAAACGTTGAGGTAGAGTAGTTTTCTTCTAATCAAAAGACCGTGGTGTCTGCGAAGAAACCATACACACCGATCCACGATATTATGTATTGTCCATTTCCAGACGCTGAGCGTTCTCCTAGCTTAAATGTGTACCATTTCAGTAGTAATGGAGAAAGCTTCGCTTCTATAAACTCGAGTACATGCTTTTCTACTTTTAAAAACTTGGTTGTTTTACCACAGAAAGAACTCCGATCACGAGTAATAACTCGTATGAAGAACACGTACGATTACAAATAACGTAAGAAGGAGTGAAAATTGCGTACCAAATTTTCAATATTCCGTAAATGTCAATATATGAGACTCAAGCCTCTCAGACTTAAGCGACTTTGCCAACTGCGCACAATCTGACTATACATGCGCAGATCTACAATTTAGCATCTAGTTTATATTATTTGTGTATAATGCACAACCATTCAGATTGTTGGGAAGGAAATCTGAAGAAAAAAGTGCGCATTATACACGAGAATATAAGGTAACTATATACAATAGAGAGTCGAACTGATTGCAGTAATAATTACTGTAGTTATTATATTGGTCTATCGTTCCCTGCCTCAACACTGGGGTGAACTGGCGGACAGCGCACCAGTTGTTTCCAGTACTGAAAATTGTCTGCGGTTGTGGGGCCGAAGCATCTGCAAACATAAACACACACGATATAGCACGGCCTAACAATGTAGACCACGGCCTAACAACGTAGACCACGGCCATCAAAGTAGCACGGACTAACAATGTAGACAACGGCCTAACAATGTAGACCACGGCCTAACGATGTATACCGCGGCCTAGCAATGTAGCACGGCCTAACAATGTAGACAACGGCCTAACTACGTAGACCACGGCCTAATAATATTGACCACGACCTAGCAATGTTGCACGACCTAACAATGTAGACCACGGCCTAACAACGTATACCACGGACTAGCAATGTAGCACATCCTAACGATGTAACACGGCCTAACAACGTAGCACGGCCTAAGAATGTAGACCACGGCCTAACAATGTAGACCACGGCCTAATAATGTTGACCACGACCTAGCAATGTTGCACGGCCTAACAATGTAGACCACGGCCTAACAACGTATACCACGGACTAGCAATGTAGGACATCCTAACGATGTAACACGGCCTAACAACGTAGCACGGCCTAAAAATGTAGACCACGGCCTAACAATGTAGACCACGGCATAAAAATATATACCGCGGCCTAGCAATGTAGGACGGCCTAACAATGTAGACAACGGCCTAACTACGTAGACCACGGCCTAATAATGTTGACCACGACCTAGCAATGTTGCACGGCCTAACAATGTAGACCACGGCCTAACAACGTATACCACGGACTAGCAATGTAGCACATCCTAACGATGTAACACGGCCTAACAACGTAGCACGGCCTAAAAATGTAGACCACGGCCTAGCAATGTAGACCACGGCCTAACAATGTAGACCACAGCCTAACAATGTGGACCATGGCCTAAGAACCCGGAAAATAATGTTTCCAATTGTGTTGACGCTGGCCGTGAAAGCCTTAGATATTCTATAATAACTATAGTATTCAAAGCATTTTTTAAAGTGGAAAATCCTAGAGGAAGTAAACGACTTTTTTTTAATAAAAATCCGTAGCCAGAAGGGTTTTTCAGAACGGTCCCAGGCATCTTAGTCATGGCCATCAACAGAGTTGAGCCTTCGGTTACCGCAAATCCCAAAATGGAAAAGTAAACACGAAAGAAATAAAAACATATTATTACACAAACAAGTATAATGACCGAAGTTGTATCTTCGTTGGGATTTATCCCAGCCCCCCCTTAAAATCTAATTAATATCATGGGAAAAGCTTCTAACGGAAAATTTTCCTCGGGCGCACTAGCGCAAGATGGGCGATCGGGTTCCGGTGTGCCTATCAGTTTGAAGCAAAATGGTGAATCGAAGCACCGCAAGAACCCTCTAAAGTTTAAAAACAATTTTCAACTAAATTTTGGCAACTTTCCAGTCTGAACGGATACAACTCCTAACAACTGAAGGAGGAAATCGTGAAACTGAGTGACTTTGAACGACTGCGTGGATAGGAATATATATAGAATCAAAATTCAAAATTTTGAGGTTCTCTGCGTGATAAGAAGACAAGAAAGAGGTGGACAGTGGAAAGCAAGGCGGCGCATAGTGTGCCAATGAGGGCCTTCTGGCAGGAGAAGAAAAGGAAATGATATTTGCGTGGTCCACGGCTGGCCTTTTTCTGTAAAATAACAAGTATAATGGAAACTTGGAAAAACAAGTGCAGCAGAATGGGAATATAATTAGAAGATAAGTGTTTGTATACTCTTTTATTCGCAGAAGATCAAGTGGCGATAGCCAATGATGAAGAAGATGTCACTTATATGATGAGAAAACTAGTAGAAAAATACGATCAATGGGGATTAAACATAAACTTTAAGAAACCAGAGTACTTAGCCACAGGAAGTCGAACATCAGATCTTCAGTTATCAGATAATACTTCCATCAAGAAATGTGGAAAGTATAAATATTTATTAAGTACTAGCGAGTACCCGGCATAAGTGTTTGTATATATATAATATATAAAGACTTCGTTCGCGTGGTCTTCAATTTAATGCGATAATATATTTAGAACAGAATCTATTCCATTGGGTTGCCATAGTAACCAGATCTAATAAGATAGTTTTTTAAGACTCCAAAGGACCCCCCAGAGGATCGTATCGAAAAAAAAAACACCTGTCCTATGTTGGTTCTCTCGTTGCGTAAAATATTTGTGCCAAGTTTGGTTGAAATCGGTACAGTGGTTTAGGAGGAGATGTGGAAGACCCCAAAGAACCCCATCGAAAAAACACCTATCCTATGTTGGTTCTCCCTTTGCGTAAAATATTTTGTGCCAAGTTTGGTTGAAATCGGTCCAGTGGTTTAGGAGGAGATGTGGAAGACCCCAAAGGACCCCCAAAAGGACCCCGCGAAGTATCATATCGAAAAAACACATATCCTATGTTGGTTCTCCCGTTGCGTAAAATATTTGTGCCAAGTTTGGTTGAAATCGGTCCAGTGGTTTAGGAGGAGATGTGGAAGACCCCAAAGAACCACCAAAAGAACCCCATTGAAAAAACACCTATCCTATGTTGGTTCTCCCTTTGCGTAAAATATTTGTGCCACGTTTGGTTGAAATCGGTCCAGTGGTTTAGGAGGAGATGTGAAAGACCCCAAAGGACCCCCCAAAGGACCCCATCGAAAAAACATTTACCCCATGTTGGTTCTCCCGTTGCATAAAATATTTGTGCCAAGTTTGGTTGAAATCGGTCCAGTGGTTTAGGAGGAGATGTGGAAGACCCCAAGAACCCCCCAAAGGACCCCATCGACAAAAATTCATAAACCTTCGCGGGCGTGCGCACAACAACTCACCGAAGTTTCATCGCAATCGGATGAATGGTACAGGAACGCATACGGGACAAAGAAAGAAACAAACATTCATTTTTATAGATATAGATAATTAGCGATGATGGAATATGTGATGAAGATATAAGACATCGATTAGTTTTAGGAAAAAGCACCATACGCCAATGAAACTCACTTTTATGGTCCACCAAAACCCGGCTACCGACAAAGATCAATGTTTATAAAGCCATTGTTGAACCAATTACCACCTATGGGTCAGAATGTTGGACAATCAACGAAAAGAACCGCAGGAAGATTGAAGCTGTAGAAATGGACTATCTTAGACGAGCTTCCAGAGTTTTTCGTCTGGAACCTGTAAGTAATGACGTAATAAGGGAAAGAACAAATAAAAAAGAAACTGTAATAGAAGATACAAAACGTAAACAGCTTTCCTGGTACGGACACCTAATGAGAATGAGTGAAGAAAGAATACCTGTGAGTGTGTTCAAATACAGACCTAGCAGCAAAAGGAAAAGCGGCAGACCTAGATTAAAATGGATAAAAGGATCGAAAGGAGTATGGAAGAAAAGTATCTGAAGAATGAAGATACAAAAAATAAGTTGATAAGGAAACTGAGATGCGGGATGCGGCAGTAGCCAAAATGGGATGGGATCCCCGCAAAAAAAATAATAATGAAAGCTTTTACACTTTTTAAAATATATTATTTAATTTCACACGAGTACATAAAATATGGCAGGCAGTTTGTGTGTCAGTGTGGGGCAGCTCATATGTCCACGCACCAATGCCAGCTGGAACACCTGAGCCCCGGGCAGCATTGAATCCTGTTGCACTGAAACATACAACAGAATCTTTAATTTGATTGACTTACTTAACCCACTGAGCACCGGCACTTTTACACTGCCACTTGTGAAAAGATCCAAAGCCGTTTTTACTGTTTTTGTAGTGCCTGGGAGTTTTTCTTTATCGTCTTTCACATATGAAACATACTTTGATACACATGATGTTTTTTTTCTTAAAGGTATAATTTTAGAATACAGAATATATTAATACAGAATATATTATATTATATAGAATTATAACATACAATTATTAGAATTATTAACAGAATTATATTATACAGAATTATATAATAATAATAATGGCTCCCATGTGTACCACCGAAGTAACTTAGCAGTAGGCAGGGTAGGCTGCCTACTGTGAGCCGTAAGGCATACAATGAAGGCAGTATGAAGGCATACACTACGCTTCAGCCGCCCATTATTATCTTCAAGATGTTATCCCAGGTAATCATTTTTAACAGGCTGAGTCGACCTGGGGGCTGAAAAACGCACCTTTATTTTATGGTGCGGGCCCGGGAGTCGAACCCGTGACCTCTAGGTTAGTAGCCGGGTGCCATACTCACTGGTATACTGAGCCACCTTATATTAATTATTACTTTATAAATAAAAATGCTAATAAAAATGTTAGTGGTGGAAAGACGAATGATTAAAAAATATTAGGCTTACGGAAAACTTCAGAAGGTTGGGAACTAAGAATAATGACGAAATATATCAAAGTATAGAAAATATAACAGAAACAATGAGGAAAAGAAGACTAGTATTTTTTGGTCATTTACGGTATGTAGGCTATAATGGACGACAATAGGTTAACAAAACAGATCTTCAAATACCTGTGAGGGAAGAAGTCAACATCAAGTTGGATTAAAGAAGTCCAAAGAGATTTAGAAAAAAATAATATACGAGCAGAAGAAGCAATTGAGAGAGACGTTTTTCAGGCAGAAATGTTAAAAATGGAAGGAGTTCAGGGTAGGAGAGGCAAAAACGGAGGTTCAAAGTGGAGTGGAGACAGGAAGAAGGGAGACAGTGAAAAGTTGAAACATTATTGAGAAAAAGAAAAGAACAAAGAAAACAAATTGAAATTGGCATGTGGTTCTTAAATGTTAATAAAAAAAAGCACAAAAAAAAAGTTAATAAAATCTTAAAATTATAACAAAGGTTTCGTAAAATATATAAAACACTTGGTAAGTTTCACAGATTTTATTTAACTCTGACAGTTGTTTCGACTACCTAAGCCATTGTCAAAGAGAGAGCCATTTCTCTCTTTGACTATGGCTTAGGTAGTCGAAACAGCTGTTAGAGTTAAACAAAATCTGTGAAACTTACCAAGTGTTTTATATATTTTACAAAAACTTTGTATCAATATGTTTCACCAAGTGCCCAACGAGTCATCAATTAATATCGTTAAAATTATAATGTACTATTTGGGCAAAAAAATTGTATTCAACTCACTCCTTGTCTTACAAAATAAAAATCTCTGGCACTTCAAACTACCACAGTTGATACTCTTATATATTAGTCTAAAAGTGTGCAAATAATGAATACTCTGTTTGTAATATAAGGAATGATAATAGTATAGGGTTATACACTGTACAGGGCAAAATATACTGAGTATCATAAAACAGGGCAAATATCGCAAAACATAAAACTCACGCAACACCAAAATTTAAATCAATTTTTCGAAATTAATACACAGTTATTTTAACAAAAACGTTTATAAAACCATACTAAATAAACTTAGAACTGCTTTTACTTAACAACATTACGTACAAAATTAGAAACGCGATGAAAACAACGTAATCAGAACCAACCCGAACGCCAGCAGGGAAAAACAAAACACATGAAAACTGCCACTTTAATATCATGTAACGTCTACAAAAAAACTTAAGGTGTGCTATCTGGTAGTTGGGTTGAAAACTACGAATCTTTATTTACCATCTGACATGTTGGCAGCACTCAGAAAATATTCTTGTAACAACAGCGGCAATGTTAAATGACGTCAGATATATCGGGCGTCGGTCCTTTCCGACAAAACCGAGACGTCCGAAATAGAGGACGTCAGTCCCCCAAAGCTCTTAAATGTTCTGAACAGATTTGAAAACCGGCATTAAATTGGACCGGATATTTTACGACGACGCGGGTTAACAGATAGACATCTAACGTATAGCACTACAGATCGACCCAACGGAATATCGGAGACAGACTCGGATTCTCCTAGTTTGTAATCAATAGTAGAAGCAGGCAAGAGGGCGCCTATTAAGACAGAAAGACGTGTAAATGTAAACGCTTTGGTGCGAGGATCTCGCAACGATAGTAGAGAGATAGAGAGAGAGAGAGAGAGAGAGAGAGAGAGAGAGAGAGAGAGAGAGAGAGAGAGAGAGAGAGAGAGAGAGAGAGAGAGAGAGAGAGCGAGAGAGCGAGAGACTGTGTGAGAGATTGTGTGGGTGGGAGGGCTGCAACAACATTTAAAAACGTTTTCCGCATCCTAGCTTCCAAATTTTACAGTTTTCCCAATCATGTTGCTTCAGATTTGTATCTTCTGAGTAGAGTCTTCCACTCTATTTCTGCTTTCAGAAGGGGTTATCTATCATTGCCCATGTTATAGACATGACATACGAACTTAACCTTGCATCAATCATGTCGTTTATTCTGATGTGTGCGTGTATTGCAATGGACATTCTAAGTTCATATGTAATGTAGTAGCGAGTAAAAGCATATGAAGACACTGTGTGAATAAGTAGAGATTACAGGTTTGGACTAGTTGATAAGGAACATTGTTAAAAATATTAGTTTTAAGTAGGCTAATTTTATGTTTTAAAAATATTAGTTTTAGGTTAATTTTATGCTTATGAAACAGCTTTAAGTGCTGCGAAATGGTGTGTGACGCTGCTTAGCCGTGTGCTTGTGCGAGGGTACATAATTATTTTACGGGATAGCCTACTCATAAACCACTTTAATATATAACTTTCATGGTATGGGAATTTTTAGAATGGACATATATCAGCATGTTCAAGAGACTTAACTGATGGCAATAGTTATTTTAGAAATTATTAACTGAATGTATGCGTATTTTACGTAAAAACGTTTTACGGCTGTATTTTCAGTCGTAAAAATTATCACATAAGAACTGTTTTGTGTGTGTGTGTTTTAGCAACTTGATCTTGCATCTATCATGTCATTTATTCTGATGTGTGTGTGTGTCTGTGTGTGCGTGTATTTCAATGGACATTCTAATTTCATATTTATAAAATAACTATTGTCATCAGTTAAGTTTTTGAACCTGCTGATATATGTCCATTCTAAAAATTTCCCATACCATGAAAGTTATATAAATTAACACGTTTTATGAGTATTCCGTAAAATAATGTTGTACCCTCGCACACAATTAAGCATCGTTACGCACCATTTCACAAAAGTTAAAGTCGTTTCATAAGCATAAAATTACCTAAAACTATTATTTTTAACAATGTTTCTTATCAACTAATTTATAATGTTCAGACCTGCAATCTGCACTTACTCACACAGTGTCTTTATATGCTAGCGTATGCTTTTACTCTCTACTACAGTACATGTATGGGCGTTTTAAATAAAAACGATTTATAGCTATACTTTCAGTCGTAAAAACTGTCACGTAAGAATTATTGTGTTCTGAAGCCTTCTTGAAGAACATTCATTATTTTCTTCTTCTTCTTCTTCTTCTTCTTCTTCTTCTTCTTCTTCTTCTTCTTCTTCTTCTTCTTCTTCTTCTTCTTCTTCTTCTTCTTCTTCTTCTTCTTCTTCTTCTTCTTCTTCTTTTTCTTCTTCTTCACTACATGGCTTGGGCTATAGCGCGTTCCGACTTCACAGGGTCTCTGACCATTTTTTTTTCAGGGTCTTCCACGATGTTTTGCCCCCATTCAAACGTTTGTTTAGGAATACGCGAGTCTACTATGCGTTCCACATGGGACTTCTAATTCAGCCTGTATTCCTTTATTTTCTTCAGAACCAACTGTAATTTCAGGTCCTGGTAATACACCAGGTGGCTAGTCGGCCGGTCTAGGGGTTGTACCCCGACGTCAAGGTTGTGCGAGGGGCTAGTAACCCTTTCCAAGTAAAATACAGTTTACTCGAATACTCCAACAGAGAATGAAACATTTATTATCTCGAAAAATATCATAGAAAGGGTTACCGAAGAGACTAATCAGATTACAAAAATTCAGGCGAAAATAATCATTTGAAACGGTTAGATCAGTCTCTCTTGGTAATCAATAACATGTTATCGCCGCGTGGTTGATGACGATCGATCTGCTAATGGCGACTGTCACACGTTAAATTTCCTAGACTTACTGCAAATTACGCTGCTACTGTTAACGCTGTCGTTGGCGTTGGCGCTGCTAGCTGTCGGAACGGGTTCGATTCCCGCCGGGGCCATCTGATTTAGATACGACTGTTCCCCCTTGCAAGGCAATGGCAAACCAGCAAGAGCTTTCCTGCGTAGTATAAACCCTCCCCAAGTATGCTGTTTGGATACGGCGTTAAACTTTAGGTGCCATATACCTGTGAGAGACTCCATAACACAGGCACCACTGGTATATGCAGGGAGCGTACAAACCAGTCGAAAGACTAAACGAGTAAACAAAAAAAAAACTGCAAATAATAATACTGTAAGTGCATGATGAAAAGGGCATATGGTATAGCTAAAGATATTTACAATTAAAAGTGCATATCTAAAAATGTGAAAATAAGGCATTACAGTACAGTAGTGAAGCTAGAATGCCTATATGCAAGTGAATGTCTAGCATTGAATTATACTTAATATAATATTGAAACTTTCTCTTGTGAAAACTTACTTGTCTTTTTCGTTGAACGCGTTTCGGCGTCGTATTCGCCTTCGTCAGCTTAGAAACAGACTGTAAACGTTCTATGCTTTGAGTCTGTTTCTAAGCTGACGAAGGCGAATACGACGCCGAAACGCGTTCAACGAAAAACAAGTAAGTTCTCACAAGAGAAAGTTTCAATATTATATTAAGTGTAGTGCTGTGAAAGAAGATGATGAACAAACAAGACAACTATTGAATTATAATCTAGAGAAACTAGAAATATTGGAAAGAAAAATTATTAGGAAAATATTAGGCCCACGAAAACTAAAACTTCTGAAGGTTGGAAATTTAGAATTAATGATGAAATATATCAAAGTATAGAAAAAATAACAGAAACAATGAGAAAAAGAAAACTATAATTTTTTGGACATTTATATAGAATGGATGACAATAGGTTCAATTTTCTGTTGTATTGTATTTATTTTTTATAGCCTAAAGGTACCATACATACGATGTGCAATAAAATTTTTTTTGTTAAAACAATAAGTAAAATAATAAGTGTGTGTATATTATAAATACATCACATTATCATTAGACAATACGTTGACAAAACAAATCTTCAAATATCTGTGGAAAATGAAGTCAACATCAAGTTGGAAGCCCAAAAGGATTTAGGAAAAAATAATATACACGCAGAAGAAACAATTGAAAGAGAATTTTTTAGGGCAAAAGTGTTAAAAACGGAAGGAGTCCAGGGTGGAAGAAAGAAAAACGCAGGTTCAAAGTGGAATGAAGACAGGAAGAAGAGACAGTGAAAATATGACAGAATATTGAAGAAAAAGAAAAGAACAGACAGTACAGAATTGAAATTGGCATGTGGTCCTTAGATGGCCGATACAAAAAAAAAAAAAAAATACTGTAAGTGCTATTCCGCGTAAGTTCAAGATATCAGATTAGAGAGTATAAACCACTTAAGCCTACTGGATAAAAAAGGGTACGTACAATACACCGCAGTAACAACGTGTGTTCACGGTGAAAGTGTATAACCGCATTCGTGAGAAACATCTATTAACTGCAACACTTACTCTTTCAGCGAGAATCGAACAAGTGGCGTCCGTATAAGATACAGCTGCAATTAGCAGAACTGCCAACACTAACAGCACAAAAATGTTCTTCATGACGTCCCCACTACCTGACAATCCCCAAATGTTTATCATGTCACATGAAAAACGGATACCATTTATACAAACAAAAACATCTCATGACCTTCAACTATCAAAATATTACATACTTCTTAAAAATTTAACAGTGTAATCTTGGATAATACGACTATCGGGTACATTATATTTATCTAATTATTTTACGTATCACATATATATATATATATATATATATATATACATTTTATCAGAACATTTGTGTTGCATATATTTTATATAAAAAATTATTTAAATTTACAGTAAAATTAGTAATCGAAAACAATTGGTTTAGTATTTGGAACTCCTGTTGAATGTATTTACTGTATGACTTAGACAAAAGAGTCAATTGTTATTTTTATTAATAAGGAATAAACTGTTACATCTTTTAATCCATTTTTCTATTTAAACTAACGCATATTTAGAAAATAAAAAGAATTTAATCCATTCTCTAATAAAAAGTATTTAATTCCTATTTTTAGTAAAGCCGTCGTAGCTTCAGGCAAAACGAAATTCCGAGCTGTGCTGGTTATGTTGACGTTAAGCCTCTTAAATTTGAATTTACGAAAAACGTACTTAATTAAAGATTAACGTTTTACATAGAAACCCGCTCTACCGTTTCACTGACAGCTTTTCTTTAGCACTGTTCACAATCGGTAAAATAATGTTTCCCTTATACAATTTAGTTTGGCCTAATTGGTAGCTTAGGTAATTGATTTTGTATCAATTATTTGTTTAGTTTCACTTTTAAAATTATTTTCCTAGCAATACCTAAAAGAAATTCACATTACAGGTCCCAAGATATTTCATTATAAACGAAACATCATCATCATCTTTGTCGTCGTCGTCTTCGTCTTCGTCTTCAGAACACGGCATAGGCAAGGCGCTGCCTGTTACGCCTTCAAAATTCCTCCAGCCATCTCTTCCTGGGTGTACCTACACACCTCTGTCTTACAGCTTTGTATTTTCAAACTGTCTTTTCCAACCTAACCTAATCTAACCTAACCTAACCTAGCCTAACCTAACCTAATCTAGTCTAACCTAACCTAACCTAACCTAACCTAATCTAACCTAACCTAACCTAACCTAACATTATTTCTATGCGTTCTTCCTACCGTTGTTTGTAATCTTTTAGTTTTTCATTCAAGTTTTTTTTCTTATGTGCTTATTCTTTATACGGTCAAGTTTACAACCTCTTCAACTCCTCTTAAGGATGCCATAGTCTTTTTAAATTAACCTTATTTATTAAATTTGAAGTAATAATTTAAATGTCAGCAACATCAGTCATTATTATTAAAACATTTACTATATATTAATAACTGACACACTGTTGTAACGCGCTTTATTACAACAAATTATTTTTGAAACTTAGTTTTGCACACATAGTTTGATCATAAATAGTCTATGATACTTCTGATCTCGGTTGTAACAGACAAAACTTTTCTTTTTCCTGCTAGTGTTTTACTTTAAAAAAATTCCTTTAGGTTTAGTTATAACTGCTACAAAAACACTTGTCACACAAAAAAATAGAACATTATAAACAACACACTGACGGAAAGCACTGCTTCACAAGTCAAAACAAGGCAAATAACACTCATTATCTGTCTAAAAATTTCTGAAATCACACGTAAAGGGACTTTGGTACTAGAGTTTAAGCAAAATCAAAATATCCCCGAATAAATAAAATGTATTAAAATTCATAGAACGTCGGGGATGATGTGATTTGTCAGCCGCCCATTGATTGTGCCGCCCCTGACCTTGAACGTCCGCTAAAACGGCGGTCCTGTGTGTGTGTGTGTAGGACTGATGATACTTAAACTTTTCCAGTTCGATCTTAATTTCCGTCCACCTAAGACGTTTTAAACCGGTCTGTGTAGACCAATGGCATATCCACAGTTCGGGCTTGGCGGGGGGTCCGGGGTCAGGTCGAGTCGTCTTCATACAAATGACGAAACACGTTAAGATTAATATTTCTATCTTTAAAGTGCCTGAAAAACGTGTGACAAAATTCTGAAATAAATCCAATTAAAGTAAACAGACTAAAAATATAAGAATACGCGTTACTGAGACCCTGTTTAGAAGATACTAACAGAATAGATTTTCCTATATTTCTTATCTCAAACGTATTTCAAACTTATTACAAATTCTGTGTAATAAACCTATTTTCATATCTAAGAAAGAGTTACTAGCTGAATAACACAGCTGAAAAGATAATAAAACAGCCTAAAGCTAAGATATAACAAAATTCATTAAGGCTTTTTGATCTTCTGGTGGGGGGCGGTCCGGTCACGTTTGCCCTTCCCCCTCGTAAATACGCCCATGGTATAGATCTGTTGGGTATACATTTGTTAAATCGAATCTGCAAAGACCCTGGATTGCAAATAACCACACTTAAGACCAAGGTGATGGCTTTTCTTGCAACTGATCCCGTACGATCAAAAATTGTTATAGGTGGTACTGTTCTTGAACAAGTTAGCAATTTTGAATACCTGTGCCTTGTACGGTGTACAAGTTACACCTGTGTTTTTGCTACAGTGTGTCTTGTAATGCAAGCAACGACATTGTGAATAAATCGCATAAGTCTAACCTGCTGTGCGGGACCATTAGGCGAACCCTTAATTCAGCAAGTAAAGGAACACGCCTAAAATTCTACAAGGTGATGGCCCTTCCCACACTTCTTAATGGGTCTGAGAATTGGACTTTAACGAAAGGCCAGACCATTCGTATCCAAGCGGCTGAAATGAGATTCCTCAAGCACATGGTAGGGTATACTTTCCATGGTCATCGAAGAAACACAGATATACGGCAGGAACTGAATATTATGAGTATACTCGACAGGATCGCCCAGTATCTACTGAATTGGTGTGAAAATCTTTGCCGAATCATCTGACTATCTCATCCCCAAACAACTATAGAACTATAAGCCGAAGGGACAGCGTGGTGTGAGACGTCCGAGGAAGCGCTGGAGTGACCAGCTCTAATCCTTGCATATTTGAGACCGGAACAAATCATCCTTGGTTTAATCCTTGAAGATGATGATGATGATGATGATGTAGATTTGTATAACATTTCTGGAGACGAAGGACATGTTATTTTTATAAGAATATGGACAGTGTTAGAATAATATTAAACGCAGGGTGATTAGCACATATGACATAGTGATATATTGTTTCTGTTTTGAAAAATTCGTTGCAAATTTCTATAATTGCACCGATAATATGTACATAAAGCTACAAGATAATCTAATTTGTTCACATTCATACTGCGTGGTATACGTTTAATTAATGTTTGTGTATCGTGAATACAAAACTGTTACTAACGTGTACAAAAGTTAGTTTCGTAGGGAAGCGTTCCAGCAAAGGACACCAGTTGTCGGCGACATGAAGAACATTACATTACTCGTATTGCTGGTTTTGGCTGTATTTCTCGCAGCAATTGTACCCGCCGCCTGTAGGACGGATTGCGCCAGACTCGGCCAAAGTGTAAGTACTAAACCTTTTTTATTGAGACACTGAATTGAACCGAAATTAATTGTTCCATAATATACATTATGCAGTAATTGTTACAGTTACAATATTTTTGCATGAAACAATTACAATGAATTATTGGCAATTACGTTCTTTACCAATTACCGATATTTTTATTTCTAAGAGGATAACCCCAAATCATTCTTTATACTAAAAAGGTACTTATATATAACTCACTTATTATTATTTTCTATATGTTTTATGTTATATACTGTGTTTCTTTTATGCAAATATTGTAATAACATTCTAAATAATTCTTAAGGCTTTCACGGGGGGGTGTCAAAATTGTTGATATTATTTTCTGCCGGGCTATTAGGCCGTGGTCTACGGCTTACATTGCCGGGCTATTAGGCCGTGGTCTATTGTTAACATTGCTGGGCTATTAGGCCGTGGTCTGCGGCTAACATTGCCGGGCTATTAGGCCTTGGTCTATTGTTAACATTGCTGGGCTATTAGGCCGTGGCCTACTGATAACATTGCTGGGGTATTAGGCCGTGGCCTACTGATAACATTGCCGGGCTATTAGGCCGTGGCCTACTGTTAACATTGCTGGGCTATTAGGCCGTGGCCTACTGATAACATTGCTGGGCTATTAGGCCGTGGTCTACTGCTAACATTGCTGGGCTATTAGGGCGTGGTCTACTGCTAACATTGCTTGGCTATTAGGCCGTGGCCTACTGATAACATTGCTGGGCTATTAGGCTGTGGTCTACTGCTAGCATTGCTGGCCTATTAGGCCGTGGTCTACCGATAACTGCTGGGCTATTAGGCCGTGGTCTGCAGCTAACATTGCCTGGCTATTAGGCCTTGGTCTGCAGCTAACATTGCTGGGCTATTAGGCCGTGGCCTACTGCTAACATTGCTGGGCTATTAGGCCGTTGCCTACTGCTAACATTGCAATTGTAACTCAGTACTAGGATAAATTGGCGAATACCTTGCCAATTCCTCAATTATCAATTTATTTTGCGCTGAAAATGGCATCTGATGATGGGGCCGAAACGTCTGTAAGCAAAGGTAGCAGTAGGCCACGGCCTAATAGCCCGGCAGAAAATAATATCAACAATTTTGACACCGGCCGTGAAAGCCTTATTAATTATTTATAATATATTTTTGTAATTTTTTTTCATAAAAGAAATACAGTATACAACATAAAACCATAAAGAAAACAATAATAATAAGTGTGTTATATATAGGTACCTCCGTAGCATAAAGAATGGTTTGTTGGGGTAACTCTTTGGGAAATAAAATAATATCGGTATACATGACTTTAATGTTCTAAGATTTATGTTTCAAATCATTTTCGAAATGTACCTAATATATCCATAGAAACTACTTCTTTCTTCAGCCTTAACCACAGCACTGTGGTCACTAACGTGTACCACCTCACGTTAGCGCACTCGATTTTCACTGACGATGGCAGTCGATGGCACTGCCGAAACGTCTGATTTTGCAGAAAACATTGGACTACGGCCAAAAAGCCCGGGAAGGTTTTTAACAACAAACTACTTCTTTATTGACGATAACGTAGTACACAAATAAAAAATTATCCCCTCCCCCTTCAACTATTATTTTCATTTATAAAAAATTACCCCCTCCCCTTCAACTACCCTTTTCATTTATAGATATTTCATCTACCTTTCTACAGTGGATTATTATGACTTCTTGTCAGGATACTTTATTTATTAAAATTAAGTGATTTTCTCTTGTTAAAACATAAAACGTTTCCGGTAAACTACCCCTTTCCCTTAACCGATCTTCACCAAAATCAACAGGCCTTGAGACCTCTGCAACGGAAGTAGGTTTGCAAACAAATATTTGATTCTGTTTGAATGTGCGGCAGTTATCGTTCGTCACAGAAAATATTATCCTTGTTATAACATAAAATGTTGCTGGTAAACAACCTCTTCCCCTTAGCCGATATTCACCAAATTCAACAGGCCTTGAGTACTCTACAATTCAGGGGCGTATGGAAATCTTATTTGATTCTGCTTGAATTTGCGGCTGTTATCGTTTGCCACATGAAACATTCTACACATAGATACACACAGACGCAGACACAAACACTTTTCGGAAAATTACTTTTCTTCATGTTTTGAGGATAGTACAATCAGAATCAGCCCTTATCTCAAACACGATTTTTTCGCCATCAGCATACTTCCATTTCTTTACGGAACAAGGAAGTAAAAAGGACAGGTAAAGTTGTGATTTTGATAGCCCCCCGCCAACATACAAAAAAGAAAAAAAACATTAAATATTTATTAAATCCTTAAATTCGTAGTGACCGTCAATCAATGAATTTTCGATTATATTCTTAACAAATTTCTGCATTGCTGTTTCAGTGTCACATCACTCCGTGCTGTGCTTGGGTCAAGTGTTCCATTTGGTACTGGTGCATTCCCAAAACTGATTAACTCCATTCAGATTCTAAACTGAACTGGTCGTAACACATCATTTATTTGCAAACACAGCAATAGACTCTAAGTAAACCTACAGACTGTTTTAGTAGTCCACAGTAACATACGTATTCACCTGTAATAGGCAAAGTAAGTAACTTGCAATAAGTAAGTAACTTATAAGTAACTTGTAGCTTGTAAGTAAGTGTTCAAAAGTAGTAAATAGTTAGTAGTAGTATCTGTAAGTTTTCATAAGTTCCTATCTAAGACTATATCCTCTGATTACTATAGAAACCGAAATCTAACGGAGAATAAATTTTTATTCTTTCAGAATCGAACATCAAAGGCACGTAATAATTTTGAAAATAATAGAATAAACTAAGTTCAAAAATTTAAGTAACTAAGTAAAATCATATTACGAACAGCAATACAAAATAAAAGTACTAAAGTTAGAATTGTATACCATCTCTAAACACCATCAGCAAACTTCTAATAGAAATGCAGAAAAAAAATATAAAGTCTGACAGACATTTATTAAGAACAGAAAATTATAAATTCAAGAAACATGTATTTGGATTTCTAAGAAACACAAAAATAAAATTTTCATGGCACAAAAGTACAGAAATATTTAGAACCGATCCTAAATATGGACGAAAAAACTTTTATGAACAAGAAGAATAAGCACAAAAATATAATAAAACATTCTACAGATAGAAGAAAGGTAAACAGATAAGGAAGGCATGGTTAAATAACAAAGAAGAGGGGACAGATTAGAAGTAAATGAATGAATCCCTACTGGAAAAAGAAACAAAAATTAAAGAACGAAGTCCAAAGTAGCCTCAATTGAGAAAAACTGTCACGTAATTGCATGGGATTGAAAAAATTATTCAATTGTTGTATTTAGCTGATTCTATCCAGAAAACGCTTACCTATAGGATTTATCTAATGTAATTTATATAAATCTATAGCTGACAAATTTTGTATCTCTGTGTTAAGATTACATGTGCTGACGTATTATTGGTTTGAGTAAATTACGTTCAGTGTTCATTGTATATGTTACCGGCAAACTATGTAATCCAGTCATTTTATAGAATACCTGGAGTTTTTGGCAAAGTATAGTATAGAATACTTTTCAAATGTTTTCTTATACTTTCCCCAGGTATTCTGTACATTGCCCAGGCATTATATATAATGCCAGTGATTCTTTATGCAAAATGTAAAATAAGCTTACTACGTTCAAAATGAAAACATTTTATTACAAAATCACACAAAATTGTTTGATTTTACACAAAGGAGGGGCTTTGTATGCCACTTTGAGATTATCTATTTTCTACTTAATTACATTTATTATTAAAATTACACTGTATAAGAGCTTTTTAAGCTAATCTGGTTAAAAAAATACATTTGATATTACTGATGTTTATTGATACTAAATATATGGAATACACCTACTCTACTTATTACAACAAGACAGAGAGCTGTGACATTTTGAAGTACACTTTCTTTCATTTTTTACACAATTACATTTTTTTGACATTCAGACTTGCACACATATTTTACGGACCCTTGTCCGGATCCTAGTGATTCGGCAGTAGCAGCAGAACAAAGTGCGGTTTCTTGTTTAGGAATATCTCCAACCCCCATTAGTGGTCTTGGGCATACAGTAAACTGTGATCCTGTATACAGCTGCTTTAACAATCCGTCAGTGGTTCCCAGTTTGTAAAATCCGTCATCTGTCACACTCACGACGATTGCTAGGATGTTTCGAAGATCTCCCCGCCCCTCGTCTACTTCAGGAATTGGAACACGAACAGACGCGCCCACAGGAGCTGGAGGAAATTTTTTGTCAGAATCAGATTTCATCTTCTTTGCCTGAAGTTCAAGAAACAATTTCGACCTTTTCATTCTTCAGTTGGAATTTTTTGCTTTAAGACAGAGAGTACACAGCGTCTTCCATCGTCACAGTTATCTCCACTATTGCCACTAACGTTCAAAACATTTCCACACGTACTATGCACATCTCTGCTGCACTCAACACACTTTTCAGAACATGAAACCATCGACCACACATTGTTCTCTATATATTATCTAGAAGATAATCCCTGATTTTGTACTTTGCCGGTAACATACACATACAACAGTTTTATTTTGAGAATCATTGTTATAATCATTGCTATAATGTTATCTGAAAAGATTTTTATAAAAATATATTTCTTAATATCCACACGGTTTTCGGTTTAACACGCATTTTTTGATTTTTCTCAAAACTAAACGTTTCGGCCATACAGATACGATCAGACATCCTCCGTGACTTATAAGGGACAGAGTACAAAGTCAGAGAGAGAGAGAGTACAAAGTACTCCTATTTATACACTATACAATTCTGTTGTAGAATTTAAAAAAAATTTTGTTTATTATTTTCCAAAAGGAAATGGAACTATCGTGATGGCGGAAAAATCGTGTCCGAGATAAGGGCTGATTCTGATTTTACTCCCATCAAAACATGAAGAAAATTCATTTTCTGTAAATTGTCTGTGTATGTGTTTGTCTGTGTGTCTATGTATCCGTGTGTCTGTGTGTATAATTTTTTCTATGGCAAACGATAAGTGACGCAAATTCAAACAGAATCAAATAATTTTTTAGATATGTACCTGAGTTGTAGAGGACTCAAATCCTATTGATTTTTTTGAATATCGGTTAAGGGGAAGGGGTAGTTTACCAGCAACGTTTTTTAACAAGAGTAAAAAGAGCATTTAATTTTGATAAATAAAGTGTCCTGAAAAAAGGTCATAATAATCCACACTGTAAATGGCACATGAAATATCTATAAATGAAAAGGGTAGTTGAAGGTGAAAGGTAATTTTCTATAAATGAAAATAATAGTAAATGGGGAAAGGGATAATTTTTTATATATTTACTACGTTATCGGCAACAAAGAAGTAGTTTGCTGTTAAAATTCCTTCACGGGCGGTTTCGTCGTGGTCCAATGTTTTCTGCAAAACCAGACGTTTTGCCAGTGCCATTGACTGCCGTAATGAGTAAAAATCTAGTGTGCTAACGAGAGGTGGTATACGTTAGTGACCACAGTACTGTGGTTAAGGCTGAAGAAGTAAGTAATTTCTATGGAAATATTTCATTTCGAATATGCTTTTAAACATAAATCTTAGAACATGGAAATCATGTATGGTTCTCCATACCAATATTTAATTATTAGCAGTCAGAAAGTACATTCTTTAAGCTAATCTGCCAATTAGTGTACACACTTAAGAAATGTACAACTAGATAGCGTGAAGAGGTGTTCTATTCAACGATGTCACCGCGTGGTTTTTAAAGGATGTAGAAGTGGCATGGACAGCGGGTTGCGATGGTCTTTAAAGTCTTGTATGGTGTCCAGAGCTACGTTCATGGTTTACTTCACTTTCGTATGGAATACGGAAGTCTGTGTGCTAAGAGTGGTTGTTGGACACATACCACGGGTGTTTCGCGATAGCTCGTAGGGTCTTAGATTATCATCGCAGTATAATTATTGCTATGTTAGATTTAGTAGACCAAGTTTCCATTTGGTAAGTTCATATGGTTTTCAGGAAGTTATATATAGAGAGTAAGTTATGATCCATATAAGTTATGGAGAGAAAGATTGTTGTCTATAGACAAATTAGATTTTCTGCCTGTCAGCCACTTAATTTACTTAAATCTTAAATCTATTTTTTTTTAAAGCCCCTGTTTGTTTAACAAATCATCCAAAATAAAAGATTATTCTGGAAATCAGTGGGGTATAAATACAGCCATTCAGCGACGGCCAAGTCCGTTATTGTCGGGCGATTACACAGTGGCGTTTGAGTGGCGATTTACACAGTACCGTTCGAAGTATTGTGGCGAAGTGTTATATGTTTTATAATCATGCATGACAATTGTAATACAATTGTGTTTTATATTAGTTGACATTTTATTGCGTGTGAAAAATTTTTATTTCATTTATTGTAAGAGACTGTCTTGTTGATTATAAACAGTTTAATTATTTTAAATAAAGCTGGTGATTAGTGACTTAATTGGTGCCTTGTATTTTGCTTTCCACTGTACCATACGACGATCAGTAGACCATCGTAACAATATGATGAATCATTCATGATATTTTTCGGGCTTTGATAGGACTAAGGCCTATTCATATAATTTGAGCCATTTTTATTGATTAAAACTACTAATAAAAACCCTTCAACAATGAATTCATATAATACTCCGATACTGCATTGCATCGTTACTGACAGTCATCATGACTCGAATTACCAGTAGTCAGCATGGAGACTTAATCGAATAAGGAGTCTTCCTTCCAAGAAATTAATCGAGGAAGTTACCACACATTCTCGTATAATCCGTATTAACATTCCTTTCACGTTCGATGGAATTTGCGTCTGTCCATTTCTGTTAAACAAGAGAACGTTTTCAATTTGATTAAGGTTGTTACAAATTTAAATTATTCTCTGATATAATATTCTAAATACACTGACATCGGGCAATATTATCGTAAACAAAGTTACTGTTTTGATACCAACAGTGGTATTCGTTATTAAGTCAACGTTGAATAAAATCATTATCGTGTGGAAGAGGAGAAGGTTACAACTTTCTCAGAAACCGATATAAAAGGCTGTGGCTGTGGGCGTAGCAGCTGACCGTCACCAAAATGAAGTTCCTCGCTGTACTGCTGGCTGTGGCCACTTTATTGGTCGCGGTGGCGTCTCATGCAGGCGCCCAACTCCGAGCACAGTGTGCTTTTGGCGGAAATACCGTAAGTAATATCTATATATATAAAACTCAAAGTCTGAGGAATTATGGGGACTGAATTCAAATTCACACCGTTACACCGATTACCACCAAATTTTGCACAGATACCTTTTGACACAAGGCGAAATATACTGTCTAAATTGGAATTTGATATGTTGCCCCGTTGGCACCATTTAAACCCCTTTAATTATGCCTTTTCGTTGACGCGCATAAAGATGTTAACAACACTATGGACACAAGAATTAATTACTATAGTAACGAGTAAATAAACAAATGATATTTAGCTGCATCGGAACTCCAATTTATCCATTCCTGCAGTACATTTTCGATGTTTTATATAACATGCGATTGTATCAATATATTACGATGTTTAAAAGAAGAAGTGTACCAATTCTAAATTGTCCTATTACTTAATGCAAAGCGAAATTACGTATTGTTTTCATTTGTGAGGTAGAGGTGACAACGGTTTTTGGTTTTTAGTTTACTGCTGAAATAAATAAAAGCCATGCTTGAGGAAAACATAACGTTTAATGTGTTATACAATACAAAGGTTTTGTAAAATATATAAAAACACTTGGTAAGTTTCACAAATTTTTTAATTAACTCTGACAGCTGTTTCGACTAACTTAAGCCATTGTCAAAGAGCGAGTGAATGAAATTACTGAACACAGGATGTTAGAGTAGTGTAGGTGGTAAACATCTGTTTAGGGCGTATCTGGAACATCTGTGTTGTGATGGCGAGGGGTGGGGAGTGTGTGCATGAGACAAAGGAAGGTCTGGTGTCTTTAAAAACTAAATACAATCATGAATGCAAAATATAAAATTAACTGAACTAAATATAAACTGAATGCAAAATTTAAAATAATGATGAACATTCAAAATAATATAAAATAAACTAAACTAAATAACAGATTTTAATAAAGGGGATACAAAAAATTCAGTCGGTTCATTGGTTAAATTTTTGTTATTTTTTATTGCTTTTTTAATTTCTAAAATTTCTAACAAATCCATTTTTCTACCTTTTTGTATGTTGTGGAGTAGTGTTATGTTTTTTGTGTCTATAAAGTGATTGTGTTGTAAGCAATGATCTGCAAAACCTGTATTAGTTGTATTGGTTAAAATCGCCTTCTTATGTTCAGAAATGCGACGTTTCAGAGCACGGCCACATTGTCCGATATAAATAGCATCGCATTCTGCACAGTGTATTTCATAAACTCCATTTTTCTCCAGTGTGTTAGATTTTTCTTTATTATTGACTAGTAGTGAAAAAAGATTACGTTTGTTTACTGATACCATGTTAAGACCATGGTTTTTTAACCTATTATTAATCTTATCTGTTATACACGGAATGTAATTTGTTAAGTGAAATTTTTTGTTACCCTCTATGGAATAAAATTTTTTAAGGTAATTTTCTTCTGTTTTTTTTAAATTAAAGAGTTAATTATTCTTTCATCATAACCGTTATTTTGTGCTATAGCTTTCAAGAAGAGCTGTCAATGGTCGGGTCTTCGTAATCATGTTATGTGTTTTGTCAGTCAATTTGTTCAATGTTCGCTCACAGTCAAACAGATCACAATTCTGCAATAAATTGAAAAAAAATGTAAATATCATAATAATATATTGTTCTTATCTGTTGTTCAATGTTTAGAAAAACCTTTAAACTCTATAACATTTTCTGGCCAACCCATATGAATTGAGTCGTCTGCATAGCATACCAACGTCAACATTAGGCTATAGTTTCTGTAAATTTTAGAATAAGAGTAGAAAAGTATGCAAAGGAAATAATCACAAAACGTCAAAAAAAAATACACTACATTAATCAGAACTGTATTAACATACGCAAGCGAGACATGGGTAATGAAGTTAGAAGGTATGAAAACTTTGTTGAGGAAAATTCTGAGAAGAATTTATGGACCAGTGTGGGATTGAGAGATGTGAAGGATAAGAAAGAATCGTGAGCTAAGAGACCTGTATAAAGAAACGGACATAGTTGCGGCAGTGAAGGCGTAAAAGTTGAGATGGTTGGAGCACGTGGTGAGAATGAGAAGTGATTGAGGCTCAGCAATGGCGTTGTTGAAAAAGAAGTCGGAGGGAGTAAGGAGGGGAGGATAAGGTGGTATGAAGAAGCGGAAGGGGATTAGAAAGAGATGCAAGTGGCAGGTTGGAGGAGTAAGGCTCTGAACGGAGAAAAATAGAGAAGAATCGTTGAGCAGGCCAGGGTTCTACAGGGACCGTAGTGCCAGAAGAAGAAGAAGAAGAAGCTATGCAAAACTCATTCCTGAACATTACAAAGAAAAAAAAGAACTCAAATGATTGTTAAACATTCCCATTTTCTCTATCTCTCCACTTTTATGAGACTCTATATTTTCAGCTGTCCCGTTTTCTAGGTTATCTAACCTTATTTTCAACTCACCTTTTTCTGTGTGTGTGTGCATGTGCGAAGGGCTGTTGACGTCCCTGCTAGAAGAGGGACGTGAGGGAAAATAAAATACCCCCCTAACGATATTACCATATCGTTAAATTCTTGGATTTCGTTGTCCATGACGTATCCGTTATTTAACATGTAGACTTTGTTGCAATTTGAGCAATTTAGTTTGTAAACACAGCCCAGATAGGACGTAGCTTCAAACAAGGATACACTGAACACACAAAGGCACTACAATCCACTACTGATTCCGCCTTTGCGAACCACCTCATTGAAGCAAACCGCACATACAAAAACGTCGACAATAACATGGACATTCTACATGTGTACACAAAAGGCCGTAAACTGGACACTCTCGAACAACTGGAAATATACAAACACACGAAAGCACATAAAAACGACACCCCAAACGAACAGACACAATTCAAATCACACGCATTATTCGAACATATCACACCCCACACACACACATCGATCTTTAAAAAGTCGATACCGTCGGCAAGAGCAAGACGGACAGCTCTCCCAGTGGCAGCCTCTGAAGAAGCTTATAATAAGCGAGAAAAGGTTCAGGCTATAAGGTAAAAGTTTTACGTTTTTACCCGTAAAAAAACTTTGTGATCCGAGTCGGTAGTGAATTAATTATATTTACCATATCGTTATATTTAATCATATTGCAATTATATTACAATATCTGTAAATTTATGTTTATTGTTTAAACAGTGTGTAACTAAATTAGATTTGTAAGTATTAGGTTTTAAAAACGCATTGCGACATTGTGGTTTTAAATTTCCAGACACTCAAAATGTCAGATTAATTGAAAAGGTACAAAATAGTAACAAAATAAATATCTGGGAAAATCTTAATATTTACAAACACAATATAATAATAATCTACTAATTAAAAACAAATTCAAATACAAACAAAACAAGATGATTTATTTAAGGTCATACAGTTATTAGAATAATAAAATAAAACATTAAATATAAAATAAATAGCTGACTCCATAAACATTGTAAGCATTATAAACATATTGTAAGCGAAAAATTTAATAACAATTCAAACAAAAGTCCAAAGGCACAGAATAATTCCTGTGAATCCTGCGTCAGGTGAAAATAAACCTATTTGCAGTCTATTTATTTGAAGATATTACATGAGAGACCTGCAGGAAACTCAACGAGTTACTTAAAAAGGAAGAATAAAAAATACAATTATATAAACAAGTATAATCAAGACGTTTACATGATTTTGAAATACACTTAAGCATTTTATGGTTGGGGTACAAAAGTTCCAAACCGAAAGTTCCAATAGGAAAGTGCTAAGAAAAAAATTCCAATACCCGAAATTTCCGAAAATATATTTTCCCAATACAACATTAGCTCCAAAATATATAATTCCAATCATAAATTAGTACCAAAACTTTTATAAAATATTTTTATAAAAATTCTCAAAGACGTAAATTGTAACTGACGGTTTTCAAATATCCAAGGGTGTCATCTTCATCAACGAAATCTTGAAAATTGGAAATTATGTTGAATCTTCTGTCCTAGAGAAAGTTGTTTTAGCATAACTTGCGTTCCTTTTGTGTCTCCGTTAGGAATGAATATAAACTCGATGATGGCGTCCACCAACAACTTGAAAACGGTTGTGCCATCCCTTCGAAGCATTGTTTGTCCTCGCATAATGTTGGAGCACAGCGTCGTATTGATTCCTTATCCTTCTTCCTTGAGCAAGTCTACCGCGGATGTATGTGAGCCCATAGGTTTCATCGTTCCTATGGAAATCGATGATTGTTGAAAAAATGATTTTCGAAAACTTAACAACGTTAGGACAATTAGAACAGGAAAAACAATAATATTGGGAAAATAATTATGTTAGAAAAGGGGAGTTGGAAAATAATTGTTGAAAAAGGGCGTTGGAAAATTAATAATTTTTGAAAGTTCGCATTGGAACTTTTAGATTGGAACTATTTACCCTGTACCCATTTTATACGCGTACATAAAATGCTAATTAGTTGGTGTAATAAATAGTGGATCAAATCATGTCGCGACGCACCAATACCAGCTGGAGCACCTCAGTCCCGAGCAGCATGGAATATTGTAGCACTGGAACACACAATAAAAACATTAAATTTTGTTTCCTCACTCAGTACCACATACGAGGTATGTTCAAAAAATTTACAGGCGTTGCACAAAGGCAATGCACAGAGAAGGGCATTGAAATGCTTCAAGAAATCTAAAAAATATATATATTTATGTTCATTCACCAATCAATGAATTCATTCTTCATTTACCAATGTACAGATTATAAGTTAAATGTAGTCGCATTCATAAGCGAACTTTTATATGTGTACTACGTTATTGACAATAAAGAAGTAGTTTCTATGGAAACTCACCGGTTCCCATTTTCGATAACGCACCAGCGATCGGCCGCGAATGTGCGACACGTCCTTATAAACATTTTCAATGTTAAAATGACCGAACTATTTGTGTAACACGTCCACCAGCGCATAGAGCGAGCTACACAATTAAGTACTGCTAGCGACCGGTGTTGACACGGAATGCCGTTATCTCCGTCCCGCCATGATCATCATTCTTCGAGCTGCACGCGTTGTAGTGGGCACGAGCACACACCGTCCGTCGGATTTATAACGAAGTGAGAATGAAAATCTTAACACAACGTGGGTGTATAAAATTTTGCTACAAACTTCATAAAATCTTTACAGAGAAATTTCCATTGCATTCCAAAATTGTCATTAACATTTGCGTTGGTACGCAGTTGTTGGTCGATTTCAAAACGGGCCTCTTTCTCATCGTCAGTCAACAAACGCAGTAACAATTTTTCAGTGATACGATACATTTAAATTTTTCTACCAAAATTTAATTTTACCATCTTATCTGGATGAGCATTCCCACAGAAAGTCTCGGCAGTTAAACAATGATTTACAATTTCGACATCACGAGCTCTCTTCTCATGACCTTCGACATCGCTTTGGTCTGCCGACCATTGTTTTACCCTGTTTAAAAATTCTTGAAATAATCGTTCGCCTTATGCAAATCTCCGTGTATGCATAATTCAATAACCAGAATGTTTGTGTAAAGTTTTAACCTAGTTTGACAGCAAAATTTCATGACGCACATATCTAAGCCATTATAAAAGATTCGAAGTAGCAGCTTATGTTATCCGAATACAAACGCTGCTGTGCCATTGCCAGAAGAGAAGTCAGGAAAAACAAGTAAAGTTCATCGGATAAATATGTAAGTGATATAGAACAAACCATCTTTAGTTTAATCCTTGAAGATGATTATGATTACGATGATCTTTAATTTCTGATACATTTGATGATTACGCTGATCTTTAATTTCTGATACATTTAATGATTACGCTGATCTTTAATTTCTGATACATTTGATGATTACGCTGATCTTTAATTTCTCATATATTTGACGATTACGCTGATCTTTAATTTCTGATACATTTGATGATTACGATGCTCTTTAATTTCTGATACATTTGATGATTACGCTGATCTTCAATTTCTGATACATTTGATGATTACGATGATCTTTAATTTCTGATACATTTGATGATTACCATGATCTTTAATTTCTGATACATTTGATGATTACTCTGATCTTTAATGTCTGATACATTTGATGATTACGATGATCTTTAATTTCTGATACATTTGATGATTACGCTGATCTTTAATTTCTGATACATTTGATGATTACGATGATCTTTAATTTCTGATACATTTGATGATTATGATGATCTTTAATTTCTGATACATTTGATGATTACCATGATCTTTAATTTCTGATACATTTGATGATTCGATGATCTTTAATTTCTGATACAATTGATGATTACGATGATCTTTAATTTCTGATACATTTGATGATTACGATGATCTTTAATTTCTGATACATTTGATGATTGCGCTGATCTTTAATTTTTGATACATTTGATGAATACGATGATCTTTAATTTCTGATACATTTGATGATTACGATGATCTTTAATTTCTGATACATTTGATGATTACGATGATCTTTAATTTCTGATACATTCGTGCCGTCTTTTGTAAACGTGAAACAATGTGTTTTTAAGTATCGACTCCTATCACAACTCTATGTTCCAAGAACATAAATCTCTGCATATTGTTGTAGTTACTAATCCAAATCATAGTAGTAAATATCAAAATTAATATATACCAGATATGTGAATAATTGTAACACTTACTTGTTGTGCGAGTCTTGAGCAATTGGCGTCCGTATAAGACACCACTGCAATTAGCAGAACTGCCAACATTAACAGCACCAATATGTTCTTCATATCGTCGCTAGCTGACAATACTCAAATGTGTTATAAAGAAAAAATGAAAAACAGTTTCCATTTATACGCGCAAAAACAGCTCATGACCTTCAGCTACCAGAATTACGTGTGTGCGTCTTAAAAATGTACCAGCGTAAATTTGAATAGTAAAGCTATCGGTTTCATTATATTTATCTAATAATTTTTCGTAATGTACACGTTTTATCACAACATTCCGGTCGCATGTATTGTTTGTGTATAAAATTATTTAAATTTAAAACAAACTTTGATTATTGCAAACAATTGTTTTAGTAATGTTGCACGAAAGCTGTTTTGTTGGCGGTGAAAGCGTATTTCCCTCGCCTTCATATGGATTCCGTTCAGATTCAGAAACATCCAACGATCGCAATGAATCGGCGGGGCGAAAGCCTGTCATTATGTACTTTATCGCAGTTAGCGTTGGGAGCCTCTCATACACCGTCTTCTTCTCATTTGCTGGTAGTTGATTTATTACCATATCGTAATATTCAAGAAATTTATAAGTAGTAGTAATGTTCACGAGAGATCTCCAGCCTTAACCACAGTACTGTGGTCACTAACGTACATCATCCCGCTTTAGCATTTACTTGTTTCCACTGAAGGAAGCAGTCAGTGGCACTGCCGAAACGTCTGATTTTGTCGGAAAATTTGGACCACGCCCAAACAGCCCGAGAGTTAATTTTAATCAAAATTGTTTTAGTATTTGTAATTTTTGTCTTTTTTATACTACTGACTATACTTACTCTTTGGACAAGATAAAAGAGATTGTTCTGTTCGATAACTTTAAGAACCTCCTGTACTTATTTTTGTTTCCAATTCCTTCCCTGTTTCTCTATAAGTCAGTTGTAACACTGTGCCTCATAACATGCCTGCCTTGTCTGCCGCTAAGATCACTTGGTCGTCGACAAAATTGAGAGTACAAATACTTTCATCTGCAATTGGTAATCCCATATTGTGACACTTGTTTTGCAGCACTCCTATTGGACAAACTGCAGCAGTGCATACAAAATGATGGAGGACACTTGAGAGAGATCTTAATTAAAAATATCGGTATGGAGAACCATACATGACTTCCATGTTCTAAGATTTATATTTACAATCATATTTGAAATGAAATATTTCCATAGAAACTATTTCTTTCTATTGCTTCAGCCTTAACCACAGTAATGTGGTTAACGATAACAGCCGCAAATTCAAACAGAATCTAATAATGTTTCGCATACAGCCCTGAATTGTAGAGTTCTCAAGACCAACCGTTTTTGGTGAAGACCGGTTAAGGGAAAGGGGTAGTTTACTGGCAACGTTTTATGTTTTAACAAGGGTACTTTCTATGGCAAACGATAACAGCCGCAAATTCAAACAGAATCAAATAATTTCTTGCACACAGCCCTGATTTGAAGAGTACTAAAGACCTATCGTTTTTGGTGAAGATCGGTTAAGGGAAAGGGGTAGTTTACCGGCAACGTTTTATGTTTTAAAAGGGTATTTTATATGGCAAACGATAAGAGTCGCAAATTCAAACAAAATCAAATAATTTTTTGCATACATCTCTGATATGTTGAGTACTCAAGACCTATTGTTTTTGGTGAAGATCGGTTAAGGGAAAGGGGTAGTTTGCCTGCAATGTTTTATATTTTAACAAGGGTATTTAATATGGCAAACGATAAGAGCCGCAAATTAAAACAGAATCAAATAATTGTTTGCATACAGCCCTGAATCGTAGAGGACTGAAGGTCTGTTGATTTTGGTGAAGATCAGTTTAGAGAAAGGGGTAGTTTACCTGCAACATTTTATGTTTTAACAAGGGTAGTGTTTTCTATGACGAACGATAAGTGCCGTAAATTCAAAGAAAATCAAATAATTTTTTGTATAATTTCCTCAATTATAGGGAACTCAAGGCCTGTTGATTTTGTAGAAACGTAGATGAAATATCTATAAATGAAGAGGTTAGGTGAACGGGGAGGGGTAATTTTCTATAAATGAAAATTATAGTTGAATGGTGAGGGGAGAATTTTTTATGTGTTCTACGTTATCGGCAACAAAGAAGTAGTTCTTTGTTAAAATTCCTTCCCGGGCTGTTTAGCCGTAGTCCAGTTTTTCCTCCAAAACCACACTTTTTGGCAGTGCTATCGACTTCCATCTCAGTGAAAATCGAGTGCGAAAACGAGAGGTGGTATACGTTAGTGACCACAGTACTGTGGTTAAGGCTAAAGCAATAAGTAGAAAAAAGTAGTTTCTATGGAAATATTTCAGTTCGAATATGAATTTAAATATAAATCTTAGAACATGGAAGTTATGTATGGTTCTCCATACCGATATTTTACTTCCATGTTCCTTAAGGAAATGGAAGTACGGTGATGGCAAAAAAATCGTCTTTGGGATTAGTGCAGATTCTGATTGTACCACACTCAAAACATGAAAAAAAGTAGTTTTTCCAAAAGTGTCTGTGTGTCTGTCTGTCTGTCTGTCTGTCTGTCTGTCTGTCTGTCTGTCTGTCTGTCTGTCTGTCTATCTGTCTATAGATGTTTTTGTATGGCAAACGATAACAGCCGCAAATTCAAACAGAATCAAATAATTTTGCATAGAGCCCTGAATTGTAGAGTACTCAAGACCTATTGTTTTTGGCGAAGATCGGTTAAGGGAAAAGGGTAGTATCCCTGCAACATTTATTTTTTAATATAGGGTAATTTGTTTATATGGCAAACAATAACAGTCGCAAATTCAAACACAATCAAATAATATTTTGCATACAGAACTGAATTGTAGAGTTCTCAAGACGTTTGGATTTTGGTAAAGATCGGTTAAGGGAAAGGGGTAGTTTACCGGCAACATTTTATGTTTTAACAAGGGTATTTCTTATGGCAAACGATAACAGCCGCAAATTCAAACATAATCAAATAATTTTTTGCATACTGCCCTGAATTATTGAGTTCTCAAAACCTGTTGTTTTTGGTGAAGATCGGTTAAGGGGAAAGGGTAGTTTACTGGCAAACGTTTATGTTTGAAAACGGTATTTTATATGGCAAACGATAAGAGCCGCAAATTCAAACAGAATCAAATAAGGTTTTGCATACAGCACTGATTTGTAGAGTACTCAAGAGCTATTGTTTTTGGTGAAGATCGATAAAGGGAAAGGGGTGTTTACCTGCCACGTTTTTTGTTTTAACAAGGGTATTTTATATGGCAAACGATAACAGCCGCAAATTCAAACATAATCAAATAATATTTTGCATACAGCCCTCAACTGTAGAGTTCTCAAGACCTGTTGGTTTTGGTGAAGATCGGTTAAGGGAATAGGGTAGTTTACCGGAAACATTTTATGTTTTAACAAGGGTATTTCTTATGGCAAACGATAACAGCCGCAAATTCAAACAGAATCAAATAATGTTTCGCATTCAGCCCTGAATTGTAGCGTTCTCAAGATCTATTGTTTTTGGTGAACATCGGTTTAGAGGAAGGTGTAGTTTACCGGCAACGTTTTATGTTTTAACAAGGGTATTTTCTATGGCAAACGATAACAGCCGCAAATTCAAACAGAATCAAATGATTATTTGCATATATATATCGGTATATCGGTATATATCAAATCGGTATGGAGAACCATACATGACTTCCATGTTCTAAGATTTATATTTAATATCATATTCGAACTGAAATATTTCCATAGAAACTACTTCTTTCTACTTATTGCTTTAGCCTTAACCACAGTACTGTGGTCACTAACGTATACCACTTCACGTTGTCGCACTCGATTTTCACTGTGATGGAAGTCGATAGCACTGCCGAAAAGTCTGGTTTTGGAGAAAACATTGGACTACGGCTAAACATCCCGGGAAGGAATTTTAACAAAGAACTACTTCTTTGTTGCCGATAACGCAGAACACATAAAAAGTTCTCCCCTCCCCATTCAACTATAATTTTCATTTAAGAGAAAATTACCCCCACCCCGTTCACATAACCTCTTCATTTATAGATATTTCATCTACGTTTCTACAGTGGATTATTATGAGCTTCTTATCAAGATACTTTATTTATCAAAATTAAGTACTTTACCCTTGTTAAAACATAAAACGTTGCAGGTAAACTACCCCTTTCTCTAAACCGATCTTCACCAAAATCAATAGACCTTCAGTCCTCAACAATGCAGGGATGCATGCAAAAAAATATTTGATTCTGTTTCAATTTGCGGCAGTTATCGTTCGTCATGAAAACATTTCTCTTATTACAACATAATATGTATCTGGTAAACTACCCCTTTCCCTTAACCGATCTTCACCAAAAACAATAGGTCTTGAGAACTCTACAATATAGGGCTGTATGCAAATAATTTTTTGATTCTATTTGAATTTGCGGCTGTTATCGTTTGCCATAGAAAATACCCTTGTTAAAACATAAAACGTTGCCGGTAAACTACACCTTCCTCTAAACCGATCTTCACCAAAAACAATAGATCTTGAGAACGCTACAATTCAGGGCTGAATGCGAAACATTATTTGATTCTGTTTGAATTTGCGGCTGTTATCGTTTCCCAAAAAAAATTACCCTTGATAAAAAAAACCGTTGCCGGTAAACTACCCCTTTCCCTCAACCAATCTTCACCAAAAACAATAGGTCGTGAGTACTCTACATATCAGGGCTGTATGCAAAAAATTTTTGATTCTGTTTCAATTTGCGGCTGTTATCGTTTGTCATAGAAAACAAATCTACAGACACACAGAGGCACAGACACACAGACACACAGACACACACACACAGACACTTTTCGAAAAACGACTTTTTTTCATGTTTTGAGTGTAGTACTATCAGAATCTGCAATAATCTCGAACACGATTTTTTTTGCCATCACCATACTTCCATTAAGGTACATGGAAGTAAAAAATGATTTTCCACCTGTAAATGGCATACAATTTTCTGTAACTACATAAGAAAACAAAAGTGAATTCACAGACAGCAGCTTCGTTCTTTTACAGGAATTACAGAAATATTGGAAACCAATAATAATTTGCAATAATAATTTGGTTACAGAATGGAAATCAAATAGCATTTCTTCATACAGAGTGGGGTGGAATCGCTTTCCTGTGAAAACACTTTGCTAGTAGAAACGTTTGAAGAAAGGGGTCCAAGCATCCGACTGATTATTTTTAAATTTTTACGCCCTATATGAGTAAATGATTAGTTTATTAAAGTATGAGATTATATTTCACTTAAGTTAACACGACCGGTATCAGTTGATGTAAAAGTGCGCGGCTCAGAGCCGTAGTCATGCTCAAACTGTGTATAATAAAATATATTTTATATTACTTGTTTCATTTTTTAAATCGTCAGATTCCCCTGGACAACCTTGTATATAACGTCTACTTTATAGCTGACCTGTTTAGAATAAATTTACAAAATAGAATAATGCCTCTTTGAGAACACTGAATGTGAAACAAATTTCGCTCAAGAACAACATGACGAAATAACTCAAAAATAAGAGACATTTTAAACATGATCTGCTTATGCTCCCGCCTTTTCTCTTTCATGGCGTTAAGTGTGTTGATCTGGTCCGGTTTCTTGTTGCTATTTAATTCTTGGCTGTTGTTGTCCATGACGTATCCGGTGGCTAACTAGTTATAAGTACAATACTACTGATTAGGAATACGAAGATTTTTATTGGTAAAACGTATAGTCTGAACAAGTTTTCGCTTATTATAAGCTTCGTCAGATCCGAGCCTCTGACGGAGCTTATAATAAGAGAAAACTGGTTCAGGCTATAAGGTAAAAATTTTACATTTTTACCAATGAAAAACTAAGTGTTTCGAGTCAGTAATATTATACTTGTAATTACTATTTAAATCTTTTTTACAAAGCGTTGATTTTCTTCATTCCCTCGACACATAAGCCTTTCGATTCTATCGCTAGAGGGGAGGAACAAGGGGTATCAAGATATCCTCTATAGATGTTACCAGGGTAGGTTTGCTGGTGGAACAGGCCTCTGAGGGCCATTGGATTTCATTCAGAATCATATATCTTTGGTTCTTCCTCTCTGAGCGCCATTGGGGGCACAATCCTTACCTGCCTTTTGATTGGTTGACATTTAACTGCTAGAATCCATTTTGTGGTTAGGAGGTTAACTTTTGCTGTATGACTTCCTGCAGTTGTGGTCATTGTATATACCCTCAGACAAAAAATGGTTGATTTTGGTTGATCCCAGAGAATTTCATTTGCCCGGTAATGTAAAATTTATGAATCAGATTATACAGAAGACGTTTTAGAGAAAAGTACTTTTTTACACGTTTCACCGTAATATGGAAATGAAACTGGTTTTATGGAAACAGAAGGAGATAAGGATGGAATGATGAAATAATAAAAAACTAAAGTTTGTAGTCAATAACTGTAACCTTGGAATCCACTTTAGGTGTAGTATGTATCATGTCTACTGTTTCAGGTGCTTGTCTCACTGCAGTAGTGATCCTCGTCTGTAACCTCAAAACCAAAAAAGTAGATTTTCGTCAACCCCAATAAAACTTAATTTGGTCGATACCCAAGGACTGATAAGTTATATTGTAGAGACTTTAATATATTTTACAGAAAACTACTTTTCTACATGTTTTACCGTGACATGAAAGTAAAAGTCGTTTTACAGAACTATAAGGATATAAATGGTGAATTAGTAAATTAAAATTTGAACGTAATACCGTATTTTCGTCTGTGTTATGCGCCCTCGTGTATTGTGTAATACACCCCCTATATTATCGTAATATTTCCAAGAAAATATGTAATTCGTGTGTGAGGCGTGTGAACATATACACATTATACAGTTAAACAAATTTATTAGGAGGTACAAAAATATACAGAGTGGGCCAAACGTCACTACCCATTGTGAGTTACTGAATTACCCATTGTAAACATTAAGATAACTTTGGTTGTGATCTTCCCATCGATTTTAAATTACGAGCCTTTGGTTTGTGTCTGATAGTTTCTTGTGTAAACACTAGAGTGCAATTTTGTCGACAAAGATGGAAAACAATTTGAGAAACAATTGACTAACTCAGTAGCTCACAATGGGTAGTGACTTTTGGCCCACTCTGTATATTGTTTGAATAACACACTATTCAGTAAAAGTGTTTCATACAAGATAATAGAAAAAAATACCGTGTCTGTTTATTTGAAAACACAAAACAGGAACATCAAAATCTTATAAAATTTAAAACAACATAACTTTACAAGTTTTTATTTAGTTTGTTATGTTTTTTATTTTTTTTTTTTCATTAGCACATAACATTTGCATTGAATAACATTCGTTGCCTCTTTCTGAAGAAGGCAGTATTGAATTACTGTCCTATTCTGATTCTTCTGATCCACCTTTGTTTGTCGTGTCCTGTTGATCTGACTGGCACAGACCTAGCAGGTTTTTCATCAATACTCCTGGCTACTGGCATGTTGCAAAAGACAAAACACTGCTCCGATTTTAGACGAATCGAAATTGTTCGTATGCGTCATTTGTGCAATAAAACGATGAAACTCGATCATTTTGTTATCATAGACTCGAGGTAAACCTTGAGCTAGAGTAGTTTTCCTTCTAATCAAAAGACCGTGGTGCCTGCTGCGAAGAAACCATACACACCGATCCGCGATATTATGTATTGTCCATTTCCAGACGCTGAGCGTTCTCCTAGCTTAAATGTGTACCATTTCAGTAGTAATGGAGAAAGCTTCGCTTCTATAAACTCGAGTACATGCTTTTCTACTTTTAAAAACTTGGCTGTTTTACCACAGAAAGAACTCCGATCACGAGTAATAACTCGTTTGAAGAACACGTACGATTACAAATAACGTAAGAAGGAGTGAAAATTGCGTACCAAATTTTCAATTACCGTAAATGTCAATATATGAGACTCAAGCCTCTCAGACTTAAGCGACTTTGCCAACTGCGCACAATCTGACTATACATGCGCAGATCTACAATTTAGCATCTAATTTATATTATTTGTGTATAATGCACAACCATTCAGATTTTTGGGAAGGAAATCTGAAGAAAAAGTGCGCATTATACACGAGAATATAAGGTAACTATACACAATAGAGAGTCGAACTGATTGCAGTAATAATTACTGTAGTTATTATATTGGTCTATCGTTCCCTGCCTCAACACTGGGGTGAATTGGCGGACACCGCGCCACTTGTTTCCAGTACTGAAAATGGTCTGCGGTGGATGGGCCGAAACGTCTGTAAACATAAACACAAACGATGTAGCACGGCCTAACAATGTAAACCACGGCCTAGAAATGTAGCACGGCCTAACAATGGAAACTGCGGTCTAACAATGTAGACCACGGCCTAACAACGTAGGCCACGGTCTAACAATGTAGACCACGCCCTAGCAATGTAGACCGCGGCCTAACAATGTAGACCACGGCCTAACAATGTATACCGCGGCCTAACAATGTAGACCACGGCCTAAGAACCCGGAAAATTATGTTTCCAATTTTGTTGACGCTGGCGGTGAAAGCCTTAGATATTCTATAACAACTATAGTATTCAAAGCATTTTTTAAAGTGGAAAATCCTAGAGGAAGCGGACGACTTGTGTTTTTATAAAAATCCGTTGCCAGAAGGGTTTTTCGGAACGGTCCCAGGCATCTTAGTCGTTGCCATCAACAGACTTGAGCCTTCGGTTACCGCAAATCCCAAAATGGAAAAGTAAACACGAAAGAAATAAAAACATATTATTACACAAACAAGTATAATGACCGAAGTTGTATCTTCGTTGGGATTTATCCCAGCCCCCCCTTAAAATCTAATTAATATCATGGGAAAAGCTTCTAACGGAAAATTTACCTCGGGCGCACTAGCGCAAGATGGCCGATCGGGTTCCGGTGTGCCTATCAGTTTGAAGCAAAATGGTGAATCGAAGCACCGCAAGAACCCTCTAAAGTTTAAAAACAATTTTCAACTAAATTTTGGCAACTTTCCAGTCTGAACGGATACAACTCCTAACAACTGAAGGAGGAAATCGTGAAACTGGGTGACTTTGAACGACTGTGTGGACAGGAATATATATAGAATCAAAATTCAAAATTTTGAGGTTCTCTGCGTGATAAGAAGACAAGAAAGAGGTGGATAGTGGAAAGTAAGGCGGCGCATAGTATGCGAATGAGGGCCTTCTGGCACGAGAAGAAAAGGAAATGATATTCGCGTGGTCCACGGCTGGCCTTTTTGTGTAAAATAACAACTATAATGGAAACATGGAAAAATAGTGCAGCAGAATGGGAATAGAATTAGAAGAGACGTGTTTATACACTCTTTTATTCGCAGAAGATCAAGTGGTGATAGCCAATGATGAAGAAGATATCACTTATATGATGAGAAAACTAGTAGAAAAATACGATCGATGGGGATTAAACATAAACTTTAAGAAACCAGAGTACTTAGCCACAGGAAGTCAAACATCAGATCTTCAGTTATAAGATAATACTTCCATCAAGAAATGTAAAATGTATAAATATTTAGGAAGTATAATTAGCGATGATGGAATATGTGATGAAGATATAAGACATCGATTAGTTTTAGGAAAAAGCACCATACGCCAATGAAACTCACTTTTATGGTCCACCAAAACCCGGCTACCGACAAAGATCAATTTTTATAAAGCCATTGTTGAACCAATTACCACCTATGGGTCAGAATGTTGGACAATCAACGAAAAGAACCGCAGGAAGATTGAAGCTGTAGAAATGGACTATCTTAGACGAGCTTCCAGAGTTTTTCGTCTGGAACCTGTAAGTAATGACGTAATAAGGGAAAGAACAAATAAAAAATAAACTGTAATAGAAGATATAAAGCGTAAACAGCTTCCCTGGTACGGACACCTAATGAGAATGAGTGAAGAAAGAATACCTGTGAGTGTGTTCAAATACAGACCTAGCAGCAAAAGGAAAAGCGGCAGACCTAGATTAAAATGGATAAAAGGATCGAAAGGAGTATGGAAGAAAAGTATCTGAAGAATGAAGATACAAAAAATAAGTTGATAAGGAAACTGAGATGCGGGATGCGGCAGTAGCCAAAATGGGATGGGATCCCCGCAAAAAAATAATAATGAAAGCTTTTACACTTTTTAAAATATATTATTTAATTTCACACGAGTACATAAAATATGGCAGGCAGTTTGTGTGTCAGTGTGGGGCAGCTCATATGTCCACGCACCAATGCCAGCTGGAACACCTGAGCCCCGGGCAGCATTGAATCCTGTTGCACTGAAACATACAACAGAATCTTTAATTTGATTGACTTATTTAACCCAGTGAGCACCGGCACTTTTACACTGCCACTTGTGGAAAGATCCAAAGCCGTTTTTACTGTTTTTGTAGTGCCTGGGAGTTTTTCTTTATCGTCTTTCACATATGAAACATACTTTGATACACATGATGTTTTTTTTCTTAAAGGTATAATTTTAGAATACAGAATATATTAATACAGAATATATTATATTATATAGAATTATAACATACAATTATTAGAATTATTAACAGAATTATATTATACAGAATTATATAATAATAATAATGGCTCCCATGTGTACCACCGAAGTAACTTAGGAGTAGGCATGGTAGGCTGCCTACTGTGAGCCGTAAGGCATACAATGAAGGCAGTATGAAGGCATACACTACGCTTCAGCCGCCCATTATTATCTTCAAGATGTTATCCCAGGTAATCATTTTCAACAGGCTGAGTCGACCTGGGGGCTGAAAAACGCACCTTTATTTTATGGTGCCGGCCCGGGAGTCGAACCCGTGACCTCTAGGTTAGTAGCCGGGTGCCATACTCACTGGTCTACTGAGCCACCTTATATTAATTATTACTTTATAAATGAAAATGCTAATAAAAATGTTAGTGGTGGAAAGATGAATGACTAAAAAAATATTAGGCTTACGGAAAACTTCAGAAGGTTGGGAACTAAGAAGTAATGATGAAATATATCAAAGTATAGAAAATATAACAGAAACAATGAGGAAAAGAAGACTAGTATTTTTTGGATATTTATATAGAATGGACGACAATAGGTTAACAAAACAGATCTTCAAATACCTGTGAGGGAAGAAGTCAACATCGAGTTGGATTAAAGAAGTTCAAAGGGATTTAGAAAAAAATAATATACGAGCAGAAGAAGCAATTGAGAGAGACGTTTTTCAGGCAGAAATGTTAAAAATAGAAGGAGTTCAAGGTAGGAGAGGGAAAAACGGAGGTTCAAAGTGGAGTGGAGACAGGAAGAAGGGAGACAGTGAAAAGTTGAAACATTATTGAGAAAAAGAAAAGAACAAAGAAAACAAATTGAAATTGGCATGTGGTTCTTAAATGTTAATAAAAAAAAGCAAAAAAAAAAAGTTAATAAAATCTTAAAATTATAACAAAGATTTTGTAAATTATATAAAACACTTGGTAAGTTTCACAGATTTTATTTAACCCTGACAGTTGTTTCGACTACCTAAGCCATTGTCAAAGAGAGAGCCATTTCTCTCTTTGACAATGGCTTAGGTAGTCGAAACAGGTGTTAGAGTTAAACAAAATCTGTGAAACTGACCAAGTGTTTTATATATTTTACAAAACCTTTGTATCAATATGTTTCACCAAGTGCCCAACGAGTCATCAATTAATATCGTTAAAATTATAATGTACTATTTGGGCAAAAAAAAATTGTATTCAACTCACTCCTTGTCTTACAAAATAAAAATCTCTGGCACTTCAAATTACCACAGTTGATACTCTTATATATTAGTCTAAAAGTGTGCAAATAATGAATACTCTGTTTGTAATATAAGGAATGATAATAGTATAGGGTTATACACTGTACAGGGCAAAATATACTGAGTATCATAAAACAGGGCAAATATCGCAAAACATAAAACTCACGCAACACCAAAATTTAAATCAATTTTTCAAAATTAATACACAGTTATTTTAACAAAAACGTTTATAAAACCATACTAAATAAACTTAGAACTGCTTTTACTTAACAACATTACGTACAAAATTAGAAACGCGATGAAAAACAACGTAATCAGAACCAACCCGAACGCCAGCAGGGAAAAACAACACATGAAAACTGCCATTTTAATATCATGTAACGTCTACAAAAAAACTTAAGGTGTGCTATCTGGTAGTTGGGTTGAAAACTACGAATCTTTATTTACCATCTGACATGTTGGCAGCACTCAGAAAATATTCTTGTAACAACAGCGGCAATGTTAAATGACGTCAGATATATCGGGCGTCGGTCCTTTCCGACAAAACCGAGACGTCCGAAATAGAGGACGTCAGTCCCCCAAAGCTCTTAAATGTTCTGAACAGATTTGAAAACCGGCATTAAATTGGACCGGATATTTTACGACGACGCGGGTTAACAGATAGACATCTAACGTATAGCACTACAGATCGACCCAACGGAATATCGGAGACAGACTCGGATTCTCCTAGTTTGTAATCAATAGTAGAAGCAGGCAAGAGGGCGCCTATTAAGACAGAAAGACGTGTAAATGTAAACGCTTTGGTGCGAGGATCTCGCAACGATAGTAGAGAGATAGAGTGAGGGAGGTAGGGAGAGAGAGAGAGTGAGAGAGAGAGAGTGTGTGTGTGAGAGATTGTGTGGGTGGGAGGGCTGCAACAACATTTGAAAACGTTTTCCGCATCCTAGCTTCCAAATTTTATAATTTTCCCAATCATGTTGCTTCAGATTTGTATCTTCTGAGTAGAGTCTTCCACTCTATTTCTCCTTTCAGAAGGGGTTATCTATCATTGCCCATGTTACAGACATGACATACGAACTTAATCTTGCATCAATCATGTCGTTTATTCTGATGTGTGTGTGTATTGCAATGGACATTCTAAGTTCATATGTAATATAGTAGCGAGTAAAAGCATATGAAGACAGTCTGTGAATAAGTAGAGATTACAGGTTTGGACTAGTTGATAAGGAACATTGTTAAAAATATTAGTTTTAAGTAGGCTAATATCATGTTTTAAAAATATTAGTTTTAGGTTAATTTTATGCTTATGTAACAGCTTTAAGTGCTGCGAAATGGTGTGTGACGCTGCTTAGCCGTGTGCTTGTGCGAGGGTACATAATTATTTTACGGGATAGCCTACTCATAAACCATATTAATATATACCTTTCATGGTATGGGAATTTTTATAATGGATATATATCAGCATGTTCAAGAGACTTAACTGATGGCAATAGTTATTTTAGAAATTATTAACTGAATGTATGCGTATTTTACGTAAAAACGTTTTACGGCTGTATTTTCAGTCGTAAAAATTATCACATAAGAACTGTTTTGTGTGTGTATGTTTTAGCAACTTGATCTTGCATCTATCATGTCATTTATTCTGATGTGTGTGTGTCTGTGTGTGCGTGTATTTCAATGGACATTCTAATTTCATATTTGTAAAATAACTATTGTCATCAGTTAAGTTTTTGAACATGCTGATATATGTCCATTCTAAAAATTTCCCATACCATGAAAGTTATATAAATTAACACGTTTTATGAGTATCCCGTAAAATAATTTTGTACCCTCGCACACGCGCACTTCGCACACGGTTAAGCATCGTTACGCACCATTTCACAAAACTTAAAGTCGTTTCATAAGCATAAAATTACCTAAAACTATTATTTTTAACAATGTTTCTTATCAACTAATTTATAATGTTCAGACCTGCAATCTGCACTTATTCACACAGTGTCTTTATATGCTAGCGTATGCTTTTACTCTCTACTACAGTACGTGTATGGGCGTTTTAAATAAAAACTATTTATAGCTATATTTTCAGTCGTAAAAACTGTCACGTAAGGATTATTGTGTTCTGAAGCCTTCTTGAACAAGAACATTCATTATTTTCTTCTTCTTCTTCTTCTTCTTCTTCTTCTTCTTCTTCTTCTTCTTCTTCTTCTTCTTCTTCTTCTTCTTCTTCTTCTTCTTCTTCTTCTGTACTACATGGCTTGGGCTATAGCGCGTTCCGACTTCACAGGGTCTCTGACCATTTTTTTTTCAGGGTCTTCCACGATGTTTTGCCCCACCGGCCTATATTCAAACGTTTGTTTAGGAATACGCGAGTCTACTATGCGTTCCACATGGGACTTCTAATTCAGCCTGTATTCCTTTATTTTCTTCAGAACCAACTGTAATTTCAGGTCCTGGTAATACACCAGGTGGCTAGTCGGCCGGTCTAGGGGTTGTACCCCGACGTCAAGGTTGTGCGAGGGGCTAGTAACCCTTTCCAAGTAAAATACAGTTTACTCGAATACTCCAACAGAGAATGGAACATTTATTATCTCGAAAAATATCATAGAAAGTGTTACCGAAGAGACTAATCAGATTACAAAAATTCAGGCGAAAATAATCATTTGAAACGGATAGATCAGTCTCTCTTGGTAATCAATAACCTGTTATCGCCGCGTGGTTGATGACGATCGATCTGCTAACAGATCTGCGACTGTCACAAGTTAAATTTCCTAGACTTACTGCAAATTACGCTGCTACTGTTAACGCTGGCGTTGGCGTTGGCGCTGCTAGCTGTCGGAACGGGTTCGATTCGCGCCGGGGCCATCTCATTTAGATACGACTGTTCCTCCTTGCAAGGCGATGGCAAACCAGCAAGAGCTTTCCTGCGTAGTATAAACCCTCCCCAAGTATGCCGTTTGGATCCGGCGTTAAACTTTAGGTGCCATATACCTGTGAGAGACTCCATAACACACGCAACACGGGTATATGCAGGGAGCGTACAAACCAGTCGAAAGACTAAACGAGTAAACAAAAAAAAAAAACTGCAAATAATAATACTGTAAGTGCATAATGGAAAGGGCATATGGTATAGCTAAAGATATTTACAATAAAAAGTGCATATCTAAAAATGTGAAAATAAGGCATTACAGTACAGTAGTGAAGCTACAATGCCTATATGCAAGTGAATGTCTAGCATTGAATTATACTTAATATAATATTGAAACTTTCTCTTGTGAAAACTTACTTGTCTTTTTCGTTGAACGCGTTTCGGCGTCGTATTCGCCTTCGTCAGCTTAGAAACAGACTGTAAACGTTCTATGCTTTGAGTCTGTTTCTAAGCTGACGAAGGCGAATACGACGCCGAAACGCGTTCAACGAAAAACAAGTAAGTTTTCACAAGAGAAAGTTTCAATATTATATTAAGTGTAGTGCTGTGAAAGAAGATGATGAACAAACAAGACAACTATTGAATTATAATCTAGACAAACTAGAAATATTGGAAAGAAAAATTATTAGGAAAATATTAGGCCCACGAAAAACTAAAACTTCTGAAGGTTGGAAATTCAGAATTAATGATGAAATATATCAAAGTATAGAAAATATAACAGAAACAATGAGAAAAAGAAAACTATAATTTTTTTGGACATTTATATAGAATGGACGACAACAGGTTCAATTTTCTGTTGTATTGCATTTATTTTTTATAGCCTAAAGGTACCATACATACGATGTGTAATAAAATTTTTTTTGTTAAAACAACAAGTAAAATAATAAGTGTGTGTAAATTATAAATACATCACATTATCATTAGACAATACGTTGACAAAAAAAATCTTCAAATATCTGTGGAAAATGAAATCAACATCAAGTTCAATTAAAGAAGTCCAAAAGGATTTAGAAAAAAATAATATACACGCAGAAGAAGCAATTAAAAGAGAATTTTTTAGGGCAAAAGTGTTAAAAACGGAAGGAGTCCAGGGTGGAAGAAAGAAAAACGCAGGTTCAAAGTGGAATGAAGACAGGAAGAAGAGACAGTGAAAATATGTCAGAATATTGAAGAAAAAGAAAAGAACAGAGAGTACAGAATTGAAATTGGCATGTGGTCCTTAGATGGCCGATACAAAAAAAAAAAAAAAAAAAAATACTGTAAGTGCTATTCCGCGTAAGTTCAAGATATCAGATTAAAGAGTATAAACCATTTAAGCCTACTGGATAAAAAAGGTTACGTACAATACACCGCAGTAACAACGTGTGTTCACGGTGAAAGTGTATAACCGCATTCGTGAGAAACATCTATTAACTGCAACACTTACTCTTTCAGCGAGAATCGAACAAGTGGCGTCCGTATAAGACACAGCTGCAATTAGCAGAACTGCCAACACTAACAGCACAAAAATGTTCTTCATGATGTCCCCACTACCTGACAATCCCCAAATGTTTATCATGTCACATGAAAAACGGATACCATTTATACAAGCAAAAACATCTCATGACCTTCAACTGTCAAAATGTTACATACTTCTTAAAAATTTAACAGTGTAATCTTGGATAATACGACTATCGGGTACATTATATTTATCTAATTATTTTACGTATTAAATATATATATACATTTTATCAGAACATTTGTGTTGCATATATTTTATATAAAAAATTATTTAAATTTACAGTAAAGTTAGTAATCGAAAACAATTGGTTTAGCATTTGGAACTCCTGTTGAAGGTATTTACTGTATGACTTAGACAAAAGAGTCAATAAAAAAGAAAAATTTGCAGATTCAGTGTCCCGTTTATTTTACACATGCCACTAAGAAAAGTAATTTAGCCATACTTTTTATAATAAGCGTATGTCTGCCTATATATTTGTCCATAAATGCTATAATTTTCCTTTCGCACAGAAACTGTTATTTTTATTAATAAGGAATAAACTGTTACATCTTTTAATCCATCTTTCTATTTAAACTAACGCATATTCAGAAAATAAAAAGAATGTTATCCATTCTCTAATAAAAAGTATTTAATTCCTATTTTTAGTAAAGCCGTCGTAGCTTCAGGCAAAACGAAATTCCAAGCTGGGCTGGTTATGTTGACGTTAAGCCTCTTAAATTTGAATTTACGAAAAACGTACTTAATTAAAGATTAACGTTTTACATAGAAACCCGCTCTACCGTTTCACTGACAGCTTTTCTTTAGCACTGTTCACAATCGGTACAATAATGTTTCCCTTATACAATTTAGATTGGCCTAATTGGTAGCTTAGGTAATTGATTTTGTATCAATTATTTGTTTAGTTTCACTTTTAAAATTATTTTCCTAGCAATACCTAAAAGAAATTCACATTACAGGTCCCAAGATATTTCATTATAAACGAAACATCATCATCATCTTTGTCGTCGTCGTCTTCGTCTTCGTCTTCAGAACACGGCATAGGCAAGGCGCTGCCTGTTACGCCTTCAAAATTCCTCCAGCCATCTCTTCCTGGGTGTACCTACACACCTCTGTCTTACAGCTTTGTATTTTCAAACTGTCTTTTCCAACCTAACCTAATCTAACCTAACCTAACCTAGCCTAACCTAACCTAATCTAGTCTAACCTAACCTAACCTAACATAACCTAACCTAATCTAACCTAACCTAACCTAACCTAACCTAACCTAACATTATTTCTACGCGTTCTTCCTACCGTTGTTTGTAATCTTTTAGTTTTTCATTCAAGTTTTTTTTCTTATGTGCTTATTCTTTATACGGTCAAGTTTTCAACCTCTTCAACTCCTCTTAAGGATGCCATAGTCTTTTTAAATTAACCTTATTTATTAAATTTTAAGTAATAATTTAAATGTCAGCAACATCAGTCATTATTATTAAAACATTTACTATATATTAATAACTGACACACTGTTGTAACGCGCTTTATTACAACAAACTATTTTTGAAACTTAGTTTTACACACATAGTTTGATCATAAATAGGCTATGATACTTCTGATCTCGGTTGTAAGAGACAAAACTTTTCTTTTTCCTGCTAGTGTTTTACTTTAAAAAAATTCCTTTAGGTTTAGTTATAACTGCTACAAAAACACTTGTCACACAAAACAATAGAACATTATAAACAACACACTGACGGAAAGCACTGCTTCACAAGTCAAAACAAGTCAAATAGCACTCATTATCTGTCTAACAATTTCTGAAATCACACGTAAAGTGACTTTGGTACTAGAGTTTAGGCAGAATCAAAATATCCCTGAATAAATAAAATGTATTAAAATTCATAGAACGTCGGGGATGATGTGATTTGTCAGCCGCCCATTGATTGTGCCGCCCCTGAGCTTGAACGTCCGCTAAAACGGCGGTCCTGTGTGTGTGTGTGTAGGACTGATGATATTTAAACTTTTCCAGTTCGATCTTAATTTCCGTCCACCAAAGACGTTTTAAACCGGTCTGTGTAGACCAATGGCATATCCACAGTTCGGGCTTGGCGGGGAGTCCGGGGTCAGGTCGAGTCGTCTTCATACAAACGACGAAACACGTTTAGATTAATATTTCTGTCTTTAAAGTGTCTGTAAAGCGTGTGACAAAATTCTGAAATAAATCCAATTAAAGTAAACACACTAAAAATATAAAAATACGTTTTACTGAAACACTGTTTAGAAGATACTAATTGAATTGATTTTCCTATATTTCTTATCTCAAACGTATATCAAACTTATTACAAATTCTGTGTAATAAACCTATTTTCATATCTAAGAAAGAGTTACTAGCTGAATAACACAGCTGAAAAGATAATAAAACAGCCTAAAAATTAAGATATAACAAAACTCATTAAGGGTTTTTGATCTTCTGGTGGGGGGCGGTCCGGTCACGTTGCCCTCCCCCCTCGTAAATACGCCCATGGTATAGATCTGTTGGGTATACATTTGTTAAATCGAATCTGCAAAGACCCTGGATTGCAAACGTGACCACACTTAAGACCAAGGTGATGGCTTTTCTTGCAACTGATCCCGTACGATCAAAAATTGTTGTAGGTGGTACTGTCCTTGAACAAGTTAGCAATTTTGAATAACTGTGCCTTGTACGGTGTACAATTTACACCTGTGTTTTTGCTACAGTGTGTCTCGTAATGCAAGCAACGACATTGTGAATAAGTCGCATAAGTTTAACCTTCTGTGCGGGACCATTAGGCGAACCCTTAATTCAGCAAGTAAAGGAACACGCCTAAAATTCTACAAGGTGATGGCCCTTCCCACACTTCTTAATGGGTCTGAGAATTGGACTTTAACGAAAGGCCAGGCCGGTCGCATCCAAGCGGTTGAAATGAGATTCCTCAAGCACATGGCAGGGTATAATTTCCATGATCATCGAAGAAACACAGATATCGGCAAGAACTGAATATTATGAGTATACTCGACAGGATCGCCCAGTATCGACTGAATTGGTGTGAAAATCTTTGCCGAATAGATGACTATCGCATCCCCAAACAACTATGGAACTATAAGCCGAAGGGACAGAGAGGTGTGAGACGTCCGAGGAAGCGCTGGAGTGACCAGCTCTAATCCTTGCATATTTGAGACCGGAACAAATCATCCTTGGTTTAATCCTTGAAGATGATGATGATGTAGATTTGTATAACATTTCTGGAGACGAAGGACATGTTATTTTTATAAGAATATGGACAGTGTTAGAATAATATTAAACGCAGGGCGATTACCACATATGACATTGTTATACATATTGTTTCTGTTTTGAAAAATGCGTTGCAAATTTCTATAATTGCACCGATAATATGTACATAAAGCTACAAGATAATCTAATTTGTTCAAATTCATACTGCGTGGTATACGTTTAATTAATGTTTGTGTATCGTGAATACAAAACTGTTACTAACGTGTACAAAAGTTAGTTTCGTAGGGAAGCGTTCCAGCAAAGGACACCAGTTGTCGGTGACATGAAGAACATTACATTACTCGTATTGCTGGTTTTGGCTGTATTTCTCGCAGCAATTGTACCCGCCGCCTGTAAGACGGATTGCGCCAGACTCGGCCAAAGTGTAAGTACTAAACCTTTTTTTATTGAGATACTGAATTGAACCGAAATTAATTGTTCCATAATATACATTATGCAGTAATTGTTACAGTTACAATATTTTTGCATGAAACAATTACAATGAATTATTGGCAATTACGTTCTTTACCAATTACCGATATTTTTATTTCTAAGAGGATAACCCCAAACCATTCCTTATACTAAAAAGATACTTATATATAACTCACTTATTATTATTTTCTATATGTTTTATGTTATATACTGTGTTTCTTTTATGCAAATATTGTAATAACATTCTAAATAATTCTTAAGGCTTTCACGGGGGGTGTCAAAATTGTTGATATTATTTTCTGCCGGGCTATTAGGCCGTGGTCTACGGCTAACATTGCCGGGCTATTAGGCCGTGGCCTATTGTTAACATTGCTGGGCTATTAGGCCGTGGCCTACGGCTAACGTTGCCGGGATATTAGGCCGTGGCCTATTGTTAACATTGCTGGGCTATTAGGCCGTGGCCTACTGATAACACTGCTGGGCTGTTAGGCCGTGACCTACTGATAACATTGCCGGGCTATTAGGCCGTGGCATACTGTTAAAATTGCTGGGCTATTAGGCCGTGGCCTACTGACAACATTGCTGGGCTATTAGGCCGTGGTCTACTGCTAACATTGCTGGGCTATTAGGGCGTAGTCTACTGCTAACATTGCTTGGCTATTAGGCCGTGGCCTACTGATAACATTGCTGGGCTATTAGGCTGTGGTCTACTGCTAGCATCGCCGGCCTATTAGGCCGTGGTCTACCGATAACTGCTGGGCTATTAGGCCGTGGTCTACAGCTAACATTACCTGGCTATTAGGCCGTGGTCTACTGCTAACATTGCTGGGCTATTAGGCCGTGGCCTACTGCTAACATTGCTGGGCTATTAGGCCGTTGCCTACTGCTAACATTGCAATTGTAACTCAGTACTAGGATAAATTGGCGAATACCTTGCCAATTCCTCAATTATCAATTTATTTTGCGCTGAAAATGGCATCTGATGATGGGGCCGAAACGTCTGTAAGCAAAGGTAGCAGTAGGCCCACGGCCTAATAGCCCGGCACAAAATAATATCAACAATTTTGACACCGGCCGTGAAAGTCTTATTAATTATTTATAATATATTTTTATAATTTTTTTTCATAAAAGAAATACATTATACAACATAAAACCATAAAGAAAACAATAATAATAAGTGTGTTATATATAGGTACCTGCGTAGCATAAAGAATGGTTTGTTGGGGTAACCCTCTGGCAAATAAAATAATATCGGTATACATGACTTCCATGTTCTAAGATTTATGTTTCAAATCATTTTCGAAATGTACCTAATATTTCCATAGAAACTACTTCTTTCTTCAGCCTTAACCACAGCACTGTGGTCACTAACGTATACCACCTCACGTTAGCGCACTCGATTTTCACTGACGAAGGCAGTCGATGGCACTGCCGAAACGTCTGATTTTGCAGAAAACATTGGACTACGGCCAAACAGCCCGGGAAGGGCTTTAACAACAAACTACTTCTTTATTGACGATAACGTAGTACACATATACAAAATTATCCCCTCCCCCTTCAACTATTATTTTCATTTATAAAAAATTACCCCCTCCCCTTCAACTACCCGTTTTGTTTATAGATATTTCATCTACCTTTCTACAGTGGATTATTATGACCTTCTTGCCAGGATACTTTATTTATTAAATTAAGTAATTTTCTTGTTAAAACATAACACGTTGCTGGTAAACTACCCCTTTCCATTAACCGATCTTCACCAAAATCAACAGGCCTTGAGACCTTTGCAACGGAAGTAGGTTTGAAAAAAAATATTTGATTCTGTTTGAATGTGCGGCAGTTATCGTTCGTCACAGAAAAAAATTATCCTTGTTATAACATAAAACGTTGCTGGTAAACTACCTCTTCCCCTTAACCGATCTTCACCAAAATCAACAGGCCTTGAGTACTCTACAATTCAGGGGCGTATGCAAATCTTATTTGATTCTGTTTGAATTTGCGGCTGTTATCGTTTGCCATAGGAAACATTCTACACATAGACACACACAGACACAGACACAGACACAGACACAGACACTTTTCGAAAAATTACTTTTCTTCATGTTTTGAGGATAGTACAATCAGAATCAGCCCTTATCTCAAACACGATTTTTTTCGCCATCAGCATACTTCCATTTCTTTACGGAACATGGAAGTAAAAAGGACAGGTAAAGCTGTGATTTTGATAGCCCCCCCTCCAAATACAGAAAAGAAAAACACGTTAAATATTTATTAAATCCTTAAATTCGTAGTGACCGTCAATCAATGAATTTTCGATTATATTCTTACAAATTTCTGCACTGCTGTTTCAGTGTCACATCACTCCGTGCTGTGCTTGGGTCAAGTGTTCCACTTGGTACTGGTGCATTCCCAAAACTGATTAACTCCATTCAGATTCTAAACTGAACTGGTCGTAACACATCATTTATTTGCAAACACAGCAATAGACTCTAAGTAAACCTACAGACTGTTTTAGTAGTCCACAGTAACATACGTATTCACCTGTAATAGGCAAAGTAAGTAACATGCAACAAGTAAGTAACTTGTAACTTGTAAGTAAGTGTTCACAAGTAGTAAATAGTTAGTAGTAGTATCTGTAAGTTTTCATAACTAAGACTATATCCTCTGATTACTATAGAAACCGAAATCTAACGGAGAATAAATTTTTATTCTTTTAGAATCGAACATCAAAGGCACGAATAATTTTGAAAACACTAGAATAAACTAAGTTCAAAAATTTAAGTAACTGAGTAAAACATATTACGAACAGCAATAAAAAAAAGTACTAAAGATATTGTATACCATCTGTAAACACCATCTGCAAACTTCTAATAGAAATGCAGAAAAATATATAAAGTCTGATACACATTTATTAAGAACAGAAAATTATAAATTCAAGAAACATGTATTTGGATTTCTAAGAAACACAAAAATAAAATTTTCATGGCACAAAAGTACAGAAATATATAGAACCGATCCTAAATATGGACGAAAAAACTTTTATGAACAAGAAGAATAAGCACAAAAATATAATAAAACATTCTACAGATAGAAGAAAGGTAAACAGATAAGGAAGGCATGGTTAAATCACAGATAAAAAGGGACAGATTAGAAGTAAATGAATGAATCCCTACTGGAAAAAGAAAAAAAAAAAATTAAAGAACGAAGTCCAAAGTAGCCTCAATTGAGAAAAACTGTCACGTAATTGCATGGGATTGAAAAATGATTAAATTGTTGTATTTAGCTGATTCTATCCAGAAAACGCTTACCTATAGGATTTATCTAATGTAATTTATATAAATCTATAGCTGACAAATTTTGTATCTCTGTGTTAAGATTACATGTGCTGACGTATTATTGGTTTGAGTAAATTACGTTCAGTGTTCATTGTATATGTTACCGGCAAACTATGTAATGCAGGCATTTTATAGAATAGCTAGGTATTTGATACAATGCCTGGAGTTTTTGGCAAAGTATAGAATAGAATACTTTTCAAATGTTTTCTTATACTTTCCCCAGGTATTCATTGCCCAGGCATTCTATATGATGCCAGGGACTCTTTAGGCAAAGTATAAAATAAGCTTTCTACGTTCAAAAAGAAAACATTTTATTTCATAATCATACAAAATTGTTTGATTTTACACAAAGGAGTAATTTTTATGGCATTTCAAGATTACCTATTGTCTACTTAATTATGTTCAAATACTATTTTATTAAAATTATAATGTATAAAAACTTTTTTAACCAACCTTTTTTATAATACCAAATGTTAAAATATTGGTGTTTATTAATTCAAAATATATGGAATATACTCTACTTATTACAACAAGACAGAGAGCTGTGACATTTTGAAGTACACTTTCTTTCATTTTTTACACAATTACATTTTTTTGACATTCAGACTTGCACACATATTTTACGGACCCTTGTCCGGATCCTAGTGATTCGGCAGTAGCAGCAGAACAAAGTGCGGTTTCTTGTTTAGGAATATCTCCAACCCCCATTAGTGGTCTTGGGCATACAGTAAACTGTGATCCTGTATACAGCTGCTTTAACAATCCGTCAGTGGTTCCCAGTTTGTAAAATCCGTCATCTGTCACACTCACGACGATTGCTAGGATGTTTCGAAGATCTCCCCGCCCCTCGTCTACTTCAGGAATTGGAACACGAACAGACGCACCCACAGGAGCTGGAGGAATTTTTTTGTCAGAATCAGATTTCATCTTCTTTGCCTGAAGTTCAAGAAACAATTTCGACCTTTTTCATTTTTCAGTTGTAATTTTTTGCTTTGAAACAGAGAGTACACAGCGTCTTCCATCGTCACAGTTATCTCCACTATTGCCACTAACGTTCAAAACATTTCCACACGTACTATGCACATCTCTGCTGCACTCAACACACTTTTCAGAACATGAAACCATCGACCACACATTGTTCTCTATATATTATCTAGAAGATAATCCCTGATTTTGTACTTTGCCGGTAACATACACATACAACAGTTTTATTTTGAGAATCATTGTTATAATCATTGCTATAATGTTATCTGAAAAGATTTTTATAAAAATATATTTCTTAATATCCACACGGTTTTCGGTTTAACACGCATTTTTTGATTTTTCTCAAAACTAAACGTTTCGGCCATACAGATACGATCAGACATCCTCCGTGACTTATAAGGGACAGAGTACAAAGTCAGAGAGAGAGAGAGTACAAAGTACTCCTATTTATACACTATACAATTCTCTTGTAGAATTTAAAAAAAATTTTGTTTATTATTTTCCAAAAGGAAATGGAACTATCGTGATGGCGGAAAAATCGTGTCCGAGATAAGGGCTGATTCTGATTTTACTCCCATCAAAACATGAAGAAAATTCATTTTCTGTAAATTGTCTGTGTATGTGTTTGTCTGTGTGTCTATGTATCCGTGTGTCTGTGTGTATAATTTTTTCTATGGCAAACGATAAGTGACGCAAATTCAAACAGAATCAAATAATTTTTTAGATATGTACCTGAGTTGTAGAGGACTCAAATCCTATTGATTTTTTTGAATATCGGTTAAGGGGAAGGGGTAGTTTACCAGCAACGTTTTTTAACAAGAGTAAAAAGAGCATTTAATTTTGATAAATAAAGTGTCCTGAAAAAAGGTCATAATAATCCACACTGTAAATGGCACATGAAATATCTATAAATGAAAAGGGTAGTTGAAGGTGAAAGGTAATTTTCTATAAATGAAAATAATAGTAAATGGGGAAAGGGATAATTTTTTATATATTTACTACGTTATCGGCAACAAAGAAGTAGTTTGCTGTTAAAATTCCTTCACGGGCGGTTTCGTCGTGGTCCAATGTTTTCTGCAAAACCAGACGTTTTGCCAGTGCCATTGACTGCCGTAATGAGTAAAAATCTAGTGTGCTAACGAGAGGTGGTATACGTTAGTGACCACAGTACTGTGGTTAAGGCTGAAGAAGTAAGTAATTTCTATGGAAATATTTCATTTCGAATATGCTTTTAAACATAAATCTTAGAACATGGAAATCATGTATGGTTCTCCATACCAATATTTAATTATTAGCAGTCAGAAAGTACATTCTTTAAGCTAATCTGCCAATTAGTGTACACACTTAAGAAATGTACAACTAGATAGCGTGAAGAGGTGTTCTATTCAACGATGTCACCGCGTGGTTTTTAAAGGATGTAGAAGTGGCATGGACAGCGGGTTGCGATGGTCTTTAAAGTCTTGTATGGTGTCCAGAGCTACGTTCATGGTTTACTTCACTTTCGTATGGAATACGGAAGTCTGTGTGCTAAGAGTGGTTGTTGGACACATACCACGGGAGTTTCGCGATAGCTCGTAGGGTCTTAGATTATCATCGCAGTATAATTATTGCTATGTTAGATTTAGTAGACCAAGTTTCCATTTGGTAAGTTCATATGGTTTTCAGGAAGTTATATATAGAGAGTAAGTTATGATCCATATAAGTTATGGAGAGAAAGATTGTTGTCTATAGACAAATTAGATTTTCTGCCTGTCAACCACTTAATTTACTTAAATCTTAAATCTATTTTTTTTTAAAGCCCCTGTTTGTTTAACAAATCATCCAAAATAAAAGATTATTCTGGAAATCAGTGGGGTATAAATACAGCCATTCAGCGACGGCCAAGTCCGTTATTGTCGGGCGATTACACAGTGGCGTTTGAGTGGCGATTTACACAGTACCGTTCGAAGTATTGTGGCGAAGTGTTATATGTTTTATAATCATGCATGACAATTGTAATACAATTGTGTTTTATATTAGTTGACATTTTATTGCGTGTGAAAAATTTTTATTTCATTTATTGTAAGAGACTGTCTTGTTGATTATAAACAGTTTAATTATTTTAAATAAAGCTGGTGATTAGTGACTTAATTGGTGCCTTGTATTTTGCTTTCCACTGTACCATACGACGATCAGTAGACCATCGTAACAATATGATGAATCATTCATGATATTTTTCGGGCTTTGATAGGACTAAGGCCTATTCATATAATTTGAGCCATTTTTATTGATTAAAGCTACTAATAAAAACCCTTCAACAATGAATTCATATAATACTCCGATACTGCATTGCATCGTTACTGACAGTCATCATGACTCGAATTACCAGTAGTCAGCATGGAGACTTAATCGAATAAGGAGTCTTCCTTCCAAGAAATTAATCGAGGAAGTTACCACACATTCTCGTATAATCCGTATTAACATTCCTTTCACGTTCGATGGAATTTGCGTCTGTCCATTTCTGTTAAACAAGAGAACGTTTTCAATTTGATTAAGGTTGTTACAAATTTAAATTATTCTCTGATATAATATTCTAAATACACTGACATCGGGCAATATTATCGTAAACAAAGTTACTGTTTTGATACCAACAGTGGTATTCGTTATTAAGTCAACGTTGAATAAAATCATTATCGTGTGGAAGAGGAGAAGGTTACAACTTTCTCAGAAACCGATATAAAAGGCTGTGGCTGTGGGCGTAGCAGCTGACCGTCACCAAAATGAAGTTCCTCGCTGTACTGCTGGCTGTGGCCACTTTATTGGTCGCGGTGGCGTCTCATGCAGGCGCCCAACTCCGAGCACAGTGTGCTTTTGGCGGAAATACCGTAAGTAATATCTATATATATAAAACTCAAAGTCTGAGGAATTATGGGGACTGAATTCAAATTCACACCGTTACACCGATTACCACCAAATTTTGCACAGATACCTTTTGACACAAGGCGAAATATACTGTCTAAATTGGAATTTGATATGTTGCCCCGTTGGCACCATTTAAACCCCTTTAATTATGCCTTTTCGTTGACGCGCATAAAGATGTTAACAACACTATGGACACAAGAATTAATTACTATAGTAACGAGTAAATAAACAAATGATATTTAGCTGCATCGGAACTCCAATTTATCCATTCCTGCAGTACATTTTCGATGTTTTATATAACATGCGATTGTATCAATATATTACGATGTTTAAAAGAAGAAGTGTACCAATTCTAAATTGTCCTATTACTTAATGCAAAGCGAAATTACGTATTGTTTTCATTTGTGAGGTAGAGGTGACAACGGTTTTTGGTTTTTAGTTTACTGCTGAAATAAATAAAAGCCATGCTTGAGGAAAACATAACGTTTAATGTGTTATACAATACAAAGGTTTTGTAAAATATATAAAAACACTTGGTAAGTTTCACAAATTTTTTAATTAACTCTGACAGCTGTTTCGACTAACTTAAGCCATTGTCAAAGAGCGAGTGAATGAAATTACTGAACACAGGATGTTAGAGTAGTGTAGGTGGTAAACATCTGTTTAGGGCGTATCTGGAACATCTGTGTTGTGATGGCGAGGGGTGGGGAGTGTGTGCATGAGACAAGGGAAGGTCTGGTGTCTTTAAAAACTAAATACAATCATGAATGCAAAATATAAAATTAACTGAACTAAATATAAACTGAATGCAAAATTTAAAATAATGATGAACATTCAAAATAATATAAAATAAACTAAACTAAATAACAGATTTTAATAAAGGGGATACACAAAATTCAGTCTGTTCATTGGTTAAATTTTTGTTATTTTTTATTGCTTTTTTAATTTCTAAAATTTCTAACAAATCCATTTTTCTACCTTTTTGTATGTTGTGGAGTAGTGTTATGTTTTTTGTGTCTATAAAGTGATTGTGTTGTAAGCAATGATCTGCAAAACCTGTATTAGTTGTATTGGTTAAAATCGCCTTCTTATGTTCAGAAATGCGACGTTTCAGAGCACGGCCACATTGTCCGATATAAATAGAATCGCATTCTGCACAGTGTATTTCATAAACTCCATTTTTCTCCAGTGTGTTAGATTTTTCTTTATTATTGACTAGTAGTGAAAAAAGATTACGTTTGTTTACTGATACCATGTTAAGACCATGGTTTTTTAACCTATTATTAATCTTATCTGTTATACACGGAATGTAATTTGTTAAGTGAAATTTTTTGTTACCCTGATCTGGCTCTATGGAATAAAATTCTTTTAAAGTAATTTTCTTCTGTTTTTTTTTAAATTAAAGAGTTAATTATTCTTTCATCATAACCGTTATATTGTGCTATAGCTTTTATAATATCTACCTCTTTATTGAAATTTTCTTTGGATAAAGGAACTATAAGGAGACGATTAACCATTGCATGAAAACTGCTTAATTTTATGTGCCATGATGTTAGTGATTGTTTATGTATAACGGTATCTGTAAAAGTAGGTTTTCTATATATCTGAAAACTATAATTATTTTGTGATCTAGTAATGGTAAGATCCAAAAAATTTAAACTTTTCATATTTTCTGCTTCAAGTGTAAATTGCACGCTACTATAAAAGGAATTAATATAATCTAAGAACATATGGAGCTGTCTATCTGTTCCCGTCCACATACAAAATATATCATCAACATACCTTGCCCAATGAAAAACATATTTTATGTTGGGGTTATCAGATGTAAAAATGTTTTCTTCCAAAAATGTCATAAAGATTTCACTTAATAAAGGTGATAAAGGAGAGCCCATAGGTAAGCCATTAAATTGTTTATAGATTTTATTATTAAACTGAAAATAATTTTGTCCTATGCATATATCTAAGGCCGAGAATAATTCTTTTTTCTGATCACTATTTAAGGTTAAAGTATTTTGTATATGTGAGGAACAGATAGACAACAGAACATCTACAGGTATAGACGGAAATAAATTCTTAACATCAAATGAAACTAATTTTGCATTCAGTGGTAAATGTACATTTTTTATATTATTAACTAATTGTAAAGTGTTTTTAATAGCATACTTTGGGTTAAAGTTAATATATTTTGGCAATAATTCATTAAGGTTTTTACAGACTTTATATGCAGGTGCAGTTACATATGAAACAACTGGGCGCATGGGACAATTAGGTTTATGTATTTTTGGTAAACTATACAAAACAGGAGCTTTTGGGTTCATCATAGTTAGCATGAAACTTTTTGTGTCTGAAAATATATTAGGCCAATTTTTAATAAGTGATTTTATTTGTTTTTGAAACTTATTAGTGGGATCATTTAATGTCTTGAAATTGTCATTCCTGAAGAGAAGTTCTGTCTTTTCTATATATTCGCTCCTATTTATTATTGTAATTGTATTGCCTTTATCAGCTTTGCAAACCACTAAACTATTTGAATTAATTTTTTGTTTTAAACTGTTAACTATGTACTTATCTGAATCTTTTAGACTGTACTTATTCTTATTACTTTTTGATATAATGTTTGCACAGGAAACTAATTCATTATTTCTTATATCTGGGTTATCTACATTACTAAGTGCTATTTCTGTATTTACACATAACATTTCGATGTCTCTTTTGTACCGTATGTTTGGACAATATTTCAAACCTTTATTTACCAGATTCAGTTCTTTCTGAGTAAAGTTTATATTTGAGAAATTTTCCACTCTGTTATAAAATTTATTTACTGCTGATGACATAGTAGTTACTCTCTTACTACTTAGCTTAGTTGTGATAAGTTTTAGTAATTTTGTTTTTTGTACTAAATATTGTTTATGAGCATGATAATTTACTTGTTCTCTGATCCATATGTTCTTAGATTATATTAATTCCTTTTATAGTAGCGTGCAATTTACACTTGAAACAGAAAATATGAAAAGTTTAAATTTTTTGGATCTTACCATTACTAGATCACAAAATAATTATAGTTTTCAGATATATAGAAAACCTACTTTTACAGATACCGTTATACATAAACAATCACTAACATCATGGCACATAAAATTAAGCAGTTTTCATGCAATGGTTAATCGTCTCCTTATAGTTCCTTTATCCAAAGAAAATTTCAATAAAGAGGTAGATATTATAAAAGCCATAGCACAAAATAACGGTTATGATGAAAGAATAACTAACTCTTTAATTTTAAAAAAACAGAAGAAAATTACTTTACAAGAATTTTATTCCATAGAGCCAGATCAGGGTAACAAAAAATTTCACTTAACAAATTACATTCCGTGTATAACAGATAAGATTAATAATAGGTTAAAAAACCATGGTCTTAACATGGTATCAGTAAACAAACGTAATCTTTTTTCACTACTAGTCAATAATAAAGAAAAATCTAACACACTGGAGAAAAATGGAGTCTATGAAATACACTGTGCAGAATGCGATGCTATTTATATCGGACAATGTGGCCGTGCTCTGAAACGTCGCATTTCTGAACATAAGAAGGCGATTTTAACCAATACATCTAATACAGGTTTTGCAGATCATTGCTTACAACACAATCACTTTATAGACACAAAAAACATAACACTACTCCACAACATACAAAAAGGTAGAAAAATGGATTTGTTAGAAATTTTAGAAATTAAAAAAGCAATAAAAAATAACAAAAATTTAACCAATGAACAGACTGAATTTTGTGTATCCCCTTTATTAAAATCTGTTATTTAGTTTAGTTTATTTTATATTATTTTGAATGTTCATCATTATTTTAAATTTTGCATTCAGTTTATATTTAGTTCAGTTAATTTTATATTTTGCATTCATGATTGTATTTAGTTTTTAAAGACACCAGACCTTCCCTTGTCTCATGTACACACTCCCCACCCCTCGCCATCACAACACAGATGTTCCTGATACGCCCTAAACAGATGTTTACCACCTACACTACTCTAACATCCTGTGTTCAGTAATTTCATTCACTCGCTCTTTGACAATGGCTTAAGTTAGTCGAAACAGCTGTCAGAGTTAATTAAAAAATTTGTGAAACTTACCAAGTGTTTTTATATATTTTACAAAACCTTTGTATTAATATGTTTCACCAAGTGCCCAACGAGTCATCAATTATTATCGTGAAAAGTGCAAGTAAAGCAATGCTCGTTACTTTCTACAGAAGATGTCTTTTAAAATTCCGGAAGTGCAACAACCATTTGTGGTTTAATAAAAAGTGCCTAAAGAATAGTGTATTTCCAACGTACATGAAGATTAGTTGCCGCCATCAATCGTCTGAAGCAAAAACTGCTGTTCAACAGGCATACAAGAACTGGCTACATTTGGAACTCAAGAAATGGTACTCTAGAAGAAATAATTTGTCTTTACACCAAAAACTAATACATTGTGAATTAACTTATAGATATAGTGCAGTGGAATTTGACCTTATTGATAATATGATCAGAGAACAAGTAAGTTATCATGCTCATAAACAATATTTAGTACAAAAAACAAAATTACTAAAACTTATCACAACTAAGCTAAGTAGTAAGAGAGTAACTACTATGTCATCAGCAGTAAATAAATTTTATAACAGAGTGGAAAATTTCTCAAATATAAACTTTACTCAGAAAGAACTGAATCTGGTAAATAAAGGTTTGAAATATTGTCCAAACATACGGTACAAAAGAGACATCGAAATGTTATGTGTAAATACAGAAATAGCACTTAGTAATGTAGATAACCCAGATATAAGAAATAATGAATTAGTTTCCTGTGCAAACATTATATCAAAAAGTAATAAGAATAAGTACAGTCTAAAAGATTCAGATAAGTACATAGTTAACAGTTTAAAACAAAAAATTAATTCAAATAGTTTAGTGGTTTGCAAAGCTGATAAAGGCAATACAATTACAATAATAAATAGGAGCGAATATATAGAAAAGACAGAACTTCTCTTCAGGAATGACAATTTCAAGACATTAAATGATCCCACTAATAAGTTTCAAAAACAAATAAAATCACTTATTAAAAATTGCCCTAATATATTTTCAGACACAAAAAGTTTCATGCTAACTATGATGAACCCAAAAGCTCCTGTTTTGTATAGTTTACCAAAAATACATAAACCTAATTGTCCCATGCGCCCAGTTGTTTCATATGTAACTGCACCTGCATATAAAGTCTGTAAAAACCTTAATGAATTATTGCCAAAATATATTAACTTTAACCCAAAGTATGCTATTAAAAACACTTTACAATTAGTTAATAATATAAAAAATGTACATTTACCACTGAATGCAAAATTAGTTTCATTTGATGTTAAGAATTTATTTCCGTCTATACCTGTAGATGTTCTGTTGTCTATCTGTTCCTCACATATACAAAATACTTTAACCTTAAATAGTGATCAGAAAAAAGAATTATTCTCGGCCTTAGATATTTGCATAGGACAAAATTATTTTCAGTTTAATAATAAAATCTATAAACAATTTAATGGCTTACCTATGGGCTCTCCTTTATCACCTTTATTAAGTGAAATCTTTATGACATTTTTGGAAGAAAACATTTTTACATCTGATAACCCCAACATAAAATATGTTTTTCATTGGGCAAGGTATGTTGATGATATATTTTGTATCTGGACGGGAACAGATAGACAGCTCCATATGTTCTTAGATTATATTAATTCCTTTTATAGTAGCGTGCAATTTACACTTGAAACAGAAAATATGAAAAGTTTAAATTTTTTGGATCTTACCATTACTAGATCACAAAATAATCTTAGTTTTCAGATATATAGAAAACCTACTTTTACAGATACCGTTATACATAAACAATCACTAACATCATGGCACATAAAATTAAGCAGTTTTCATGCAATGGTTAATCGTCTCCTTATAGTTCCTTTATCCAAAGAAAATTTCAATAAAGAGGTAGATATTATAAAAGCCATAGCACAAAATAACGGTTATGATGAAAGAATAATTAACTCTTTAATTTAAAAAAAAACAGAAGAAAATTACTTTAAAAGAATTTTATTCCATAGAGCCAGATCAGGGTAACAAAAAATTTCACTTAACAAATTACATTCCGTGTATAACAGATAAGATTAATAATAGGTTAAAAAACCATGGTCTTAACATGGTATCAGTAAACAAACGTAATCTTTTTTCACTACTAGTCAATAATAAAGAAAAATCTAACACACTGGAGAAAAATGGAGTTTATGAAATACACTGTGCAGAATGCGATTCTATTTATATCGGACAATGTGGCCGTGCTCTGAAACGTCGCATTTCTGAACATAAGAAGGCGATTTTAACCAATACATCTAATACAGGTTTTGCAGATCATTGCTTACAACACAATCACTTTATAGACACAAAAAACATAACACTACTCCACAACATACAAAAAGGTAGAAAAATGGATTTGTTAGAAATTTTAGAAATTAAAAAAGCAATAAAAAATAACAAAAATTTAACCAATGAACAGACTGAATTTTGTGTATCCCCTTTATTAAAATCTGTTATTTAGTTTAGTTTATTTTATATTATTTTGAATGTTCATCATTATTTTAAATTTTGCATTTAGTTTATATTTAGTTCAGTTAATTTTATATTTTGCATTCATGATTGTATTTAGTTTTTAAAGACACCAGACCTTCCCTTGTCTCATGCACACACTCCCCACCCCTCGCCATCACAACACAGATGTTCCAGATACGCCCTAAACAGATGTTTACCACCTACACTACTCTAACATCCTGTGTTCAGTAATTTCATTCACTCGCTCTTTGACAATGGCTTAAGTTAGTCGAAACAGCTGTCAGAGTTAATTAAAAAAAATTTGTGAAACTTACCAAGTGTTTTTATATATTTTACAAAACCTTTGTATTAATATGTTTCACCGAGTGCCCAACGAGTCATCAATTAATATCGTGTTATACAATGCTTCTAACACACTAATACTTAAATTAAAAAACTAACGTAAGTTGCAGCCATTTCTTTCTTAATATGAGAATTCAAACTTGGATTTTAACCAGAAAGGACAAATTAAGGTTATAACCACCTAAAGAGCTGTGGAATAGACATGATGAACATCAAATGTATAGACAAAAATTGGAGGTACATTAATTAGGGATATTACTCAATTAGGCAAGTAATGGTATCAATATAGGAATCGATATAAATGGAACTGGCATAAAGAGTGTTATGGGAATGAGTAGAGCATGTTTCCAGAATGAAGGATGACAGGTGGACTAAGCTGATTACATAATCGTACCTTGCAATTCACAAGAGAAGGAGGGACAGACAGCTGTTCAGGTGGAGAATGAGATTATGAATCGTGCGGGGGGAAGATGAAGTCAGTTGGGAAGTAACGGAAGTCAAAACGAACAAAAATTGGAGAGTCCATTGTTCAAAAATAGGATTTAGGAAGATTAAATTTATATGATCCATAAGGCATAATGATATTATCATAAACATTGTAGAGGAAAAGTATGGTGGAAGGGAAGGACAGGGAAGACCTAGGAAGATGTATTTGGTAGTTTAACAGGTACTTTATAAATATCTCCAAAGGTTTTATAATCGGGTACTTTTAAATCTCCAAAGGCTGTTGCACCAACATAATAATTTAGTACAAATTAAAACAGTACAAGTGTTGAAAACAGCTTTGGAGAAAATTTTACTAATGAGTACAAAATTGTTATACGAGCTGACAGAACGCCATATAGACATAGACAATAAAAATTATATTGTTACGACATCACAGAACAATCTACGTGTTTGTCGAATGTGCTAGAAGAATCTCGCTCTACTGTGTGTGGTATACGTGACTCTTGACACATTCGCGAGAGGTTTCTCGAAGCCGCGCGGACCGTGTCAAGGCCGCAGGTAATTACGTAGTTCATACTGGCGCTAGCACACATTATGGAATAATCTAGTAAATTGGGGCGGTATAAATACCAGTACTCAACGACGTTCAGTTCAGTATAGTAGCGATATATTTTCAGTGCGGTTCGAGTTATTACTGTGTACGTTCAAGTAGTTGTTAGTGAAGTGTTGCGTTTTATAATCGGGCGGTATAATTGTAATATAATTGTGTTTAATATTAGTGACATTTTATTGCGTGTGAACAATTTTTATTTGATTTGTTGTAGGAGACTGTGTTGTTAATTACGAACTGTTTAACTTTAAAATTTAAAGCTGGTGATTAGTGACTTAATTGGTGTGTTGTACTTATTTTGTTTTCCACTGTACCTACGACGATCAAGTAGACCGTCGTAACAATATTAAAATACTTATTAAAAGTAAAACATTTGCGTGCGAAGCCGTAGGTTACAGCTGGTAGTTACATAATAAATGTTCTACTCTCTACTTTTCATAAAAGTATAATTCTAGTTTTGTGTTTAATGTGGCAATTGTTTATTAGTCTCCATTGTCAGAGTCATCGTTTATTTTTCTGACCCATGCGCACTATAGGGACAACCACTTTTATAATATCATATATCTAATTTCTTTCTCAATTTCTTTATTACTTAAGGTTGTACAGTGTTGTGCAAATTAATGAAAGCACTTTAAAATTTTAATATTTTTTTTATTTATGCATTTATAGGCCTACTATACAATTTTGTTAGTAAGTGAAATGCCCACCATTTCACTTTTATCACCTTTTCACTCCTTTATCAGACGTCTAGAACCATGTACCAACACGCAGAGGCGGCAACGTCAGGGCGGGAAAGGAGGACTTGGACCGCCTATAAAGTAGATGACTGAGAGGATATGAGCGCACTGGGACCAGGAAAATGAGCTGGTCTGATATAGTGTGACAAACGGTCCCAGGCTAATGCTCGTTCGACAGTGGACGGGATTTAGTGGATAGTTCACTTGAGATGGGAGTCCCACACTTTGTGAATAAATATATTATCCCTCTACCTTAAAAATATTATTATTATTATTAGTAGTAGTATTATATTTATTATTATTATTATTATTATTAAAATTATTTTCCTATTGGTATCGGCCATCTGAGGACCACATGCCAATTTCAATTCTTTATTCCTTGTTCTTTTTCTTTTTATCCAATATTCTTTAATCTTTTCACTATGTCTCTTCTTACTGTCTTCAGTCCACTTTAACCCTGCGTTTTTCTCTCTCCTAACCTGGACTCTTCCATTTTTAAGAATTTTCCCCGAAAAACGTCACCTTCAATGGCTTCTTCTGCACTTATATTATTTTTTTCTAAATCCTTTTTGACTTCTTTAATCCGACTTGATGTTGACTTCTTCCCGCACAGATATTTGAAGATCTGTTTTGTTAACCTATTGTCGTCCATTCTATATAAATGTCCAAAATATACTAGTCTTCTTTTTCTCACTGTTTCTGTAATATTTTCTATATACTTCATCATTATTTCGGTATATTTTACCATTACTTCATAATTTCTAACCTTCTGAAGTTTTTCGTGGGCCTAATGTTTGTCTAATAATTCGTCTTTCCCATATTTATAGTTTGTTTAATTATAATTCAATGCTAGACATCCACTTGCATATAGGTATTCTGACCTCACTACTGTACTGTAATGCCTTATTTTCGCATTTTTAGATATATGTACTTTTTATTGTAAATATCTTTAGTTAGACCATGTGCTCTTTTTTCATTTTATGAATACTTTCTTCTCTAGCAGATTTTTCTAAATCATTCTCTTGAATTATTTTTTTTAGATATTTAAATTTTCTAACCCTCTCTATTCGACCAATACCTGTTAGCAGGTGTTTTGACGCATTTTTATTGTTCGTGAGTAATTTGTTTTTCTGCAAAAATTCTTAAGCGTTTTCTACTGGCTATGTTCTCTAAAAAATTAACTTGTGTTACTGCAGATGTCAGATGTTCAGAAAGTATAGCAAAGTCATCTGCAAATGACAAACAGTTTATTTCAATATGTTTGTTCCTTCTTCCCAACGTGATTGGTAATATTTTGGATTCCTTAATTTTTCATTCCAAATTCTCACTACTTTTTCCAGGATAGAGTTGAAAAGAATTGGGGATATTCCCAAAAGGTCTTACACCTTTATAATATTATTAATTATTTTTTATTATTTTATAATTATTATTATAATCTAAAAATTCAAATTAGAGAGACAGCTTTTATTTATTATCAACAAAAATTTTTATGAGAATATTCACTTTGGCCAATTATCTTCATTGTTACAGTAGATACTTACATTATCTTCATTGTTGCAGATGCTCAATTTACTTTCAGCTGTAGTCTGTTAAGCTGTGCTTTGGTTGTTTTACCAGGAACCTGACAAAATATATGATAGCTGACATAGCATAAAGGAAGGGCCCAACATTGAGAAATCCAATAATAAATACTTTTATAACCCTTTGTTTCAGTGTTACAGTTTGCCATGTTGTCCCGGCTTCATCTGCAACCAGCTGGACAAGATCTGCTATGACCCCAAAGTACTGGGCATATAAATACCAGACGACCTGTACACATTTATGTAATATTTGTAATAGTATGTTATAAACGTGTCATTGTTTTAATAATAATTAAAATGTTATTTACGATAACAAGTATGGTAAACGTGGGTAAAATCGTGATAAAGAATATAAAATACCAATTTTATTGTGTCAACCAAAAATTTTTAATTCTTTTTTCTGTTTAATTTTTGGAAAAAATGTCTCCTAAGGACTCTATTTATTGAATTAATTTTTTTTTTGATAAAACAACATATTACATTTATTTTAATTAAATTTCGAAACAACGTTCTTGCTTAGTAATCTCGTAATATTCTAGCAATCTCGTAACAACACTCCGCTGTACTCGTGATATCACGACATTACCCGGATTGAGTCAATCTCGTGATACGTCAGGCATTAACCGACAATTTAAGACTGACGCTTAATATAGAGAAATACAATGATTGTAGAATCATAATGCACGCCCTGTTAACAAATACAGACATATAAGAAATATTACCTACCTTTTATTTCAGAACGTTGCAAAACAATAAACACGTGTTGCACTGGCGCCTACAATATCTCAAACTGAACATTAGAATGCGCTGCGCTCAACTGGAAAAAAAAACTAGGCATTTGTGGGAGCATTGGTTAACCCGTGACAAGCTTTACAAAAGTACCACGAGATTACCTCTATCACAAGTATAATCGAGCTCACCATATACGATGTCTGACCGAAAATTATTCGACCGTTTTGTTTACTAAGAAAACCGCTTTTGAATTGCAATTCGGTAGCCAATCAATCACTTGGTACCTTTGACCCAAGCGTGAACATTTATTAACGTATTTCACCGTTCGCGTACTGCTGTACAAACAACTGTTGTCTGTGACTGCCGTTGTCATAATGTGTTAACGACTAATCAGCAAGTTGGTATTATATTTCGAGTAAAAATTTAACTTTCGTCCGCGGAAACTTCATCACAAAGATTCAGGAACCCTTCGCGGAGAGAATTCAACGAATAGTTACTGATAATATTATGGTACAAATTACTTACGATGTTACACTACGTATGGGACAGAAATTGATCTGGATGAAAAATTAAACAAATTTAGGAATATCTGTGAAACAATTTACTGGAAAACCTTAAAAATAAGACAAAAATAAAACAAAGATAAGGTTTTTTGTCACTTTAGCGGTACCAGTTCTGATGTATAGAGATGAGGCCAGAGTTATGACAGAAAGGGAAAAAGCAAAGATTCAGGCAGCAAAGATAAAGTTCATGAAGAGTACCGTTCTCGATAGAAAGAAGAATGTGGATAAATAAGGACGGACATGGGAGTCGACCCATTCTTGGGACATCTAAGGAACTACAAACGAAGGTGGTGTGAACATTTAAGAAGAATGGCGGGTGACAGGATTCAAGTGCTAGCAATAGAATAAAAACGGTGGGAAAAAGAGATTAGGAAGGCCGAGAACGAAGTGGGTCCCGAACAGGTTCAGAATAGAGCCTGATCCTTGAAATCAATGATGACGATGATGATAATGATGATGATGATGATGATGGTGGTGGTTGTGGTGGTGGTACAAAAATCTTTAAAGATAGAATCTGTTGAGAGTGATCAACGTTGTGGAACGCGTTTAGTAAGCAGAACACGCCAAAATGTAGAACGCGTGCGGGCTGCAATAAACAAAAATCGACGTCTGACAATGCAAGAATGGGGTGAAGATACGGGGAGTCCGCGGATTTGCGTTTCAAATATTGTGACGGGATTCCTTGTAATGAAACGTGAGGGCGTATTTTTCGTCAACGGCTGCTGTCGAAAGAACAAAAGGAATTCCGCGTTAAAGTTGCACCACATTGGCACCATACCTGCTATCAGTGACCCAAACTTCATCTAAAAGTTCACAGCAGAAATTGAGTCGTGAGATTATGGTTATGATCCCGGTCTTCCCAGTGTTGAAGAAAATTATAACTATGACACTCACAGACAACACGTTTTAATTAAATATATTGCAACTTACCGTCTGCGGCTTTTTGAAACAACGTCTTCACTATAAAGTTGACATGTTTCAGGACACTTGTCCCATCTTCAGAACTTAAATGTTCGTGTATCATTTAACGTTGATACAGTTGTCAAATAATTGAAGTGTTAAAATCCAATATGAAATAAATCACAATACGTAACTGTTTAAAACGAGCGCGACGGTTAAACGATGTACATCGTACGGTGACTGACCGCGCACTGAACTACGTCTGGCTCCCACCACGACAATAACGCAAGGCGGTGTCGTACAATACATTTGATTTGAAAAGCAGTTGATCATTTAAAACGCGCGGCTTGGTATCAGTATTATTATATGCATTATAAATTTCGTACTCTTCAACGGCGTTCATATATCGCCCTTTCTTACATATGTGAAGAGGTATTAAATTAGTTTTAAAATTAGTGTAATTATGATTCTCGGAAATGAGGTGTTCTGCAAATTTTGACTTGATATTGTCCAAGCTGTGAAGGTGTGTAGGCGGCCTATGTTCTGTAAATATTTTTAAAAAACACGACCTTTTAATTATTTGACAACAGACGGTAAGTTGCAATATAATTGATTGAACAACACGTGGCTTGGTACTAAAAATTTGGGATTTATTCCTTTAAACATGAACATGTTTTAAAATAAAAAGTCATCATCATCAATATCATCTTCAAGGATTAAACCAAGGATGGTTTGTTCCGGTCTCAAACAGGCAAAGATTAGAGCTGGTCACTCCAGCTCTTCCTCGGACGTCCCACACCTCCCGTCGCCTAGCTTTATAGTTACATAATTGTTTGGTGAAGCGGCAGTCATCCATTCGGCAAAGATGTTTCCACCAATTCAGGTGATACTGCCCAATCCTGTAGAGAATACTCATAATATTCAGTTTCTGCCGTATATCTGTGTTTCTTCTATGACCATGGAAAGCATATATGACCAGGCCCCGTGCCTGAGAAATCTCATTTCAGCCGTTTGGATGCGACTGGCCTGGTGTTTCGTTAAAGTCCAATTCTCATACCCATAAAGAAGTGTGGGAAGAGCCATCCACCTTGTAGAATTTTAGGTGTATTCATTTACTTGCTGACTTAAGGGTTCAACTGATGGTCCCACACATAAGGTGTGCAACTTATTCGCAATGTCATTGCTTGCATTATAAGGTACACTGTAGCCCAGGTATTCAAAACTGCTGACTTGTTCCAGAGCAGTACCATCTATAATAATTTTTGCCCGTATACGGGATCAGAGTCTACAATACAGAGTCTCACAGTTAATTGAATAGTCAAACACAATAATGAATGTTTACGCGTACCTAATCATGATGGTCTACAGAGTTAAAATGTAGTTTACACTACCAGTTTTAGTAACAAAACGGGTGGATAATTTTCAGTCACACCTTGTAAGTCTTGTTTGAAATTTTTATAATGTACATACAATGGTGGATAATGTTAAGAAAATAATGTAAAAAAGTTAAAATAATGTTAAAGAATATGTAAAAATTTAATAAAATTATCTTAATAAAATAAATGTTAATATATTTTTAAAACGATAGCTTCTTAATTTTTTTGCAGATATTCTACTCAAAAAAACCTTTGTCAGCAATCTTCACCTACATCCCACTTTTCTTTTCTATAGTTTAATTTTTAGCTAGTATTCTAAATAAAGTTGTGTTAGTGAATAATATAAACGCAGAAGAAACAACTGAAAGAGAAGTTTTGGGTGCAAAACTGTTAAACATGGAGGGAGTCCAGGGTAGTTGACAGAAAAACGCAGGTTCAAAGTGGATTGAAGCCAGGAAGAATAGACATAGAGAAAATATGAAAGAATATTGGAGAAAAAAAGAATAAGGAATAAAGAATTGAAATTGGCATGTGGCCCTCAGATAGCCGATACAAATAGGAAAAAAGTTGTGTTGGTCGTTATAATCACAAACAGAAAGACACTGTTGCACACCACTATAGAAAAATTAAATATCACTATAGTATTGACGACTCGGAACACTAAGTTTTTTATAAGTAAAATCGTAAACAGAGATACATTGAACACACAAAGGCACTCCACACCACTACAGAATCCACCTTTGCAAACCACCTCATTGAAGCAAACCACACATATAAAAACATCGACAACAACATGAACATTCTACACGTACACACAAAAGGCCGAAAACTAGACACTCTAGAACAATTAGAAATATACAAACACACAAAAACAAATAAAAACGACAACCTAAACGAACAGACGCAATTTAAATCGCACGCGTTATTCGAACACATCTCACCACACACACACACAGCATCGATAGCATCGATCTTTCGAAAATCTATCCCGTCGCCAACAACAAGACGGACAGCGCTACCCACGGCAGCCTCTGAAGAAGCCTTTAAAGGTGAAAGCCGGTTTAGTCTGTAAGGTAAATCTTTACGATTTTACTTATAAAAAACTTAGTGTTCCGAGTCGTCAATACTATAGTGATATTTAGTTAAGTAACGGACACGTCATGGACAACGAAATCCAAGAATAGAAAAATTATTCCAATTAGCGCTTTCAAGCTACACATCTTATCATCAGATTGGAAATATGCTCTGTTTGTTATTCTGACATCATCAGATTTTCTTTTAAAACGGTTCTCAATTCTTGTATTTCTTCTTAAAAAAAAAAAAAAAAAAAAAAAAATTCAACATCTTCAGAATCGGCAGGTTTCCTCCTGAACTGTCCTCTCCACGTTATTCCACTTTGTGGCGCTCTCTTCGTTTGTTCGTAACTTCTTGCCATCATCAAATCTATCACAACTCATATCTTCTCCTTCCTTTTCCTCTCCGACCTATCCTTCCTCAGCTATACGGTGTTCCAAACCGAATGGCACCTAAGAGATTAGAAGACCCTTACTCTTGCACACGCGCACTCACAACTGGCCCGGCCCCTCCAGGTACGTCCCGGGTGGTTCAGCCATAAGCATACGCTCCAATGCAAACTTACAAAATTTTTAATTTAGCTAACAATCAAAATTATACTTTAGTATTTTTGTAATCTCCGTGAAATTGTGAGTAAAAGAATTTCAAAAACACATAATTGCGATAAATATAAGTATGAGTACTATTATTATTATTATTATTATTATTTGCCAAAATAAATATTAAATTAGACTTAGTTGTACATCTAAAATATATAACAACCACGTAGTGTTTGGTGTTATTTTCTTTAAAATTGTACGGAGATTACAAATATGGTAAGTTTGTTTGTTAAAAAATTCACATTATAAAATTTGAATAACATGTCTGTCGGCATCCAGGCCACTTATAATGACTAATAATAAATATATTTACCTTATTTCCTGTCTCGTGACCACATGTATTTAACGCAATGAATATTATTTACGCGTTTCGATACTATGTATCGTCATCAGAATATATATTAAAGCATAAGCGTAGATTGTCGAAACCTCGAATGATAAAAGATAATGAACCAACATTTATTTCAACAGCCTACACCAGTATTATGCCCAAAATTTTATCAAAAGTATTAAATAGTAACAATAGAACTGTAACATTTAAAACCAGTAACAATCTGTTTAATAGGCTTCGTAATAGAACCAGTACACATTTGGAAATGAAAACAGGTGTTTATAAGCTTTCATATAATGACTGTGAATGCTTTTATATTGGTCAGACAGGAAGAAGTTTTTAAAAACGTTTCGTTGAGCACACTCCAAAGCATAATGTAAAGGATTTGACAACACAATCTTGTATAAAGTCTAACTATGCTCGACATCTTATACAGGAGAACCATAATTATACAAGTTTTGACACCAATTTGAAACCCTTACATGTCTGTGGTAAAGGCGCTTATTTAAATGCACGTCAAGAATTTGAAATATATAGTGCACATAATGACAAATACTACCGTAATTTCATGTTAAACGACCACTTACATTTCAAGTCGAATCCATTATATGACACAGCGCTAAAATTTATCTGTAACTGATATCAATCAGTGTCCGGCCGGCTTTCGTCGAGTGCGCACTCGCATCACATAAATACTTATATGTTTGGTTCCGATTTTGTGATTTTGATGTTTAAAAAAATTTTTAACGACCTCATTGGGTGATTAATATATATTCTGATGACGATACATAGTATCGAAACGCGTAAATAATATTCATTGCGTTAAATACATGTGATCACGAGAGTGGAAATAAGGTAAATATATATATTATTAAACATTATAAAAGTTGGAGTTACTTAGTGGACGCCCCAGTAGATGATTAATACCCCAGGCGTGAGGGGCCAGCTGCGTTTGTGTGTGTGTGTTAGTTAGGGGGCTCCTAATCCCCCAGGTGCCATGAGACTTGGAACGTCATATATTTATTTCTGAATACAGTTACTTCTCAATGTGTGACCAATCCAGTTACTCACATAATGAAGTCAAACATTCTGGGAATGTTTCCGACAACGCCTGATAGGCCTACGTCTGTAATCAAAGTTTGCTCGACGCATATGAAGTATTGAAATAAAGTATGTGATTATTTCCTACTCTGTCGTGTACTAAGTACGACTACCGACCTACAGTAATACGGACAATAAGAGGACATTCCATCGACACAATGGTAGAAAAGATTATAGTGACCAGAGCAAGTGGGCAATCCCAGGAGTACAACCAGTAGATGGTGCCAGGCTCGTGATAATTTCCCATATCGTTACCTAGTAATTACTCGACGCGGTTAACAACTGCATTGATTATTTCAAAACAAATATCCAAGTAATTATTTTTTGCAATCGATTGTCGAAAAACTATTTTATTCCAATGTTTTATATTAGCATTAACTTCTGGATAAAATATTTATCATTTCGCATAAATTTGTTACTCACTCATTAACAAATTATCAAATAAGACAACCATAAAATGTATACTAATTGTTGATAATATTAGCCACCAAGTATACATATATATTATTGATATATATTTCCGAAAGTGTAAAAATTCTTGAAAAATTAAAACAGTTTTCCTTGATCTACAAATATATTAATCATATTAACACACACCATTAGCACAGTGTCGTATAAATTATAGTACATAAAAACGTTGAATTCTGTTGAGTTATAGTAAACTATAAGACTTAACCATGAAGATCTCAAGTGTACTGTTGGTCGTAGCATTTCTGCTTGTAGTAACCGTTTGTTACACAGAAGCTCGTAGGTGTGCTATTCTTGGAGAAAGTGTAAGTAGTAGCAATTAGAATACGCGCGCGCGCGCGCGCGAGCACACACACATACGAAGCGTAACTACGGGGACCATAGGAACTGATCCCCTCTCCAGAGAGATAAAAATGTTCACCAGTTGCGTGTAATAAACTAAGGCCCATTATTAAGTGTGGAAACAAATATCTTCTTCTTCTTCTTCTTCTTCTTCTTCTTCTTCTTCTTCTTCTTCTTCTTCTTCTTCTTCTTCTTCTTCTTCTTCTTCTGCACCTCACGGAGTAGGCACTTTCCCTGTTCCGTCTTCACAAAGTATCTCTCCATTTCACTCTCATTCTTCCTACATCTCTTGTACCAGAGGGTCTGTATTGAAACGCAACCTTGGGTAGTCGTCCATCCTTCATTCTGTCCAGATGCTGTAACCATTCTCTACGATATGTCTGGATTTGATCTTTTATGGAGAATGCCTGTAGCTCTTCTCTAATATCCTGATTGCGCAAAAGTTCTTGTCTCGTGCAATCCATTGTTCTTCTCAGAAATTTATTTCCCGAATTTAAATCTGGTTTCTAATCTTCTTTGTAGGAACCCATGTTTCACAACCATATAGTAAAATAGGCACTGCCATTTTTAATAAAATTTAAGAGTTGTCTCTTTCCTTGCCTTTCTCCTCAACGTTCTACGCATGACACCACATATCGTCTGGAACCTCGACATTTTTGTAGTGATTTCCCGGCCTCTGTCATTCCCAATACTGATAGTGCCATCCAGGAAATTGAAGTCGCAGATTTGTTTCAAAACTCAAATACCTCAAGAACAGTTTTTGATCTGACTGGATACTTCCTCCCAAAAGGAATGGTTTTTGTTCTCTGCTTAGATATTTAAAAGTTATATTGTTTACAAATACGATTTAAACGATATAAAGAATGCTGTAACAAATCCTGCGTTTTCCGTATTAAGACTGCATTGTCAATATACAATAAAATATCCAAACTCGTGTTCTGGTGAAGTCGATTTTTTGATGCAATATCTCGTCTCCATGACTGGATGATGTCGTCAATATATATATTGCAACAATACATATATTTGCATATTTGCTCAGGGCGGTATGTTTAATGTGTAATCAGCATAGCAAGTATAAGGAACAGTTTTAGACAGTTTTGTGCAAGAAAATGCAGGAATTGAGAAAATCTGACCTGTCGGAAAACGTACACCTGCCGCCGCATAATTTACAGCATGTGTGTGTTTGTGTGTGTGAGCCAGCTGTGACCTGTTTTGAACGACGCGATGGGGTGATGTGCTACGAATTGTTTGTTCCAATTATTCAGGTCTTAGCCGGATTATAATAAACTAATTACTTGTGTTAAACCTGTACGCAAAGACTTACGCCAATTATAAAGACACCATTATATTAAGGGATTTTTAACGAGAATGGTAATGTAAAATTTATTTCCAGAGGTGCAATATTAATGATGGTATTTAATTAATATTTGACACTAGTGTAATTAAAGAGTAATTAATATTTGTGGTATATGTGAGTGACCAGAGAAAAATTACGCAAACAATGAGATCGCTCATGTGACGAATATGTTCACGAGTTCGCGATAATTAACCAAAAAGTGAGTGTAATAAAAAGGACGCTCCGGAGCGAACTGACCATCTATAACTTGTCGAAAGCAGGAATGTTCCTGTCAAATCGCCACCAGTATAAATATCACTGGCAACTTTCGGCGATCACACACTCGGACTCAACAAATCTACAGGACGTTACGCTGCCCGTTTGCAGATCGACATGGACACAAACACACACTACCACACTCACACCAAGACGTAAGGAGGAACGCTGGAGATTCACTAACAGCAACAACCCATAGAAACAACAAACACCGCATCAGCATAGTCATCATCATACTCTCAGGATTCTGGACACACACACGCACGCAACGGTAACGGGGATATACGCAGGTGATACAAAAACAATTATAATTTATTGTGAAGAGAGCTCTCGAAAAAGAACTTAAATATAAATATAATATTTATAGTTTTATGATTAAATAATACTGAGATAAGAGAGTAAGTTAACAAGCAAATCTAGTAAAGAAATAATAATCTTTTGTAGTATGTTTTGGGTGTGTCAGTATAGTCCATAATTGATTGGAAGTAAATGGTAGATTAATTTATTTTTTTTTATAGCAACAATAAATTCATTCTTGAAACCTAATCTTATTTTGTTTGTAACTGAGTTGCTATCAGTATTTAAAAGTTGAGGTAATTTCAGACACACAGAAATAAAAAGAATTTAAATAACGTGTTTAACATGTTTTTTAGTCGATAAGATTATATGGGTGTTTATTTTTTTGTGGTATGTTATGAATAGCATTCCAGGTTACAGTATATTTGTAACACTTATAAAGGTAAATATTTATGTGTTTAATGTTTGAAATTTTAATATTGAAATATTTTTTCTGTTAATTAATAAATCTTAGAATGATTATTTGAAACGATTTTAAATGATTTATTTCATGTCAACAACATTTCACTCCTCTTTAAAAACTATTTAATTGTTATTTAATTGTGCAACTACATATACTTAACGCAACGAGAAACAAAATCCTGCGACCTGGCCGGTGTAATACATATTTAGTTGGGTTGAGTACATTGTAATATATTTGTAAAATTTTTGTAACGTTGCAATATATATTGCAACAGTACAAATATGTTGGGTACTGTCCATTGCACAGGCTAATTGAAATAAATAATTTGAACAAATAAATAACGCATTTTGGTAATAATTATGTCAACCTGCAATGTAAACTGTAATATAAACGCCAGATTTGCATGTTGAGACAGGGAGTATAGCCAGCTGCTCTCTGCATGTGTGTACACGCGTAAAAGGTGTGTGTGTGTGTAATTGGTTCATTCGTGAAAAGCGCTACCCTTTCTTTAACGATATAAATTATTTGTATTTAATTAATTTAAAGGCTTGTGTGCATCGTAGCGAAAACTAAAGACACCGAAATGTATGGTTAAAATAATAAACAAGTCTATAAATATTATGTAAAACGAACAAAAAGTGTTACTGTAAGAAATTAAAAATGAATAGTAATTAAAGTAATGAATATAAAGGAAAATGGTTTGTGCGTGATGAACATTTAGTAAAAAATTACCGATCGAATGAATATCAGGTAATGTGCCAAAGACTTCGCAATTCGCGAAGACGAGCAAAATAAATGTAACAGTAAAGCGTGGGTTAAGAGTGACGTTCTCAAGACTTTCAAACAGGCAGAATATTGTCGAAACATGACTTATGCGCTCTGGGTATAAATACCAGGACGCGCAAACATCATTCTCTTTCTCGGCAGACCATCAAAGCGGCCGGAGGCCCTGCTCAAGAACTACAACTATCCTTTTTTCGACTACTGATGTGATCGGAGGCTATTTCCAACAACTGGAACGCCTAGACATGATCGACGACCTGGGCAGCCAAAGACTACTAAGAGACTACAAGCAGAGTACGAGCATCCAGGGAATCCAGAGTACTAGCATCCAATGATCCAGATTACGAGCGTCCAATGATCCAGAGTACGAGAGACTACAAGACACCTAGAATACCCGACCCCAGGATTTCCAGGACCGAAGAGGATCATCCGTATCCAGGACGAGGAACGGACTCGGGACCACACGTCTACGAGGGATTCACCAGTAAAGGACTCAGGACCAGGACCAGGAGGGTACGCTGAGGAACCACTACTAATAAAGTGAAAGAAAGCCATATTTTCATCTTAACTAAAGACTGAATAGAAGACAATTTAATCTTGTAAAAACAGTAGAGAATAATAAGAGAAATGCTCTAATTTAATAAGAATGTAAATTGTCAGAGTAAACGTAACTTTGCTTGTATATCAATTAGGGTAAGATTCAAAGAGTCAAAAGTAATAGTCACAGAAATATTTAAATTCTTTTACTAATAACTTACTGAAAATATTGATATTTGATTTTGAAAAAATACGAATTTTACTAAAATAACATAAAGAAGCAATGCATATGCAATAACAAAGAGAAGTAATTAATATAAAGAATTAAACGAGTAGATAATCAGTAAGAAAATTGAGCTACCTGAGAGCAGTATAGAAGATTTATAATAAGGCATTAGTAATAAGATGTTATAATATGTTTTGTGTCAAATAAGACTACGAATAATACGTAGTAGGTACATATATTATGAATCATGTGGAATCGTAAAGTAAACAACAAAGTAACGTGTAATTGAGATTGCAAATTACTCGTAATAAATATGTAAAAATAATAATGAGTTTCTAAACCGCTAACCAAATGAACACTGTTAATAAAAAAAAATGAATTAATTTATAAACCAATGAAATCGAATTATTAATATTATGATTACAACCTTCATTCTTGCACACACACGCACGAGTTTAATGTGAGGCAATGTACATAAAGATATAACACACGTCAATTTAATAAAAACATTATATTTGCGATGTTGTAAAATGGCTTCCAAAAACGAGGGGTTAACACATTATAACCGTGTATTGTTGTAATATATATATTAAAAAGCGTAGGCAAAATACTACATCGTTGCCTTACTCTACCTATATATATAAAATTCAAAAGTCTGAGGGTTTATGAGTACTGAATACAAATCCACACCGTTACACTGATTGCCACCAAAGTTTGCACAGGTAACCCTTGACACAAGGTAAAAAACACTGTCTAACTTGGAATTTGATACTTTGGCCCGTTCGCACGATTTAGGCCCTTTTAATTATGCCTTTTCGTTGACGCGTATAAAGATGTCAACAACACCATGGAGAACAGAATTAATTACCATAGTAACAAGTAAATAAACTAATGATATTTAGCGACATCGGAAGTATACCTTCATTCGTTCGTGCAGTTTTAATATTTTTACTATGAGGTTGTATCGATATGTTTTGTAATTTTGTATACAGATACGTCTATATATTTGTAATTGTTTTAAACGCTTACCAAATTTATGTTTATACCTATTTTTGATGATGCGATGTCTACTACTACTACTAATGATGTCAACAACACCATGGAGACCAGAATTAATTACCATAGTAACAAATAAATAAGCAAATAATATTTAGCAGGATCGGAACTGTACATTATTATCCATTCCTGCAGTACATTTTCAATGTTTTATATAATATACAATTGTATCAATATATTACGGTGTGGAAAAGAAAAAGTGTACTAATTGTAAATTGTCCTATTACTTAATGCAAAGCGAAAATACGTGTTGTTTTCATTTCTGAGGTTAGGTGACAACGGCGTTGGTTTTTAGTTTACTGCTGAAATAAATAAAAGCCATGGTTGAGGAAATCATAACGTATAATGTGTTATACAATGCTTCTAACACAGTAATACTTAAAATAAAGAACCTAACGTTTTTGATTCAACAGGTACTTTATAAATATATCCAGAGGCTTTAAAAACGGGTACTTTTAAATCTCCAACGGACGTATGTTGCACCAACATAATAATTTAGTACAAGTTAAAATAGTACAAGTGTTGAAAACAGCTTTGGAGAGAATTTGACTAATGAGTACAAAATTGTTATACGAGCTGACAAAACGCCATATAGAAATAGACAATAAAAATTATTCTTCGTATTATTTGAATTAGCAGCCATCCTTACTATTTCTTTTATGAAGTTGCTAAACTGCTACAATTTTCTGTTCAGACTTTTTTGTTTCAGTCTGAACAAAAAAAAACAAAAACAAAAAAAAAAAAATTGTAGCAGTTTAGCAACTTCATAAAAGAAATAATAAAAATTATATTGAAATATATTTATTAAAAGTTCAATATTCGCGTGCGAAGCCACGGGTAACAACTAGTTAATATAGTTATAATAACAATAATTATATAAAATATTGATTGGAAATTACTTTTGCTTTGTTTCCAGTGTGTCAAACTGCCCTGCTGCAATGGATTGGCCTGTTATGTGATTGGGGAGAAGTGTGTCAGAATATAATGAGTACTACTCCTACTTACACTATGCTCTTTAATTTTTTTTAATTTGTACTGAATCGTATTTGTCAAAAAAAAAATTGATTCATTAAAAAAAAGAAAAAGTTTTAATCAAAATGTAATCATTAGGTCTATAATAAATAGGTTTGTAGTTTTCTAGTCTGTAGTTTTTTATTCTTAGTTGTAGAAAATAATAAAAGTTTTTTCAAACGATATAGTAACTTTTTTACGTCTCAGATGAAGTATTAAAAGGGAATATCGATGTGGAGGAGGTCGCTGTGAGGCGTAAGGTGGGAGTTCTTATCTATAGCCTACTGTATCCAACGCAAGACCTTGAGGTCTAAGGTCTGACAGTAAACAAGATATACCAAATACTAAGGTTTGTCTACAAAACGTGTCAGTTTGTTTTCCTCTCTCCCCCTCTCACCCGTTTACGCTTCCACTTCATCTTTGTTTTTCTCTGTCACTTCTTACAAACTTTATTTTTAATTACAATCGTTTTTTATATCTTAGCACTTTAATTTAAAGAGGATGTTTTCAAGAGCATGTTTTCAGCATCTTACAGTTATAAAGGTTTTTAAAAAATATACAAACACTTGGCAAGTTTCACAGTTTATTATTTATCTCTGACAGCTCTTTCAACTTATTAAGCTATTCTCAAAGAGCCCAAGGAACAACTATCAAAGAATGTAAGGGTAGTGAACATGTGTTTAGGGTGTGTATCCGGACATGTGTGTGAGGTGTCTACGATTGAGGGAGTGGACGAAACTAGTAAGGGATTAATCCCCTTTATTAAATGTTGTTATTTAGTTTAGTTAATTTTTATATTTTGCATTCGAGTTAAACTTAATTTTTTACAAAATCTTCACCTTCCGTTACTAGTTTCCTCCATTTCCGCTCCATCATACTCACTGCTGACAATGTCATTACCCTCGTACAGCGTGAAGATCAAAGAAAGTAATATGGATTATTCTATTATTACATAAGACCTTAGTAAGACCAGTTGTGACGTATGCTGCGGAGATCTGGACACTACTTAGTAACTAGTATGCGTAAATAATTTAATTGTAGGTTTGTAGTTTTATTGGCTGTAGTTTTTATTCTTAGTTGTAAAAAATAATAATAACATTTTATTAAAAGTTTATAGTAACTTTTGTATGTCTGAAATGGAATATTAACAAAAAAATTACAGGCATTGCACAAATGCAATGCACAGACAAGGGCATTGAAAATGCTTCAATAAATCTAAAAAATATATATATATATATATATATTTATGTTCATTCACCAATCAATGAATTCATTCTTCATTTACCAATGTACAGATTATAAGTTAAATGTAGTCGCATTCATAAGCGAAGTTTTATATGTGTACTACGTTATTGACAACAAAGAAATAGTTTCTATGGAAACTCACCGGTTCCCATTTTCGATCACGCACCAGCGATCGGCCGCAAATGTGCGACACGTCCTTATAAACATTTTCAGTGTTAAAATACCGATGTCGAGAAGGTCGCTCTGAGACGTAAAAAACGTGTTCTTGTCTATAGCTTACTGTATCCAACGCAAGACTTTGATTTCTAAGAGTAAACAAAATGTATGCAATACTAAAGTTTGTCTATAAAATGTGTTAGTGTGTTTTCTCTCTCACCATCTCACTCGCTTACTTTTGCACTTCATCTTTGTTTTTTTCTCTGTCTTCTTCTAAATGTTATTTGTACCCTCACAATGTCATTACCCTCGTAAAGCATGAAGAACCAAAAGAAAATAATATAGCTTATGGTACTATAATAAAAGACTTTAGGAAGACCAGTTGTGACGTACGCTGTGGAGACCTGAACACTACTTAGTAGTGGCATACATAATTGTCTTTGAAAGAAGAATTATAAATAAAATCTTTGGACCAGTTAAGAAAGGTAAAGAATGCCGCATACGGAACAATAGGGAGGCAACGCCAGCACAGACTTTAAGTCATATTTCGGTTCGGCTGAGCTAGAGAACGTGGCTCTGTCTTTTTTTTCGGAGTTATTCAAATTCAAAGTAGAGCTGAAGCTTTTTTTTTGCTGCGGACAAATTATCCATTTAGGAAAAGGTTTCCCCATGTAAAACCCTTGTCCTTCACGTTTAGAAGGATGCAGAAAAAAAGTTGTTTAAATACACAAGTAAAACCGGATCCATCATAACATTAAACCTTTCACGGCCGGAGTTATCTTCAGTCAAGGCTGTTGGGCCGTAGTCCTCTTCGTGAAGAGCCAAACGTTTCGACAGCAACTGTGGCAAGCATTCTTAGTGGTCTCCTGTTCTGCTCCTATGGCGACTACATGATGACGCTACCCCAAACAGTCGCCCTTATATAGCCGTCCGGGTGCGCGCTGTTGTCTGATAGCTCTGGGATATACAAAAATATAGTACCACGCCCCAACAGCCTGCAAAATAATTTTACTGAAGATAAAAACGTATTATTCATAGCTTTTAGGAAAACACAGTATTTGTACTGGTTTTAATAGATCGTATACTAGAAATGGGGTATAAACATATCTGAAAGTAGGAGACATGCAAGAAGTAGACCCAGATCTGCAAATCCATAGAATCGGAAAGTGTGGCAAATTCACATATTTGGGAAGCATTATTTCAGAAGGTGGAACAACAATAAACGACATCAAAAATAGGATACAACAGGGAAAAACGGCTATTAGTTTTCTAAACTCGTTACTTTGGTTGAACAAAATCAATCTTCAAACTAATCTGATAATCTACACAACTATTGTGGAGCCCATTTAAACTTATGGCTGCGAATGCTAGTAACTTTCAGATAAAGAGAAAAAGATGATAGAAACTGTGGAAATGGACTTCTTAAGAAGAGCGTGTAATATTTATAGGATGCAACATGTTAGAAACAACGTTATTAGAAGGAAAACAGGGCGCTTATTTCCAACAGAAGAAAGAATAGAATCCAGACAATGTATGATATGGTATATATATATACCATATATACTATGGTATGATCACGTAATGAGAATGGAGAAAAGCGATGGCCAGAAAGAGCATTGACTTACACACAAAACAGGAAAAGAAAAGGAAGGGTGACAACACAATGGAGAACAGGAATTAGGAAAAACATGAGATATCGAGCTATTGAAGATGATGAGTTCAGGGATAGGGAGAAATGGCGATCGAAATCCGGGATGCGGCATAGACTGTAGGGCCCCCGTTAACAAACAAAAAGTGATTTTGTCCAACATAAATATTAGCTAGTAGATGGACAGGATACGTTTTGGTAGTCGAAGGATCAGGTGGTGAATTAGAACCAGGCGGAATTGCCCAATCCTGTAACGGCCGGCGACAGCGACAATGTTTAATTTCTTCCTTTCCAGTTCTTCTTGTCATTCTTCAACCCATCTTAATTGCAGTTAATCTATTTCTGTGTCTCTTCTTCATTATCAATACCTGTTTCTCTTTCATCAGGGAATAGGCGAATTGCCTGTTTTCGTCCCAAAGGAACCTGACGGAACGTGCCTCATGCAGACGTACTGGACTTCATATACGTCTTTGTCCACTACGCCAATATCGTTAAACCTGCGATCCGGCGTTCTATTTAAATGAACAATCGGGTTGGATTTTATAAACTGGGCGAAAGTATTGAGCTACAGATCTTAAATGTTAACATCCTCCAGACGGTAGAGTCTAAATTCTGTAAATGATTCCGGCTGGGTTTAATACGTCTGTAATCAAAGTTTTGCACAACGGATATGATGTATGAAATAAAGTATGTTATCGGTTTCCGCTTTAACATATACTTATTTGGTGTTCTGCCCTAAGGCAGGTCTTAAAATGGTTAAAAGCTCTGCAAGCAGTCTTATCGTATGCCAGTCTTTCCGCTTCTTCGTAATGACCTCTGATTTTAATGCTATCTAATAACTTCATTCTTCTACGCTCTCTTCTTTATTCTCCTTCTATGACACCCTCCATGTCAGTTGTAAGCAAGCAGTCTCTTCTTAAAGAACAACCTAACCAATCCCTTTTCCTATTTTCAATTACCTTCATGATTCCTCTCTCTTCCACTATTCTTCTTAAAACTTCATCATTCCTTACTTTATCAACCCACCTCATTTTTTCATTGCTCGCCAAACATACATCTCAAATGCTTCTAATCTTTTCTCTTCCTCCTTCCTCACTGTCCATGTCTCTGCACCATACAAAGCAACGCTCCACACTTAACTATTGGCCAATCGTTTTCTTAAATTCTTATTAATTTTGCCACACAACAGCCTTTTCATCCTATTAAATGCCTCTTTTGCTATAGCAATTCTTGCTCTAATTTCACGAGTACAGGGCATATCTCCACTTGTCAAGCTTTCAAGATATTTGAACAACTCAACCTGTTGTATTTTGTCTTGCCCTATCTTTACTTTTGCCCTTTTTCCTCCTCTGCTACACTTAGTGCCATCACCAAGATTTTTTCTTATTACTCTTTATTCCATATTCCTCCCATAATAAATTCAAATCTTTTATCATTTCATTCATTGTCTCTTCCTTTTCTGCTAAAACAGCCATGTCATCAGCAAACCTTGTACATTCAATTCTTCTTCCACCGACATTCACACATTTTGCTTTGTCAAAGCACTTCCTAATCAAGTCATCAAAATATATGTTAAATAAATTTGGTGACATACAGGGGACCTTACTTCTCTTTCAATTTTAATTTCTTCTGAACTCTCCTTTCCAATTTGCACACTCACTTTCTGACCAAGGTACAGATTACGAATTAACCGTCTACCATAGTAATTAGTACCATATACTAATGACAAAAATTGACTACAATAATTGGACAATAAAAGTACTTTCAATTGACCGCCTGCGACAGTGTGGTAGAGAAAACTGTAGCTACAAGACCAACTGGGTAATGTTGAGACGTACAGCCATGCGTCATAGTGTCAGAAACATGGTCAATCCATTTACGTAACCTTTACATTTTAATTACACCGCCAAGTTGATTGATTATCACTAAACAAATATGCTAGTAATTATTCTTTGCAATCGATTGTCAAAAACTATCTTATTCCAATGTTTTATATTAGCATTAACTTCTGGATAATACATTTATCATTTCGCAAAAATTTGCTACTTGCTCATTAACAAATTATCAAGTATAAAAACCATTAAATGTACACTAATTATTGATAATATAAACCAACAGCTCTCTATATAAATTATTGATATGTACATTTTCGATGGTGTAAAATGTCTAGAAAAATTAAAACCTTTTTCCTTGATCTACAAAATATATTAACCATATTAACACATCATTATCACAGTGTCGTATAAATTACAGTAAAGAAACACGTTCTTGTTGAGGTATACTAAACTACGTATAAGACTTACCATGAAGATCTCAAGCGTGCTGTTGGTCGTAGCATTCCTGTTTGTAGCAACCGTTTGCTGTACGGAACCTCGTAGCTGTGCTATACTTGGAGAACGTGTAAGTAGTAGCGATATAATTACGCGCGCACGCACACACACAACAAGGTAACTACGGTGACCAGGGGCACTGATTCCCTCCATAGAGCCATGAAAATATTCACAATCACTTAACGTATGCCCATTTATAAATTAGTTGCGTGTGATAAACTAAGGCCCATTTAAATTTTTTCTTAGGCTATTTAATTACGGCTGGCGGCGCATCATGCATCATAGCTTCCACTAGCAGCGGTCTAATCAGTCATGTTCTGTAAGACCTCATCCATTCATTGCGTCTTCGACGACCAATTTCTATAAATATTTAGGTCTTCCTTTTTTTTCTAAAGTGTGGAGTCCATTCCCATACCTTCCTTGGCCATCTCTCATCCGACATACTTTTTAGCAGTGGCTTGCGGTGGGTAAAAATTTTTGCGAAGCTGAGGTGTATCCGATACTTCAGTCTGTACTTCATTTAAATTTCCTGCCGTTGTTGCTGCTCCATCATACGCTAAAGTGACTAGTTTTTCACTGCAAATTCAAATTCAATCAGCAACTGGCAAATGAGTTCTGTAATTGCCTGGGCATATCGATCACAACTTACGTCAGTAAATTCAAAAAATCTCTATTTTACTTCTCCATCGTAAGCATACCGTTAATGCAAAACTGCAGATAACTGTGTTTTATTTGAAAAGTTTCATCAACTAATGCAGCTATAAAGTTTTCATCTTTATTTCATTTTTTATAGCCACTAAAGGAGCTGAGCTAACCGCTTCAATGAGATCATTTTTCATTCAATTAGATGGTCCCCTGAATACATTAAATGTTTCCATACTGTCCGCAGAAAGAAGGTCATATTTGGCTGGTGGTTTAGAAGTCATACTACGTAATTGTCCCGATTAACTGACTTTTCCGTTTTGTCGTGTCCCCGAAATGCTAATTCTTGTTTATCTAGCAAACAGACAGCTATTAATTGGTCTCGATCAGCGTTAGACAGCGTTAAATCGAAATGTCTCTATTACGTCGAACCTTCCGCTTGTGAGCCGATATCTCCGATTTTCTCGTTTAAAGCGGTTCTATTTGACAGCAGTAAAACACAATAATGAAGGAAGATAATTCACAGTAGTTTTATGACCAGCAATAGATTTAGCAGGTTTTCTAAACGTTTGAATCACGTGTTGGCTCAGCTATTGTTCCTGTCCTTTCCAAACAACAAACAATACCGGCAAAATACCGCATTTAGATCAGCTCTACCTGCCAACCACTCACATTTTCTGTGCATTTGTTGGGCTTTTCAAAAGATCTGGGGTTGGCCTACCAGTTTCTATAATGTTAGTTTTTTCGTTAAATAAGGAAGAAAAAGACTTTGTGAACTGGTCTTTTATAAATACCACTATTGCATTAACGACTCGGAACACTAGGTTTTTTTTCAAGTAAAAACAAAGTTTTACCTTACAGCCTAAACCGGTTTTCCCCTTAAAAAAAAAAATCTAGTGTTCCGAGTCGTTAATGCAATAGTGAGATATTTAGTTAAGTAACAGACACGTCATGGACAACGAAATCCAAGAATTTAACTCAGCAAGATGGTCTTTTATTATACAAAACTGGCATTGTAGAAAGTATTGAAACCAACACTGTAACTATTCTGAAGTATATAACTATAACTTCAGATATAATGTATATTGTTTAAATGCAACATAAAAAAAACGTAAACGGACTATTCAATAAGGTATAACTATAACTTCAAATGTTAAAAATGGATAACGCATATGCTTTAAACATGGTACTATTTTATATAAAACGTAACACGCACAGCGATACCAGCAAACTCAACATCATGCAGTCCAACTCAACTCAAGCTAGCTTCAGTTCGCTACCATAGCAGTGGTGGTTTTCTATCTCGCTCTACGTGCGCGCGCATCTTTCTACACAGAGCTACCTCAAGCTGCGACGAACCTGCTTCGCCTACTGTAGCAGTGACAGCGTATAAAGTCAGCCTACTTAGTCACGTTAGATAAATCCAGTGACTTTTTATTTTGGTTAATTAAAATTAAATTCAATTAAATATTAACATCTACTCTAAACAACAATTGCAGTTAGTGTGTCGTCAGTCATTAGTGAAGCAGTGCTTCACTTGCTTCCCTTGACCGCACGCCACTGCTTTTTAGGTTCCCAAACCATTTCAGTCTTTTTGCTTCTACTGTCTCTATAATGTCAAGGTCGATTCCTATCGCTTGTCTTATCTCTACATTTCTCATTCTATCTAGTCTTGTTAGTCTACAGCACCTCCGCCAGTAATCCATCTCCATAGCTTTTATTATGGATTTATTTCTTGTATTAACTTCTCACAGTTCCGTTCCATATAGGCTTATACTTTCAACTATAGTTTTATGTATTCTAATTTTACTGTTTTTTGTTATTCGTGGACGCTAAAGCAGACTTTTTAATTGTTTGGTTGCAGTCTTAGCTTGTCCAATTCTTACTTTTATTTCTTGCTTGCTGTCTCCATCCGATGTCATTGTTACGCCTAAATACTTAAAGTTTTTAATATTTTAAGGCCCTTTATTGATTGTAGAAATGAATATCTTCTTCTGCTTGTTCTCCTCTTTAAGGATTAGTTTATATAAACCTGTTCCGGCACACATCTCATCCTCGGACGACCCACGTCTCATCTACTAATGGCTTTATAGTTCAATGGCAATCGATACTCTCTCATCCTTTGCCGATGATCCCACCATTGTCTTCTGTAAATTGAATTAATTTCATTTATGTCCTTTACTTCGAGTTCTGCGCTGAAATCCTCATTACTTATGTTAACCTTGCAATGAATAACTTAACGTATTTCGATGAAACTGCATGTCAGCACTATGAATCTTGCCGCATTCCATTTTTCTCATAACCCACTCGCATAAATCAATGTGGATATTGCAACTGTCTTACAAAAATTAATCCTTGTGGTGTGTCTGGTTTTATTTCTAAGATTTATATGAATTGTGCCACAAATAGTCATAAATTTATTTATCTTCTCTCTTATATCATATTCCGATTCATAGATTACTGCACAACCAAGATATTTGAAACGGCTCACTTGTTCTAAAGTGCTGTTGTTTTATAACAGTGCCATTTATACTTCGTTCATTTAAAGTGCTGTTGTTTAAATGAATATAATTACAATATTTTTAAATATCTAAAATACAGTTAGAGATTTCTTGATAATGAAGATTACTCTTCATTTAGTAAACCACGTCCATATTGTTACGACGGTGTCACGGATCGTCGTATGGTACAACGGAAACAGCCACCAATTAAGTCAATAGTTTCCAGCTTTAATTAGTCACAAATAACAATTAATTTGAAATCAACAAGGTACTGTTGGTTAAGCCTAGAGAAGTCCTGTGAACTCCTCTGTGGTCTTCGACGTGTATCACCCTACATTAGTCCAACTCGAATTTTACACTGATGATGGTACTGTCAAAACGTCTGTTTCAGTTAGAAACAATGTCCACGGCCAAACAGCCCGGTAATGAATTTTAACAACATAGTTGACCCTTGTCTCCATTACATGTTCCAAAACGAGCACACCAAGAGTGACCGATATGTTCCTCTGAAACACCGCCCTGATACTCTACAATAAGAATACCAGAGATTTTTTGTAGGCTGTCAATAATTGTTTTTTTATAAACTTTGAGTAGAGTTTGTCCCAGGTAATTCTCTCACCCGCTCTTCTCTTTTACTAAAAGAATAAATAAATGTGCTGTAACACTTATATCTAATAAATATTCAGAAGCTTAATTAATGTTTTAATAAGTACGGAGTAGATATAGCAATTAAAAAATGTAAAATGGTATTTGATAAGATAAGGAATAAATATATAGAAAAAATCTCAGTATTCCAGAGAAGCGGAGTTTATAAATTAAAAGGTAAAGAATGCAACAAAGTGTACCTAGGTGAGACAGGATGGAAATTCGTATGCAGGTTGTCTGACCACAAACGTGGATAAGCTAACAGAACAACGAATTTGTTAGATGCAAGACATTTCATAGAAGAGAACCATAAGATTGTTAATCCTTTGGAAGACTATGAAATTATAAAAGTAGTAAAGAACACAGTTGAAAGAAAGCTTAGGGAGGAGTTAGAAATACTGAAAGAAAGAGAGAAAGGGTTAGACAATTAAATGAATACCCAAACTAAATTTGATAATGAAGAAATATTTTATAATATAATTAAGCAGGAAGAGGTAGAGAACGGATACATAACATTAAGAATTAAATTGCGTATAAGAATGAGTATATATATATATATATATATATATATATATTGCGACAACACAAATTACTAAATTATTGGCGCATAGGATATGATAGTATGTGTATTTCAAATTACAAGTCTATATTGGAGGGTTTAAGATTATTTATTGTACAAACACAAGTTATAGTTTATATGGTATATTTGAAATGTACAGAATGTAATGTTTGATATAGAGTCTTTCTTTTAAAATGTTAAATAATGTTCATACGCAAGACGTGATACGTTACATAAGAAGACTCCCACGATGATGTTGTTGAAGAGAAGGGCCGGTCTTTGCGGTATAGATGGTTCGTCAGGTGTGGCTTACAAATGACAGACGTTTCACCAGAAACGTTTACAGCTGGGCTGGCGTCCTGTAACAGCTGGGCTGGTCCTATAACAGCTGGGCTGGTGTCCTATAACAGCTGGGCTGGTGTCCTATAACAGCTGGGCTGATGTCCTATAACAGCTGGGCTGATGTCCTATAACAGCTGGGCTGATGTCCTGTAACAGCTGGGCTGATGTCCTGTAACAGCTGGGCTGATGTCCTATAACAGCTGGGCTGATGTCCTGCAATTCCCACGATGAATCCGACACTTCGCACACAACGGTACTACGGATTTTATTACTCGCAAAACTTATATAGAGTTTAAGACCAAGTAATATCTCAGGTGACAGTGAGTTTAATCAATAACGGTATATTGAGCTTATACCTCTCCGGCTTCTTCAAGTGTTCTCGCGAATATCAAGGTCTACCGCTATCAGCAGACCACCCTATGAGGAAATCTTGCACTAGCACGGAAACGTCTTGATGGAACTATTGCGTAACAATTAATGATACTGTCACTGCGGAAAATCTCGCACAGTGATACAGTTACACTCACTTCTTACACACGTAATACTACAATATTAATATCGTGTGTAAAGATATAAAATCAATTGTTATGCGTCACACGCGTTACTATCCCCGAAAAGTCTTAACAAATCCTTGCAAGCGGTATAATCTTGTACAAGGAATTGTATGTACCGTTCACGGTAGCAGCAGTGAAGAACTGCTTGTAATTTTACGCACAATGCGTTAAAACACTGATGTGTGCAAATGTACTACACACACAGTTCTGAGTCTTCCCGTTTCACTAACGACGAATAGTCTTTACAACACCTTGCAAGCGGTAGAATTCTTGTACAAGGAGTGCACGTTTCGTTCGCGGTAGATGGCGTAGAAGAACTGTCGTAATTATACGCGTAATGCGTTTAAACACTCCTGCGTGCAGATGTACTACATACACAGTTCTGAGCCTTCCCGTTTCACTATCGACGAATAGTCTTTACAACACCTTGCAAGCGGTAGAATTCTTGTACAAGGAGTGCACGACCCGTTCGCGGTAGATGGCGTAGAAGAACTGCCTGTGTAACGACAGGCTTAAGAAAATTTCAAACCACCAGTCAGCATTCTATTGGTGGATGGAAGTCACATGGTTAGTAAAGTGACCATGCACTTTTCATGCAGTAGAGTGCATTTACATTGTAACAGCATGCATAGCGGTAATCAGACTACACGTATCTCATGCATGACTGCCTACATACTAATAATATACATGAACGTAAACAATAGTCCGACAGGTATAGGGATTGTAGCGATACACATGACTCAGTTCAGCTAATGTCAAAACAACGATAATACTTCACGCACCGCACGGGAAACGTTTCCCACTCGCACACGCGCGCACATTTCCACTAACACAGTACATGAATAACCATAAATAATAATGCACAGTTTTTCTAAACTAAACCCTTAACCTTACTAAATACAATTGATAACAACCAAACTTAACCATCTACCAATATAATATGAATGTCCATTGTCTGTGTAATATATGAACTTGCCCCGCCTATCATGATCCTGTGATTCGTTGCAGGATTAACTCCCACCCGCATAAAAAAAAAATTTTTTTTTTCTTTAGTTAACTAACAAAAAATAAAATTTTTTTTTTTTAATATACCCAAAACAACTTCCTAATCCTGAAATAATAATAATACCCTCGAACTAAAATCAAATAAACATCCTCAATTAATACTAACAATTCCAACTGTCACTTTGACAGAAGCATCAAATCAAAAGACACGTGGTAACCTTCAAACCAAAACAAACACACATGTTCTTGACACACAGATAACGACATCTTATGCAGGGTCATAGGGTACACAGACAACATTCCTTATCAAAACTAGATTATTGTTCATTCACAGAGTCATATTACATACAACATTTAAACCTGAACTGACATATTTACATCACTACACATTCTTACCCCTATATCCTGACATTTATTTCTGAGTTTTTTGTATAAATTTTTCTCAGTTTTGAAACGCACACATTTACTTGGAAATACAGATTTGAATTTGTTTAATATACACCGTAATTGCCTTATCTCGCAACCCATTAACTGAACCTTGGGGGTCGGTGAGTTATTCGTTATCTTATCTTTCGAGCGTCCTAGTCTGATAAGGTGCTCTACACTATCAACCTTATCTCGTAATGTATGGTTTGGAACTCCAACTGGCAGTTTATTCAATTCGTCGATTTCCAATATAATATTATGTCCGAGTTTTCTAACTCCAATTACGGTCACATCTATTTCCGTTCCCTGCACATATCTTGTTATACGTGCCTGTTTTTCAACTATCTGCGACTCACACGCTGCTGATTTTATCCTTGTGTGACTTACCGGCAGAATCGGCATTTGTATTAAGTGGTTTTTACACCTCTTACATAACTGCTCGTCCAACAGCGATATTCCTGTGCCGCTGTCGACCAACATCTCGTCAACATAACCACTGATTTTTGCTTCGACCACAAGATCGGTGCCATTTTCACTACTAATGTTTCCCTCATGTTTATTACTACTATCATTACTATATACTAAACTGTCTGTTATTCCTGCAGGATATAGGCCAGACATAACAGTTTTACTTTTATAACTAACATTTTTCATAATTGATTGATTGAACTGCTTTTCAACTGAATCATTTTCAGTAACTGTTGCTAATAAGTTGGTATTAAATTGCTGAGTTGTATTTTTATGTTGTTGTGATTGCGGCTGATTTTGTGGTGTTTGAACATGAAACTGATTACGCGGCGGTCCATTATTATTTATCATAATTGTTGTCACCTTATTGTCACCCGTATCATTCACCTCTCCGTCCTCCATAACCACCTCAGTACCTGACATAGATTCATTAAGTATCTCATCATACCGACATGTGTCAGAAATACCTGCACCGGTAGTATCCATACTAGTTCCAGGCTCTACTACTGGTTCAGGATTTTTATGTGTTATGCATACACTGTCCGCATCCATGATAGCTTCAGATTCTATCATACGTTCACGGTTCTCGCATGCTATATCTGTTACACTATAAACTATCACCTCATCACAGCACTTACCTGAAGTATGTTCCAGACTAATAGTGTTGTTACTACTAATTTCATTTCTGTTATCTTCACTACCATTTGATGCAGAATCTAAATACTCGACTTTACCGAGATATGAACTACTAGGCCCTAATAAGGTGGTTTCTGTATAATCACTTTCAAGTTCACCTGCTACGCTACTGTTCTCCGTTAATCCTTCAGATGTCACATCTTGGTTAACTTCCATATTACTTTCGTTGAAAGTATGTTCCACAAGGACATTTGGTACTTCAAAATTATCACAAGGTACAATATTCTCAACAGGTAAATCTACTTCAATATCAGCTGACATTTCCTGTAGTTTCGCCATCCTCTCCTCTCTATCGGCGTCCATTTCTTCCCAAAATTTCTGCCTAATGGCTATCATCTCCTCATCCCTGGCTTTCATCTCCTCTTCCTCGCCTTTAATCTCCTCACGCCAGGCTTTCATTTCTTCTCTATCAGCTTTCATCATCGCTAATAAGGCCGCTAAAACATTCTTGATTTCAGCAGTATTCGCCATAATGATTAAAATTTAATTTAAAATTTAGTAAATTTAAATTTATTGATTTATACGCAAAGCAAGTTATTATTATCACAACAAGATTAGAACATATGGTAACCAGTTTATATGCACACAGAAAAAGCAGTTCAAAATATCAACATGTAAATACCTTATCTAACATACAACAACTAATAATCTACCTCCAATATACTGATAAAATCTGTTCATATATGATATAGAAGAGAATATGCACAATTGAAAAATTATATCCTCAGCTTTTCATATGAACAATACACATACAATTTTTATGTTAATTATATTTATACGTCGGATTTTTCCAACAAATTTTATATTCATAGACAAATATATAATAGCGTAAATTTACCGCTATTTACGAGCCCTACGTTGCTAAGCGCCAAAATATCTCTATGCGACAACACAAATTACTAAATTATTGGCGCATAGGATATGATAGTATGTGTATTTCAAATTACAAGTCTATATTGGAGGTTTAAGATTATTTATTGTACAAACACAAGTTATAGTTTATATGGTATATTTGAAATGTACAGAATGTAATGTTTGATATAGAGTCTTTCTTTTAAAATGTTAAATAATGTTCATACGCAAGACGTGATACGTTACATAAGAAGACTCCCACGATGATGTTGTTGAAGAGAAGGGCCGGTCTTTGCGGTATAGATGGTTCGTCAGGTGTGGCTTACAAATGACAGACGTTTCACCAGAAACGTTTACAGCTGGGCTGGCGTCCTGTAACAGCTGGGCTGATGTCCTGTAACAGCTGGGCTGATGTCCTGTAACAGCTGGGCTGATGTCCTATAACAGTTGGGCTGATGTCCTGCAATTCCCACGATGAATCCGACACTTCGCACACAACGGTACTACGGATTTTATTACTCGCAAAACTTATATAGAGTTTAAGACCAAGTAATATCTCAGGTGACAGTGAGTTTAATCAATAACGGTATATTGAGCTTATACCTCTCCGGCTTCTTCAAGTGTTCTCGCGAATATCAAGGTCTACCGCTATCAGCAGACCACCCTATGAGGAAATCTTGCACTAGCACGGAAACGTCTTGATGGAACTATTGCGTAACAATTAATGATACTGTCACTGCGGAAAATCTCGCACAGTGATACAGTTACACTCACTTCTTACACACGTAATACTACAATATTAATATCGTGTGTAAAGATATAAAATCAATTGTTATGCGTCACACGCGTTACTATCCCCGAAAAGTCTTAACAAATCCTTGCGAGTGGTATAATCTTGTACAAGGAATTGTATGTACCGTTCACGGTAGCAGCAGTGAAGAACTGCTTGTAATTTTACGCACAATGCGTTAAAACACTGATGTGTGCAAATGTACTACACACACAGTTCTGAGTCTTCCCGTTTCACTAACGACGAATAGTCTTTACAACACCTTGCAAGCGGTAGAATTCTTGTACAAGGAGTGCACGTTCCGTTCGCGGTAGATGGCGTAGAAGAACTGTCGTAATTATACGCGTAATGCGTTTAAACACTCCTGCGTGCAGATGTACTACATACACAGTTCTGAGCCTTCCCGTTTCACTATCGACGAATAGTCTTTACAACACCTTGCAAGCGGTAGAATTCTTGTACAAGGAGTGCACGACCCGTTCGCGGTAGATGGCGTAGAAGAACTGCCTGTGTAACGACAGGCTTAAGAAAATTTCAAACCACCAGTCAGCATTCTATTGGTGGATGGAAGTCACATGGTTAGTAAAGTGACCATGCACTTTTCATGCAGTAGAGTGCATTTACATTGTAACAGCATGCATAGCGGTAATCAGACTACACGTATCTCATGCATGACTGCCTACATACTAATAATATACATGAACGTAAACAATAGTCCGACAGGTATAGGGATTGTAGCGATACACATGTCTCAGTTCAGCTAATGTCAAAACAGCGATAATACTTCACGCACCGTCCGGGAAACGTTTCCCACTCGCACACGCGCGCACATTTCCACTAACACAGTACATGAATAACCATAAATAATAATGCACAGTTTTTCTAAACTAAACCCTTAACCTTACTAAATACAATTGATAACAACCAACCTTAACCATCTACCAATATAATATGAATGTCCATTGTCTGTGTAATATATGAACTTGCCCCGCCTATCATGATCCTGTGATTCGTTGCAATATATATATATATATATATATATATATATACTGTTAATGATTTCGAGGTTCGGTCATTAATTACTAATTAATGACCGAACCTCGAAATCATTAACGGTCGATAATTAACATTCCTATATATATATGTATATATATATATGTTTTTGAAACATATAAGCCTTATATATATTTTTGAAACAAGGGTGAGTGACCGCGCCCAAAAGTGTGAATGAGAAAGGCTTTACAACGTTAGGTTTTAAAAAGACTGTACACACACAAACACAAACAACACACATACACATGGAATGTGGTAGAAAAATATGTAACGTACAGACGGGGGTGACAGGGCTCGGAGGTTGGGAAGAAACTTTTCACTTATAGCTTGTTTGCCGGGGTTTTGTGGACAGTGGGGCGGGTGGGGGTGTGAAGAGTTTGTTTTATTGTTGTTGTTATTTCCGATCTGACGATGAGCTGAGAAACTTGAAAGCTCTAATCGGAATAATTTTTCTATAGTGGTGTGCAACAGTGAAAATTCCGTTTGTAATAAGTATTCAATAATTATATAAAATAGATATTAAATATTATTTTTGCTTTGGTTTCAGTGTGAGAAAGTGCCGTGCTGCAAAGGACTTTACTGTTATACGGGCCTGATATGGGACAAATGCATCAGCATAAAATGATCACTGCTCCTATTTACCCCGTGTCGTTAATTGATTTAAATTTGTAGCGAATTATATCTGTCAAAAACCAAGTTTGGTTCTTTAAAACAATGAAATTCAGTGGAACTTGGTTATGACAAGATTCAAGGGACCGAACAAATGTGCTCGTTAAAACCGGATGCTCGCTATATCCGAGTTGTCGACTCGCAAGCCTAAATTTTTATACCGTGATTGTCGAAACACAATTAAAAAAAGTCTACTATAGAAAAGGATTTGCACAGTCAAATTTTGACATGTTTTACATTGGACGCTTAAAAGTGAAATTTAGACTTTATACATTTTTTTAGACGCTAACATTCTTTGCTGAACATTGGCGAATAGTGCATTCGCGAAATATATTAAAAGTCGCTGTGTAGTAAAATCTGAACAAACATCAGCTGGCTCTCTGGCATAACACGCAAAACTCTCCATCCCACATGTACAATATTTATTTTTAAATTACAAGACAATTCACTCTATTCTATTTGTCGTTTTGTTCTTCGTTCCAAATGGAACCGTCAAAATTTTATTTCGCACACAGAACTTAATTAACCTTAAAATTGTCGTCTATTTTTGTTGGTTTAGTCATTTTGTATCTGTAGATGTCAAAAGAGTATTGTAATTTATTTAAATATTTAACGAATTATTAGTTTCATTAAATTGCGTTAATGATTTTACATTAATGCTAAAGTGCTGTATTGTGACGAACGTTTGTTAGACCTTAACCCATGAACAAGCCTGCGATAAAATGCTCGTTATAATCAAGTCTGTAATGCGTTCCTACTCGTTAAAAGCGAGTTTAGTTATCATTACTGAGATTCAAAACCAAACAAATGTCGTACTTTTGCTCGTTACATCCGAGTTCTTGTTATACGCGAGCTAGTTATTCGCGAGTTCCACTGTACTTCTAACAAAAATGTAAACATCAGATCTTGAATAAAGAGGTTTGTAGTTTTCTAGGCTGTAGTTTTTTATTCTTAGTTGTAGAAAATAATAACATTGTATTCAAAGTATACATGAAAAGTAACCTTTTTTATGTCTGAAATGGGAGATTAATAAAAAAAATTCCTATGTGGAGGAGGCAGCTCTGAGGCGTAAAATGGTAGTTCTTGTCTATTAGCTTACACTAACCAACGCAAGACCTTGAGGTCTAACAGTAAACAACCTATATGAAATATTAAGGTTTGTCTCCAAACCTGCCAATGTGTTTTCTCTCTCCCCCTCTCACTCGCTTACGTTTCTATTTCATCTTTATTTTTCTCTTTCACTTCTTCCAAATTTAATTTGTAAGCTGACAATGTCATTACCCTCGTAAAGAGTGAAGATCCAAGAAAATAATATGGCTTATGCTGTTATAACACAAGACCTTAGTAAGACCAGTTGCGACGTATGCTGCGGAGACCTGGACACTACTTAGTAAGTAGTAGACGTGCTTAATTTAAGAGTCTTTGAAAGAAGAATTCTAAGAAAAATGTCTGGACCAATGAACGAAGGTGAAGAATGGTGCACACGAAACAATAAGGAATTCGAGAAATTGATAGATGACGAGGACAAAGTGAAGCTCATCATGTCTATGAGGCTTAGCTGGTTGAAACATTGTTGATTATGGTCCAAGTCACGTCTTTGATAATAAATTACCTTATTTCAAATCCGTCCTGTGACTTCGTTGCGTTGTTTTTGTTGTTACGCGTTTCGGGAACTATGTCCCATCATCAGACGTATCACTCGGGAAGAGATCGTCAAATATTAAAATTCATAAAAGTACATTATTTAAACACAGGTGTTCGACTAGGTGAGCACCGTGGAACGTTCGGTCGGATACTGAATTCTTGGACTTCGAGTTATTGCCAGGTTGTTTATCTCAAGCAAATGCAACGCGGTGTCGTACAGTAGGTTGGATTTAAAATTCAACGTATCATTCAGTATGCCATCATGGTTGTTCGTGCTGTTATAACTTTTGTATATTTCAAGCTCCTCTAATGCGTCCGTGTAGCTACCCTTGTTACAGTAATGTAAAGGTATAAGATTAGACCTTAAATCCGTGTAAGTATGGCTGTTTGAAATCAAATGGCGTGCGTAATTTGACTTAATGTTTTCAAGTGAATATATGTTATTTAAATTTTTGCGTGGTGTGTTCTTGAAATCTTATGACGAAAGGTCTCCCTGTCTGGCCAATATAGAAACTATCACAGTCGTTACATATTAGTTTATATATGCCTGTTTTTATCTCCAAGTTGGTTTGAATATTTGTGGGAACTAATTTCCATAGACTATTATTAGTTTTGAAAGTAGTAGTAATACTGATTTTATTTAATGTGGATGTTAAAATTCTGGGCATTATATTGGTGTAAGTGGTTGAAATGAATGTGGTCTTAAACTTTTTAGCTGGTTCAGGTTTGGACTTTTTATATTTGTGCTTTCTCAGGATGTTATCAATCATTGAACTGTTGTAACCATTGGCTACTGATATATGTTTTATTGTATTGAGCTCTTCGTTAAAATCCTCAATGTCAAGGGGTATTGTTAATAATCTGTGTATGAAGCTATTGTATGCTGCTATTTTTTGTGAAAAGGGATGATGCGATTCGGCGTGTATGGTTACATCAGTAGTGGTCGGTTTTCTATATATTTTAAATTTCAGATTATCTATGTGTCTAATGACGGTTAAATCTAAGAAATTTAGCCTATTATCGGTTTCGGTCTCCAGAGTGAATTGGATATTACAGTTTATGTTATTCATGGTGTTTTTTAGACTATTTATTTGGCGTAAAGTGCCATTAAAGGTTAAAAATGTGGCATCTACATATCGACCGTAGAAAATTATATTATTAGCGTAACTGTTGTTGGAGAGAAAATAGGAATTTTCATAAAAATTCAGATAAATATCCGCCAGTAAACCGGACAGAGAAGAACCCATGGCCAAACCATCCCCTTGAATGAAATACTGGTCGTTGAAGGTAAAACAATTCTGTTGTAGAACAATTTCAAGTAAAAGGATTAACTCATCTATGGTCCGGGTACTTAGTTTTTTGGTATCGCACAAATTGTCTCTTAAAATACCAATTGTTTCCTTTACCGGTATATTAGTATAGAGATTTATTATATCAAAAGACGCCAGTTTAAAATTCGGCAGTAATTTTATATGTCTAGTTTTGTTTATAAAATCAGTATTATTTATAATGCTGTGGTGATTCTTTAAATGTATAATTTCCTTTATTAATTTAACAAGCTTTTTAGCTGTCTTGAAACCTGGTGCCGTGGTGAAATTAACCAAAGGTCTAATCGGGACATTGTCTTTGTGAACTTTTGGTAGGCCTGTGAGCCTGGGCGCTTTAGCGTTAAGAGGTTTTAAATAACGGCGTGTACGCTCATCAAACAAGGTAACGCATTTATTAATCGTGCTATTTAAAATTTTGACAAAGGAGTCAGTGGGATCAGAGTTTAAAACTTTAATGTTGTTATTGGAAATGAACTCTTTAACTTTCTGTGTATACATATCATTATCTATAACTACCAATATATGGCCTTTATCAGCTATTGTAATGCGGGCGTTATTGTCAATTAGTTTTGTTTTTATTTTATTCAGTGTCTTGAATTCAGTATGAAATCTTATCTGTTTTTGTGTAATATGAGATGTGTGAATGTCTAAGGTATGCCTGTCTATAATATTATTGAATTTATTGTTTATTATGAAACGTGCTTTGTTCTGAAGTTTAGGATCTGAGATTTCTTTAACTGCAGTCTCAGCCCAAATGATCTCTTGCAAGACTTGATGTTTGTTGTTAGGTGAAAAATTGTAATGTATGCCATTTTCAAGAATATTTATTTCGTCTTCGTTGAAAACTATTGAGGTTAAATTGGAAATCCGTGGGCAAAATGTATGTTTACAATTGATGTCGGAATGCGGGCGTTGTAAGTCTATTAATCTCTTAATTTTCATTGCTTGTCTTAAACGTATACTGCGTATATTATCGGTTATGTATTTATTTACTGAATCCAAGACATTGTCGGTTATCGCGGGATGAATATTGTTATAGATTTGCAAATGTAGTTTAAAAAGACGTGTGTTAAGTGTAGTTTTCTTAGCGTATAATGACTTAATTTCCTGTTTTATCCGAAAATTTTCTGCATGTTTTTTCGTGTTTCTACCAGCTTTTGAAAAAATAGCAGCATACAATAGATTCATACACAGATTATTAACGATACCCCTTGACATTGAAGATTTCAACGATGAGCTCAATACAATAAAACATATAGCAGTAGCCAATGGTTACGACAGTTCAATGATTGATAACATCCTCAGAAAGCACAAATATAAAAAGTCCAAACCTGAACCAGCTAAAAATTCTAAGACCACATTCATTTCAACCACTTACACCAATATAATGCCCAGAATTTTAACATCCACATTAAATAAAATCAGTATTACTACTACTTTCAAAACTAATAATAGTCAATGGAAATTAGTTCCCACAAATATCAAACCCACTTGGAGATAAAAACAGGCATATATAAACTAATATGTAACGACTGTGATAGTTTCTATATTGGCCAGAAAGCCAACAACGTTTTTAACGACCTTTCGTCAAAAGATTTCAAGAACACACACCACGCAAAAATTTAAATAACATATATTCACTTGAAAACATTAAGTCAAATTACGCACGCCATTTGATTTCAAACAACCATACTTACACGGATTTAAGGTCTAATCTTATACCTTTACATTACTGTAACAAGGGTCGCTACTTGGACGCTTTAGAAGAGTTTGAAATATACAAAAGTTATAACAGCACGAACAACCGTGATGGCATACTGAATGATAAATTGAATTTTAAATCCAACCCACTGTACGACACCGCGTTGCATTTGCTTGAGATAAACAACCTGGCAATAACTCGAAGTCCAAGAATTCAGTATCCGACCGAACGTTCCACGGTGCGCACCGAGTCGAACACGTGTGTTTAAATAATGTACTTTCATGAATTTTAATATTTGACGATCTCTTCCCGAGTGATACGTCTGATGATGGGACATAGTTCCCGAAACGCGTAACAACAAAAACAACGCAACGAAGTCACAGGACGGATTTGAAATAAGGTAATTTATTAGCTGGTTGGGACATGAAGGACGACAGAATGCCCAAAGCAATTCTTATAGTAACAATAGATCGGCAAAAAGAAAGGAAGACCTAGACGAAGGTGGTTACAGGACGTAGAAGTTGACCTCAGGGGGATGGATATCGGAGATTGGAGGCGGAGGCTGGAGGACCTAGGTGCTTGGAGGCGACTAGTCGGGGAAGCCAAGGCTCATCGTGGGATGTAACCCCAGAGGGTCAGTCAGTCATGTTACTATAAGCTACAGGACGTAGAAGATGACCTCCGGAGGGTGGCTATTGTCGTGGAGTTTAAGCGGAGGCTGAAGGACCGAGGAGTTCGGAGACGGTTAGTCGGAGAGGCCAAGGCTAATCGTAGGCTGTAGCTCCAGAGAGTCCGTCAGTCATGTCTGCTTAGTCCTTACTTCAGATAGTTTCTTAAGTAATAGGTCTCCTGGGTTTGTTAGATCTAGCATATCACAGTGCAAGACGATGGTGGGGCTGCCAAATTCTGGCTTAACCTTCAGCCCGATTTTCTGTTTTGGTTCACTCCCACATACTGACTGTTTCACCGGACTAAAGAAACTTTATTTCTCGATATTAATTGATGACTCGTTGGGCACTTGGTGAAACATATTAATACAAAGGTTTTGTAAAATATATAAAAACACTTGGTAAGTTTCACAAATTTTAATTAACTCTGACAGCTGTTTCGACTAACTAAGCCATTGTCAAAGAGGCGAGTGAAAGAAATTACTAGACACAGGATGTGAGTAAAAGGTGGTGACCATCTGTTTAGGGCGTATCTGGAACATCTGTGTTGAGATGGAGGGGGGGTACAAGAGACAAGGGAAGGTCAGGTGTCTTTAAAAACTAAATACAATAATGTCTGCAAAATATAAAATTAACTGAACTAAATATAATCTGACTGTAAAATATAAAATTAACTGAACTAAATCTAATCTGAATGCAAAATATAAAATAAAATAAAATAAAATAAAATAAATAACATCTTTTAATAAAAGGGATACACAAAATTCAAATTCTTCATTTGTTAATATAGTAAATATATATTTTACGTCATACCACCTTTGTCTTATAGTAAAGATTTTTATATTTTATTGTTTGCAAATCTGATGAAGCTTAAAAAGGATATCAATATTATAATTTCATTATAAAACCCATATTTTAATTACAGTGCATAGGTTAAGTAGAAACAAATAAGAATTATTTAAGTATACGTTCAAAAATGTATGTTTACGTCAAGATAATGTTACAAACAAGTGTCGAACTTCCAAAGGAACGTGGAACTTTTGGAGCGTGACATCTAGCAAAGCCTCCAGTCGAGTGTAGATTTTATTAGCCTATTCGCATGTACTAAGTGTCGTGTTTTCCAGCACGTGGTCGACGCATTTGAAACCGGGACAGCAAATTCTGTACTTACACTGAAACACAGAAACACGAGATTAGTAAAAATGCACACAGATTAGAGCACCAGAAAACTTGGTTTTAATAAATAAACACTTATTTCCTACAGATACTAAACAATCACATAAACACATATATTATAGATCTACAGGTAATTCTTATTTTCCTGACAATTGTTGCACCAGTTACAGCAGCTTCAGAGGTTAGATCTGAACTGACATATTTGAAATGTGTGTTGGAAGCTGGGGTTGGAGGTAGTGTATGACTAAGGGTCCGTTGGAAAGTCCCAGGTAAGAGGTTTGACAAAGGTGCGCGTATTCTTCTTTGATAACAAAAAGTACCTTTACTGGCGAATTACGAATCGTATACAATAAAATGTGTGTTAAGAAAATTACAAGTCAACTACATGTCACTTAAACTAATGTAAGTCTAAATATAAAATATGTATAGGACAAAGGCTTATAAATGGGCCTACCATATAATAAGCTTTAGCGTCCGATTGACAGTAAAACAATATGAAATTCCCAGTACATAGTTAACTATCAAAATCATATACAATATAACCAATTAACATAAAATAAAACACATTTAAGTTATTTACAGAATTAATGTTAAGACTATCATCCATAAAAAACAATATATGAATATTACAAATGAGAAAGATTTGTGTCTGTATTAAACTAATGTAAATAAGAATATTATTTATCGACCGTGTTAATTATGGTTTCAAGTAGATTATCGAGTTTCGTTCTAATAAAAATGCAGATTTCATGCGACGTTTTGAAATTTATTTTATCTCATATTTATGCCTACATCATAAAATATAAATTAATATAATTCTAATGAGAGTTAATTATAATGTATAAGGTGTATGGTATTAACAGTGGTGTTGTTTTGTATAGTATAACTAAAAGTACTTACGTATATTGTTGAGTCGCAGATACTCATACAAAACTATACACTACACTACGATACAAAAACATTATGATACATATTAATTATATTTTTCCTCACTTTGTATACTACATAGTGGCAGTGTGTGAATCTATTTCGTGACTGGAGAAAGAGCGGACGTCGCATAAAACCTGCATTTTTATTAGACCGAAACTCAATATCCACTACAAACTAATGGAAATATATATGAAGTATGTATAGTACAATTGTTAATTGCTTATAAATAACCTATAGCTTTTGTCCAAATTAAAATTAATACAATATGCTTTTCTAATATAGTATAAGATGTTTAATTGTATAATGATAGACTGGTATGAATAAAATAGATTAAATGATTAACTAAAATGATGAGGCATCTACTATATAAAACAATGTATACATAAAAATAAAAGAAATTTAAATTATTGTTTGGATTAACTGGGATAATGTAAAATCTACTTGTTCATTAGCGATGTTTTTTTTTTGTTTTTCTGCTTTTTTCATTTTTATTATTTCGAAAAGATTTAAAACTTTCCCTTTGTTTCTTCGGTGTAGTAATAGTTACGTTGTCTCTGTCTAACGTGTGATTTTCTATTGTACAATGTTCTGCAAAACCTGTATTATATTTTTTATTAACTACTTATTTATCGTATTTAATTATACGTTTTCTTAGGGAAATACCTTTGTCCAACCGCTTACCTCGGACTTTCCAATGCGCCCTTGATTGTACACTACCTCCAACCCTCCCCCGTCTGACATATTCTTCCGACGGTCTACTGATCGTCGAATGGTACAGTGGAAAACTAAATACAAGACACCAAATAAATCACTAATCACCAGCTTTAATTGGTACAATTAACAGTTTGGAATCATCACTCTAATCAACAAGATTATAGGCGTACAATGATTTCAGTTTATGTGACCACAACAATAATAATATCAACTAATAGAGTCGCGCACAGCAATCACTTTTCACTAATAACCACTTGAACACAGAGTGTAATCGCCCGAAGTAAGCTCGAACCTTGCTTGGATAAATCGCCACTGAAACGCAAACTAAGCTTTTCTAAATACTTGTGTTGATAGCCCGCTGAGATTCCAGAATACTACGCGTCAACGCTACTAGAAAACTTTAGAGCGTAATTACTTGCCGCCTTGAACACAGTGCGTGCGGACCGGTTACGTCTGGACGAGTCCCGGCTGCGGAAGCGTGACAAATGTCACGTAATTGCCTCATTTCAAAATAGCAGCAATATGCACGCACACACACATTATAGCTGGGGTCCACTGGAATAGCCGAGACACATTTAGAATGTTGTGTAATAGCATAACAATACATTTCAAATGTGTCATTTCAAATCCAACCTCTGAATCTGCCGTAACTGATAAAACTATTGTCAGAAAAGTAAAAATTATTTTCAGAGCTACACCAAGTGTTTAATTATTAAATTGATGTATCAATAAAATGTTCTACCAAGTGCCGACCGACCATTCGATCAGTGTAATTTAGTACGCTAGAGTAAATATACAGAGGTAACAGGGTAACATTCCCTGCAGAGAAACATTTTAGACATATTAACTAAAAACTAGAACCGGAAGTATGTAAAGACAGTATGTCGATATCAAGAAAGCAGTGGGCTTAAAGAGAACTGGGTGAAATTGAATGGGCACACGAACAGAAAAAGATGTCGAAATGAAATGCGGGAAGGGCCCAACACTGTGAGACCGCTGGTAAATAATATTTGTTATTATGCATTGCTTGATATAAGTGTAACTTAACCTGTGGAAAAAATAAAAACAATACTTGCAAAAAGTAATAATAATGGCTTTCATGTGTACCACCGAAGGCAGGCAGTGTAGGCTGTCTTATGTGAACCGTACGGAATTCAAGGAAGCTAGTGTGGCCAGCAGTACCATACTTGGAAATACTCAAGTAATTTAAAATTAAATTGAAATTTGAACACTCTAAAACCAAATATACGCGTATATACCACATTCACACACAATAATACCATGATGACTCGGTGGGCACTTGGTGAAACATGTTAATACAAAGATATTTTTAAAAAATTATATAAACACTTGGTACTTTTCACAGTGTTTATTTAATGCTGACAGCTGTTTCAGATTATTAAGCTATTGTCAAAGAGATCAGTGAACAACTAAACTAAACAAAGAATGTAAGGGTGGTGAACTTGTGTTTACGGCGTGTATCCAGACATGTGTCGGGTGTGTTTGAAGGAGGGGGTGGAGGAGATACTGGGAAAGTCAAGTGTCTGTAAAAACTAAGTATAATCGGAAGGCAAAATATGAAAATTAACTGAACTAAATAACAACGTACACAACTTACATTTTAAACTACCAAAAGCCAACAGGAAGGCATACAAACAGCCATCCTGAGTACAAATATTCAACAGGACCAAAAACCAAGATGGCTGATGATGGGAAAAATAAATATTTTATTCCGAAACATGTTACAAGTATGAAAACAATACCTCCTGATTGAAAAATAGTAGTAAATATCAAATACTTTTCCTATCAAGAAATTGACTATAGCAAGAAACGCTGGTGTGTGTGTGTGTGTGTGTGTGTGTGTGTGTGAGAGAGAGAGAACACAATGTAAGTATGTTCTAGTGTACGTAAGAGGTTGTAAGTGTATGTAAGTGTGTTGTAGATCTTCTTGTTGTTTTCATTTGTTAGTTATAGTTATTGAACCAAAATATTTAACACCATTGTTAGAAGTATCATGACTTACGGCTCAGAAGTTTTGACTACTAATAAACATAGAAGAACAAAATTACTGCCAGCAGAGATGGACTTTAGGAGACGTTTTGCAAGAGTATCCAGACGTAAGAAAATTAGAATTGGAGTCATTAAGGATAGAATGAATGTGAAAAATTTAATTTTTGATTTTATCCAAACAAAAAAATTACAATTGTATGGAGAGACGAAAATAATGGCACAGGAAAGATTGCCATGAAGCGTTATAGAATGGACCCCACCAAGAAAAAGGAAAAGAGGAAGACCACCTATCACCTGGATAAATAAAATTCAGACTATATTGAGAGAACGAGAAATTGAAGATCTTTGGATGGACAAGCAGCAGTTGAAGATGAAAATTAAATCACTTCTGTAATCTTTGGTTCCGCGAAATGTGTAGACATTGTAAAACCGGAATAATAATACTTGTAGTTATTGACAATTAATTTGATATGGGCACGTGCAGTGAACGAGGGAGGAGAGGTTGCCAAAGAGAGTGATGAAATGGATACCACAGGAAAACAGAAAAAGGGGAAGGGCAAAAGTAACATTGATACAGGGTATAAGGAGATCAATGAGTGTGCGAGGTCTAACCGAAGAAAACTGCAAGACAGGAAATATTGGCAATTAGGCTTCGGACAACGTCGCAGGACGTTTTAAACCGTATATATTGTCACAGGACAAATGGCGCCAATCGTACACACTATAGTTTTTTAGGCCCTTAAAAGGACCGTTCTTCTTCCTTCTTCCTTTTCTTCCAGCTGGCTTGACGACGTCGAATGGAGTGCGCCAAAAAATTTTTAGCGGCGCTGTTTTTATGCCCTGACAGGTCGTATGCCACGAACCTATCAGAGTGCCGCTGGTCCCTGGTTGGCTCGCCTCGAGCACGTTAGATGGTCACGTTGAGGCCAATCAAGCTGCTGCCGATCCTTGATTGGGTCGCCTCGCCTTCTCGTGTCACGTCTCGGCTGGCGCCGAGAGCAGATCTTCGCCTCTTGTTCACGTTGTTCGTCGTTCATCGGATCGAACTGTTCACTTCGCTTCAGCTTCTGGACAAGGAAGGAACTCTCCTTTGGACTGCTCTCTCCAGCTTGGACGCTGAAGTTCTTTCGCTGTTCTCAGCCGCTGCCCTACTGCCTTCTGCCGCCGTTTGACAGAAACATTTTGGCCCTCTTGCTGCTCGCCAACAAGAAGATAGAAGACTTCAACTCAGCTGGCTGGTGAACTGAGTAGCCAGCACACACAGCTGAGTTCGTCGGACCTTCTAAGGGCCACCAGCAAAGTGACCCTTTTCAGGACCACCGCTGAAGAGGAAGCATATAGCCTGCCAGAGCTGTTGGTTGCGCAGCGCATCTAGCCCGCTGACGCTCAGGCTCTTAGGTAGCGCTGCCTAGGACGATCCTTGCGAGCCCCCACCAGTGGTAAGCGAGCTTGGATATCGCCTAGGTAAAGAGGCCGGTGGACACCTCTCTTGGTAAGGAGAGGTATCTAACGAAGCCGGTCATTTGCCCAGCTCGTAGTAAGCCTGAGCGTTCCAGAAGTCCCGCAAGCGATCCGGCTCGGGCCGGACCCTAGGTCCCTGGTTACCGCCGGAGGCAGCCTGGCTGCCTCTGGTCGGCGAACCTCCCGCTCGATGGCGGAAATGCCCGCTCCGGGCGCGTCATCGAGCTCGCAGTCGCTCGCCACTGCCCCGCCCCAGACGAGCGACTCGCCGTGTTCTCCGCTTATGGATGCGGACCTAGTCGATCCCCGGTCGGTTCCGCTGCCCGGTGACGAGACCGACGCTTTCGTGGCGGTTGGGCCACGGGGGCGCCCGGTTAAGAAACCGAGGCGGAACCGATCGTCCTCAACCTCTTCCTCGGCGTCCGCCATGGAAGTTGTCCCCGCCGATGCCCAAGCACCGTCGGCCGCTGTTCGCATCCCGCCCGTTTACGTTCACGGCGTGAACAACGTCACCGGTTTTTACCGGCGATTGATAGTGGCTCCCGGACTTTCCCCGGCCAACGTTGACCTGAAGCTCCTTGGGGGCGATACAGTCAAGATCGTTGTCCGCGGAATGGACGTGTCCCGCAGTGTCGTGGCGTACGTGGAATCCCAGCAATTCCAGTACCACACCTTCTCGACCAAACACGTGAAGCCTCTGTCGCTTGTCCTCAGAGGCTTGGACGTGGAATCCCCTCTGGAGGAAATACTCGATGAGCTGCGCGAGCTGGGCTATCCTGTTCGCGCGGTCCATCGGGTGTTTACTCCTGCCGGACCAAGGCGTCCAATTCCTCTGGTCCGCATCCTGGTGGAGAATAGCGAGGCAGGCAATAGCCTACTCTCACTTACGCGGCTTTTTGGTTTCCGCGTAAAAGTGGAAAGAAGCCGCACTCCCGGGGCTCTGCCTCAGTGTCACAGCTGCCAACGCTTCGGGCACCACTCAGACTCTTGCTCAAACGCTCCGGCGTGCGTGAGATGTTCTCTCCCTCACGCCTCCAAACTTTGCGATGCACCTGCATTCAAAAGATGCATCAACTGCGGCGGGAGTCACCCCGCCAACTACCGGGCATGTCCGGTGTTTCAGCAGGAGCTCGAGCGGCGAAAGCCAAAAGGGCGCCTGCCACCACCGAGGCATCCGGTAGCTGGTTCAAGACCTGCAACCGAGCAGCCAGGCCCTGCGCCTCCTGCTACGGCTGCCGTGTCTTCCGCCCCAGTCACTAACAGGCAACAAAAACGCTCAAAAGGCCCGAAGCGATCACCTGCAGCACAGGCAACCCCAACTCAGGCTCCTTCACAGGCCCCTGTCCCGCCTCAGGCGAAAAAGCGCCGTAACCTCGTGGCATCTAAAAGTGAGACCACCCAGCCAACACAAAACATCTCGGTTGTGGAGCCTGAGCCTTCTCAATCCCCCCCAGCAACGGAGAATCCTGCCCCTGCTTTAGAAGCAGCCTCGCCTGACCTCCCGCCCCCGCGGTTTCCCAACGCAGGCAAAAAGAAGCGGCATAGAAAGCCCCGTGGCGCTAGATCCCGGGCTCCTGCCAACCCGGCCGCACAGTCCAGACAGCCTGCACAGCGCGCGAAGTCCGACGTAACCGCATCTGTCCCTCTTCCTAGCACCTCCGCTCGAGGTGCTACACCTGGCCCCAAGAAACCCCTGGCTTCCACCAATCCCCCGATTGATAAGCCTCGGCGCTCTTATGCGCACGCAGTCTCCGGGCAATCTGCCTCAAGAACCGTTCCTGACGACTACCAGGTCGTCAAAGACTTCCTTGCTGAGTTCGACCTCAGCAAAGTCGCCCAGACCTTCAGGTCCATCCGCTCCCGCTTGGAGACTGCTGACATAACTGAGAGATTCATGCTCTTGGTGGAAGCCGCCACTTGTGTAGGTCTTCTATGAGTCGGGTCCTCAAACGAGATCTCTCGATTCTTTCCTGGAACGCCAACGGGTTGTCCAACAAGATCCAGGAACTCCAAGAATTACTGGCCCGACTCAAACCCGATGTAGTACTTCTCAATGAGACCCACTTGACTCCTGCGAGTCGGTTACGACTGGCCAACTATGTGTGCTATCGAAACGACAGACCGGGCACTGCTGGTGGCGGTACTGCCGTCGCGGTGAGGCTCACTCTCGAGCATCACCGAGTCGTCTTGCCTGCAATGACTCACCTCGAAGGCACCGCTGTGGAGTTGTTAAACACTCTAGGCGGTGTACAGATGGTAGCGGCGTATAAACCGCCGCAAAAAGAGCTCCTTCACCCCGATCTAGCTGTCGCGTTCGATGCACACAGGAGGGTCATCATGGCCGGCGATCTGAACTGTAAACATCGCGATTGGAACAGTCGCTTGACTGCCCCAAACGGGAAACGTTTACGCAGGTTTGCCGATTCTCGCAGGATACAAGTGATTGGGCCTACCCAACCTACGTTCTACCCCTCACAACGCAACGCGGCTCCCGATGTCTTGGACATAGCGGTGATTCAAGGAATTGACTGTCCGGTCCATGTGTCCGCGCTAACGGAACTATCCTCCGATCATCTCCCCATCCTGATACACGTCGCTACCCAGCACGTCGTACGCAGAGATGTCCGGAAGGTGGTAGAATGGGATCGCTATGGCCCGGCGTTAAGTCGCCGATTGCCAGACGCGGGACCACTCGAAACCTTCCGCCAAGTCGACGAGGCAGTTGCCGCGTTTGACGAGGCAGTCGTATCTGCGATCGACGCGTCTTCCAGAATGAAGCCTGGCGTCACGCCCCACTGGCAGCGGATCCCAGAGGAGACGAGTGCTCTCGCTTGCGAGAGAAATCGCCTCCGGAGACGCTGGCAGCGGACCCGTGATCCGGCCGACAAGGCAGCGTACAACCGGGCGACCGGCATTTTACGTCGTGAAATGCAGGCTTACCGGAGACGCTGTTGGGAACTCGCCGTGGCCCAGGCAGGGGACGGATCGGACGAAAGTAGCCCTTACCGGATACCTTCGGCGTTGGTAGGGAAGAGGCGCCGGCCTCGCATCCCGGCCATTGCTGGACCTTTCGGTCAAATCCTGGCTCGCCCGGAGGCGAAGGCCGAGTACTTGGGCGCGTGTTTTGAGCGACAGTTCGCACCTAACCCGCCCATGGACTGGGACTTCGACGAAGAAGTCGAGAACGAAGTGGAAGACTTTCTGTCTCTTCCGATCACTACGGAGCCCGAACCCATTACTAGGGAAGAGGTCACAGATCGGCTCGTTGAACTCGTGCCGAGAAAAGCTCCTGGCCCGGACGGCGTCTCGAACGCCGCTCTTACTCGACTCCCGGAGCGAGGAGTACTTTTCTTGGTCGCGCTGTTCAACGCGTGTCTTAGACTGGCCTATTTTCCCCAGAAATGGCGTAAGGCAACGGTTATAGTGATCCCGAAGCAGGGAAAGGACGCTTCCCGTCCCGGCAACCTCCGGCCCATTAGTCTACTGTCAGCCACGTCAAAGGTCCTCGAACGTCTTGTACAACGGAGAGTACTAGATCATCTAGGAAATTTCGATGTACTGGTCCCCGAACAGTTCGGCTTTCGTGTGGGGCATTCCACCACTCATCAACTGATGAGACTGGTGGAATACATCACGGACGCCGGGTGTCGGAAAGAGCAGACTGTCGCCTGTTTCCTAGATGTGGAAAAGGCCTTTGATAGTGTCTGGCACGACGGGCTCTTGTTCAAGCTCCGGGAAATCCAGCTCCCAGATTGCTACCTTCGCTTGATTGCTAGCTTTCTGACGGAGAGGACTTTCTGCGTGCGAATAGACGACCACGTCTCTTCCGAGAGACGTATCACAGCCGGGGTACCTCAAGGTAGCGTGCTAGGGCCTCTCCTGTTCTCCGTGTATGTCAACGACGCACCCAGAGAGCCTGGAGTCCAGATGGCTTTGTTTGCCGACGACACGGCGGTCTATACCGCCGATCGGAACGCAGACTTTGCTATCCCACGACTTCAGCGCGCACTCGATGCGTATTCGACGTGGACGGAAAGCTGGAAAGTTGCCGTCAACGAAACCAAGAGCTCCGCGGTGCTATTCACAAAGCGCCGGAAAGAACCACGAGGCCGAGTGAGACTCGGTAGAACGTACCTGCCCTGGTCGAGGGAAGTTAAGTACCTCGGTGTCCACCTTGATCGTCGGCTCACCTGGCGTACCCACGCTGAGACGATGCGAAGGAAAGCGTCCGCTCGTCTCGCGCAACTGTTTCCGATACTTGCCAACAAGGCTATGACCCGCAAGCTGGGTAAGTTGCTTGTCAACGCGTATCTGTTGCCGATCATTACCTACGCTCTTCCCGTCTGGGGTTACCTCGCAACCGTTCATAAAAGAAGGTTGCAAAGCGTTCTCGATAGAGGGCTTCGGCTAGCGGCCAAAGTCCCCTATCGGTTTTCTTCTCGTCTCCTGAGAAGAGGACTCGGTGTCCGCTCCTTGGATGACACCGCAAGGCGACTTGCACGTAAATTTTACGTCCGAGCTGCGAGGACCCAGACAAACCCACTCATAGCTGGCCTTGGCAGGTACCGAATACGTCCAGGTGAATCTTGGAAACGGCCTCGACAAATACTGTACTAGTCGACCTAGTACGAGCATGTCGTTGTAACGACCAATAAAATTTAATTAATCAATATTCCGTCTGGACCGGACCACTAGGCAGGAGCCCCTCATAGGAGGCTCGGTACTAGGATACCATTGGGTCGTCTCACGACGCACAACCCAACAGCTCTGACCCCATCTTCGCCTCGCTATGTCACAACTCCCCCGGGTCTTGAATGCTCTCCGGTGGCCAGCCCATTGTTCTTCTCCGGCGGGTTTGAGCCGTTGGCGGTGAACCTTGTATGGACGTCCGTCCTTCTCCACCGTGTAAATCTGCCCGCCGAGGGTTGCGGCAACGCTAAAGGGACCTTCCCAGGCTGGCTCCCATCCAGGGTACCTCCGTCCTTTGGCTGGTCCGGCGTGGCTCTTGACGTACACCAGCTGCCCTACGGCCAGTGTAGGGTCCTGTGTCCTCCGTTCCGGATACCGCCGCCGCTGATACTGCGTCTGGTGTGACCTGGCCGCCTCTTCTCGTTCCTCAATTGGCCGGACGTCCTGTTCTGCGTGTGGCCGACTCCAGTCGCCGGGTCGGCGTAGGTCTCTGCCCAGCAGAAGCTCGCTCGGTGTCACTCCAGTGGCGGCGTTTGCACGATTCCGCAGCGAGAACAGAATCGTCGGCAAACGCTTGTCCCAGTCGCCATGGTCCTTGCAGTCATGGAGCTGGATCCGCAGCGCCTTCTTGATCTCGCCGTTGCGCCGCTCGGTCGGGTTCGCCCTGGGATGGTAGTTGGCTGTAGTCCACGGTCGTATGTGCAGCTTGTCGCACATCTGCTTCCACTTGTGGCCCGTGAGCGGCTTTCCGTTGTCGGTGAGCAACGCCTCTGGGTATCCCCAACGAGGGAACACTTCTTCCTCCAGGTAGCGGATAATGGTGTCGGCGTCCGCCTTGCGCACGGCCTTTGCTTCCACCCATCTCGACATCATATCCGTGACCACTACGATGTACCGGTTGCCAGCTCGAGTCAGCGGATATGGTCCCATGACGTCCAGGGCGACAGTATTCCAACATCTCCTGGGTCGGTGAGGTCGCTGTTGGTCCTGTTCGGGATTTGCGCCGCGCTTGTGTAGGGCGCATATTCTGCAACTCCGGACGTATCTGCGGACATCAATGGTTAGGCCGGTCCAGACGAAGTCCTTGCCGATGGCCCGAAACGTTTCTTCGGCCCCCGGATGACCGGCTTCAGGGAAGTCGTGGAAGTGCCTGATGACCTCCATGCGGACACTCGGCGGCACGTACAATCCTGGTTCCTGGTTGCGTCTGTCCTTCCAAACCAGGCCGTTGTCCACCCGGTATCCTCTCGCTGTAGCCGCCGCAGGGTCGTTTCTCCACGCTTGGCACTCCTGGTCGCCTTCTTGCGCCTCCTGCACTGCCTGATGGATGCCGACAGCTGTGATTTCTTGTAGTCGGGGTGCAGCTGCCGCAACACTGCGAAGTGGCCTCTCTTCAGGCTGCATCCGTGGTTCTTCTTGGACGCCGGCAGTATCTTCAAGCCCAGGTTCCCTCGAGAGGAAGTCAGGCAACTCGTTCTCCTTGCCCGGGCAGTGGACGACGGTGAATTTGAAGCTCTGTATCAGTAGAGCCCAGCGAGCGTACTTCGTCTTCTGCCCCGTCGCCTGCTTCAGCCAAGTTAGCGCCTTGTTGTCGGTCCTTAGGGTGAAATGTCGATCCTCCAAGTATGGCCGGTATTTCTTGATGGCCCAGACGACTGCCAAACACTCCAGTTCGTTGGAGTGGTAGTTCTTCTCCGCCTCGTGGAGCTTGGCACTGGCGTACGAGATGATACGCCTCTCTCCGGCTTCGGTGCATTGATAAAGCACCGCTCCAAGTCCCTTTTGGCTGGCGTCGGTCTGCAGAAACATCGGCAAGTCTCGATCCGGTCGTGAGAGTTTTAACGGCTGCCGGAAAGCGGCCTTAACCTCTTCGAAGGCTCGCTGAGTTGTGTCGTCCCAATGCCACTTTCTTGTCCGCAGCAGGTCCGTTAACGGTTCCGAAATCATGGCGAAGCAGGGGATGTACTCTCGCAGCCAGTTGCAGGTTCCCAGGAAGCGTTGCAGCTCTTTCTTGTTGCTGGGGGCCGGCTGGTCTTCAATCGCTCTGAGATGTTGCTGCTGTGGGAGGTTGCCGTCCGGAGTAATCTCGTGGCCCAGAAAGGCGACTTCTTCCCGGCCGAAGTGACACTTGTTGAGCGAGCAGGTCAGCTGGTGCATCTGCAGCCTTTCCAAGACTTGATCCAGGTGTCGCAGGTGCGTTTCCCAGTCGGGGGAGTAGACAATGATGTCGTCCAGATAGACGAGGCAGCACTCCCGTAATAGTCCCGTGAGAACATCCTGCATCAGCCGTTGGAAGGTGCTGGGCGCGTTCTTCAGCCCAAAGCACATCACCCGGAACTGGTAGCGACCTCCGTCGGGCACCGAGAATGCTGTGTACTTCTTTGCTTCTTCCTCCAGCGGGATTTGCCAGTAGCCGCTCTTGAGATCTAGGGTCGAGAAGACTTGGGCCCCGCTGAGGTCCTTGATTGTTTCGTATATCAGCGGCAGTGGTGAGTCCACATCCTCGGTCTGATCGTTCAGCCTCCGGAAGTCTACGCAGAACCGGGGTGTGCTGTCCTTCTTCTTCACAATCACCACCGGAGAGCTGTATGGCGAGGTGGCCGGTTCAATGATACGCTGCCTCAGCATCTCTTCTACCTGTTCCCGGATGGTGCGTTTCTTCTCGTCGGAGTACCGGTACATTGGGAGCCGGAATGGCTGGCTACCTTCTATCAGCCGGATCTCGTGCTTGGCCGCAGATGTAGTGCGGAGCGGGCCACGGGAGAACAAACTGCGATGACGGTGTAACATTTCCAGAAGCCGTTTATGGTGTTGGCCACCTGCTGACGTTTGAAGGCTAGCTTCGTCAATGTCCTCTTCCTCGGGCTCCGCGCGGTCATTCCAGAAGACCGTCTGTCGGTTCTCGCTGCCAATGTGAAGGCAGCCCCGTCGGTAGTCCACAACTGCTTGGTTGGCCGTGAGCCAGTGGTGGCCCAATAAAACTTCTTCTTGCAGTCCGGGCACTTCTAGCAGACTGGTGGTGGTCGCGAGACTTCCAATTATAATGTCTGCGACGACGGTGGCCGTTGAGTGACATTGCTGACCGTGTAGCGCTAGCTGGACAACTCGGGGCTCCGTCTTCCTTCCTCCGGGCAGCAGACCGGCTCGTACGAAGTCGTAGTTTGCGGCGGAGTCCAAGGCTGCGGTCAGTTTTCGGCCGGCGATCTCTATTGGAATGCGCGGTATGTCCGCACCTAGTTGGTTCACGCGCCCCGGTGGGCTATTTACCGGGGCGCTTGGTCGTTTCCCTGCCGGTTCTTCACAGGGCAGTCCCGATGGAAGTGTCTTCCCGGGCAGTAGCGGCACTTGGGCGTTAGGCTGTTCAAGAGTCTTTGTTCCTCTTTCGTGCTTGAGGCCGATCGACACTGCTTCGACCCCCCTACTCGATCCAGGGAGTTTTCAGCAGAGTCATCCCGACCTCGCGCACGACTATCTTGATCCAAGTCCGCCTCGATGCTCATTGCCCGTTGTAAAAGTTCCTCTAAAGTCATAGGCGGCGGGAACCTCAGCGCAGGTCGAAGGCGTGGCTGCAGCTGTTGTGTAAGCATGGCTATCCTCGTCCTCTCGTCACCTCCGGGGTACAGACGGCGAAACAGCTTGATTTTTCTCAGGATGAAGATTTCCGCCGATTCCTGCCGCTGCGTTTGTCCGTACAGCTCGGCCAGCAGCTCTGCGTCTCGTTGCATCCCGCAGAAGTGATGCCGGAAGCGGTCGCAGAACTCGGGCCAATTTATCTGCAGTCCCGTGTATCTCTCTGCCCACGTGGCAGCTTCTCCTCGGAGCTGCCGCACTGCGTAATCTGCCCACTGTTCAGGTGGGACTCTGTAGTCCCGCAGCTGTCGCTCTAGCTGTTGAAGATATCGTTCTGGATCCTCGTACTTGAGGCCATGGTATGTAGCGGTGATCACCGGTGGCAACGTGCACCTCAGAGCCGCGGCGAATTGCGCAAAGCCTTGCTCTATTTCGAACCCGGTGTCCCGCTGGGTGTAGCTGTTGGGCGCCATGTTGTTTTGTGTGCCGGCTGGTAGTTCTCTGGCGTGGCTGGATCCTGCATCCGCAAGATGATCGTCGCCCCACGTTGGGCGCCACTTGTCACAGGACAAATGGCGCCAATCGTACACACTATAGTTTTTTAGGCCCTTAAAAGGACCGTTTGTCGGGTACGCTAAATCATTTGCGTACGCTGCCCGAGCCGCGCTGTGATGTTCGGCGGCTGCGTCCGCTGTTCCGGGCGTGCTGCGGTTCTCTTCTTTCGGCAGCGGTATGTAGAGCCCGCTGCTGTCCCAGTCGATGTCCATCACTGCTTCTCCTGCGTTCTCCATTCTTCCTTCTTCCTTTTCTTCCAGCTGGCTTGACGACGTCCAATGGAGTGCGCCAAAAAAAATTTTTAGCGGCGCTGTTTTTATGCCCTGACAGGTCGTATGCCACGAACCTATCAGAGTGCCGCTGGTCCCTGGTTGGCTCGCCTCGAGCACGTTAGATGGTCACGTTGAGGCCAATCAAGCTGCTGCCGATCCTTGATTGGGTCGCCTCGCCTTCTCGTGTCACGTCTCGGCTGGCGCCGAGAGCAGATCTTCGCCTCGCTATGTCACAATATATATATAGGTATATAGGTATTGACACTTAATGGAGCGGAGCGGGTCTACCTAGAGCATTTGCCAGGGTAGGCTGTGTCGATTTTTGCTCTGCAAAATTTTGTGTAATTTAGCGGAAATCTTGAATATTCATCATTTATCTCATCATCATCATATTCTTCATCATCTACACTACAAGATTCACCAACAGTCCAGTGCTCAACAGTCTTATTTAATCTGTGCGGGAGTGTTTTTGTATCCGAGTGCTGTGCGGTCTGTGTCGAGTTCAATTGTGCCTGTGAATAGTTTTCAGTGTCTGGTGATCCCTCAATCCTAGACCTGCGTAGACGTTCATTTCGGCTTGTCCGAAATGGCGTCGAATACGCCACCGAATCCTCTGCCGGCGCCGCTTGTTTCCTTAATGGAAACATGCTCAACCGGCTTCCGTACCACTCCACTTCCTCACGACAGTGAAAGTGATAGTGAAAGTGACCATAGTGCGGTAGAAATGTGCAGTGTTGGGTCGGGGGACGGACAGTTCTCGCTTGTGGAGGGCAAATCTGCCAAACGCAAGCGAAAACTGGCCCAAACTCCGCCGCCCGCCTCAGCTGCAGATCTGCCATCTAATCATGGTAACAGCGGCACTCAGCGCGTGCAACGTGAGTATCCAGCTACCACCCAAACTGTGTCTCCTCCTCGCATTCCTCCCATTGTAATTCCGGATAATAGGAATTATTCTGAACTTTTACGTTCCCTATCCCGAGCTCTCCCTTCGGTCAAGGTCGAGGCGAGGTGCCAAGGCCCCTCGCTAAAGCTGGCGACCGCTACGATCCCGGACTTCCGCTCTGTTCAGTCATTCCTGACAGAGCGTAAGATTTCTTTTCATACGTTTGCCCTCCCGTCAGAGCGTGAAATCAAGGTCGTTCTGTCGGGAATTCCATCCTTTACCGACCCTGATGCCATCAGGCAGGAACTTGTTGCGCTCGGCTATGCGCCGACCGCGGTAAGCGTCCTGCATGTTGGCAAAGGAGATGACCGCCGTCCTGTCAACAGCTTTCTTTGTAAATTACTGAAAGTAGGCCCCTTCGAGGAGATTTACACTCTCCAGAATCTTCTGCACCTACGGGTGCAAGTCCGCACATTTGACCCGCGGCCCGGCCCCTCGCAGTGTTTCAACTGCCAGAGGTTCGGCCACAGCAGTCTTTTCTGCCATCAGCCCCCGCGTTGCGTGCGTTGTGCTGAACCTCATCGTGGCTGTGATAAGCCTACGACGGGGTACACAGCTAAATGCTGCAACTGCAAAGGAGCCCATCCGGCTAATTACCGAGGCTGCCCTAACTTTATCGCCGCCATGAAACCGCAGCGACCTCCTGTGCGCCCTGGCGCGCAGGCAGGCCGTGTAGCTGGTCCTGGCCCTAACCGGCGAGCGGCTTTCCCGCCTCTCACCGGTTCATCTGCCCAGGTCCCGGCAGCAACTCCGGTTGCTTCCGGTGCCGCTGTCTCGCCTGCAGTCGTCGCTTCGGCGCCGCCTGCAGCGGCCTCAATCCCGGCGCCTACCGGAGCGCCCGCACCTTCCTACGCGGCCATGGCCGCTAAATCAGCCCCGCCTCCAGCCCGATCGGGCAAATCAAAGCGCTCTCGTCGTCGCCGGAACTCCGCCGGCCGACCTACATCATCACAGGTTCCACCTGTACCCTCTCCGCGGGCTCGACCCGCCCCCAGCCATCGTCCTCAACCTTCCAGCGAGCAGTCTACTACTCAGACCACCAGCCCAGCGCCATCTGCTACCCCTGTCGAGGTGAGTCAGGCTTGTCCTCCTGAATCCCGGGAATCTTCCCGGGCTTCGGCGGATCCCCTGACTGCCTGGGCAGATAATCTTGTTGCATCCATCAGGACTGCTCGCGACACTACCACTGTGCTTGCCCTGGTGTTCCAATCATTAGCTGCCCTCTTTCCTCTACTCCCCCTAAATGGCTAATAGCCTGAGGATCGTTGCGTGGAACGCCTTCGGGCTACTCCCCAGGCGATCTGAACTGATGACTTTCGTAACGGAGTATGATGTTGATATCATACTTCTTTCCGAGACTCATCTGGCTCATTACCACTCGTTTTCCCTTCCTGCCTATGCCTGTTATCGTCAGGATCGTCCCCTACGGCCTCGCTGTCCCCCCTCGGGGGGCACAGCTGTTTTAGTCCACAGGCGGATATCCCACAGGCTTTTGCCTCCTCTAGATACATCTATTATTGAAGGCTGCGCGGTGGCGGTGGACGCTGGCGGATCGGAGCTGCGCGTTGTTTCTGCGTACCTCCGGCCTGGCCGGCGAACTCCGCCACCGCCCGAGGAGTGGGACGCCCTCCTCGACCACCCCCTCTCAACCATTGTCGCCGGCGACTTAAACGCCAAACACCCTTCATGGAACAGCCGCGTTGTCAACGCCTATGGAAATTCTCTGTTCCGGTTCGTCTCTGGCGACCCGGCACTTAATGTCATCGGCCCTGAAGACCCTACCTACTTCCCCTTTCACGGCCATCGGCCGGACGTTCTTGACATAGTAGTTGTCAAGAACGTTGCCCGCAACATCGAGGTCTCGTCTGTGTCGGACCTTTCGTCCGATCACAATCCCCTTGTTATAACTGTTCGAGAGCTGTCGGCGTCACCCCGACTCCCCGCTCAGATTGTTAGGAGAGTCAACTGGCGATCCTATCATGACGAGCTCTCTCGAAGGTTACCATCTCTCCCGGCGGACCCAATCGTCACTCGTGACGATCTGGATCTCCGCGCCACAAATCTTCAGGAATTGGTCCAAGGTGTCATGGATCGACACACCTACGCACTCGAGGTGAATCATCGTAAATCGGCCTTACCTGCGGAAGTACTCCACGCCATCTGGCTACGGCGCCAGCTCCGCCGCAGATGGCAAAGAACCCGAGACCCAGTCGTTAAGCGACGATTTCAACAACAGTCCCTTTACGTTCAGCAGCTACTGCGGGACGTAAACTCTGATCGATGGGACTCATACCTTGAGTCTCTTGAAGTCGACCACGCCTCCGTCTGGAGAGCGGTGAGTAGACTGACCCGCGAGAAGAGAACTCGCAACCCGCTGGAAACCCCGAACGGGATTGTGTCTTCATCAGAAGGCAAGGCTGAGGTCTTCGCCGACTGCATGGAGTCGCAATTTACCGTTCATCGAGGCGTTTCGGACCCTGCCCACTCGGCAGACGTCCGGGACTTCCTATCTGGTTATTTTTCTCGCCCTCCCGCTGGCCCAGACCTCCCGTTCGACAGAGACGAACTCGTTTCGTCTGTCTGTCGACTAAACCGCCGTCGCGCCCCCGGTCCTGACCGGATCGGGGCCGCTGCATTACAATATCTCCCGGCCTCAGGCGTTGACCTCGTACTCGAGCTGTTCAACTCTTGTCTCCGGCTACAGTACTTTCCCCGCCTGTGGAAAAATGCCAACATCGTTATGATTCCTAAACCCCGCAAGCCGCGCATGCTTCCTGAAAGCTATCGGCCAATATCTCTCTTGCCAGTTATCTCGAAGGTGTTCGAGCGGCTCCTGCTGGCTCGCATCTCGCCGTTGTTGGATAATTTTATCCGCAACGAACAGTTCGGGTTTCGCAGAGAGCACTCGACCACGCTTCAACTAGTCCGCGTGGTAACGCAACTCTCTGACGCCACCAACAGGCGAGCGGCTACGGCCGCCGCACTGCTGGACGTGAGCAAGGCCTTCGATAAAGTCTGGCACGAAGGTCTTCTCTTCAAACTTGCTAACTCCCCCTTACCATCGTCCATCGTGTTTTTCCTCCGGTCGTATCTCAGCGACCGAACCTTCAGGGTTAGCGTCGACGGAACCTGCTCTGCAGTTCGTCCTGTCGCCGCTGGCGTACCCCAGGGATCTGTCCTCGGCCCCGTTCTGTACCTCGTGTACACGAACGACCTGCCTGTTTTGCCCGGAGTCACGTTGTCTTTGTTCGCTGACGATGCAATGTATCATTACAGCTCTGTGTCCCCGCGTTTTGCGAGTACACAGTTGCAGCGTCAGTTGGACCAGCTTCCGGACTGGCTACGGAAATGGCGGGTGACGATCAACACGGAGAAATCCGAGGCGATCTGTTTCACTCGTAAGTCCATCTCCCGATGCCAGCCCCTCTCCCTTGAAGGGAGGCCTATCGCCTACAAAGAGTCGGTGAAGTATCTAGGCGTTCGGCTAGATCGTCGCCTATGCTTCAACGCCCACGTGACGGACACCCTTGCCAAGGCTCGCGGCGTCCGAGCCAAACTTTACCCGTACCTCGCGTGCCGCAGCCCCCTGGCGCTGCGCACGAAAGTTACCCTCTATCTGTTGTTTCTCCGGTCTGTATTGACCTATGCGGCACCTGTATGGTGGTCACTTGCCTCCGCCACCAACAGGCGTAGGCTGGAAAGTTTCCAATCCAGAACCCTCCGTTCCTTGTCGGGATCTCCTTGGTTTGTTAGAAACAGTGTAATTCGAGGAAGTCTACGAGTTCCTGCTCTCTCAGCCTTTGTCTGGTCATTAGCTGCGACTCTCTTTGCCGCAGCTGAAACCTCTTCCTTCCCTTACCTCAGAACCATCAGCACCACGCAACCACCTCCCCCTGTCCGGGTCAAACGCCCTCGGGCGATTCTCGATGACCCGCCATAAGTTTAAGTAAACTTAAACCTCACTTAACTTGTATATTCTCTATCTGCCCATGCCCCAGAATTTACCTGTAAAGCTGTTTCCTTCCTCCCTTCCTAGTATGCCGACCGCGCTGAATGCTGCTGCTACGCGCTATCACTGGCACGGAGGCTCTCTGCCTCGCGGGGAGCGACCGACGCCTCACGGCGTCTGCACGCGGGACTGGGAAAGGGCGACATCTGTCACCTGAACCCGTCCTTGCGGCAGTGCCCACTGATTGCTGATAATTTAAATAAATAAAAATTAAAAACCTTTCTCCCCCGCCTTCTCAGTTAACTGGTTGGCGGTTGTCCATTCCTAATATTAGGCACCAGTCGAAGAACCAGACCTATGTATATCTACAGGCAGCCATTGAGCTCGACTCAGATGCTGCAGACATGCACCGGGTGCAAAGACGCCCCGCTACTACATTGCTACATGCTACATGCTACATGTTGACACTTAATGGAAACTTGCGGTACTGGTCCTCGTTCTACCCCGTTACCTTCCCATACAGTTAGTGCAAGTGAAAGTGAAAGTGATGATTGTGCGTCGATGTGTAGTGTGGGGACGGGGGAAGGTGAATTTTCGCTTGTGGAGGGCAAGTCTGCCAAACGCAAGCGAAAATTGGTCGCCAGCCCGCCACCGGCCGCTGCTACGCATCGGGTATCTAGTCCCGGTAACAGCGCCAACCATCCGACTCAGTCTCCCTCTCAATCTGTGCCCAAGCCTAAAATTCCTCCGATTGTCATTCCCGACAATCGCAATTATAGGGAAATTCTTCGTTCCCTCCAGAATCTGCTTCCTTCGGCCAAACTCGAGGCCAGGTGCCAAGGCTCCTCGCTTCGAATTGCGGCCACAACAGTCCCGGACTTCCGATCGGTCCAACAGTTTCTTACCGATCGGAAGATCTCCTTCCATACTTTCGCGCTTCCTTCAGAGCGCGAAATTAAAGTTGTTCTTTCTGGACTTCCTTCCTGGACCGCCCCCGATACCATCAGGCAGGAGCTTGTCGCCTTAGGCTATTCGCCGACGGCGGTAAGTGTACTGCATGCTGGCAAGGGGGAAGATCGCCGTCCTGTGAATAGTTTCCTAGTGAAACTACTCAAAGTAGGCCAGTTCGAGGAGGTCTATGGCCTCCAAAACTTCCTGCACCTTCGGGTGCAAGTTCGTACTTTTGACCCGCGGCCAGGCCCCTCGCAGTGTTTTAACTGTCAGAGGTTTGGCCACTCCAGCTTATTCTGTAATCACCCTCCGCGTTGCGTGCGATGTACTGAGCCTCATCGTGGGTGTGATAAGCCCAAGACGGGGTTCACGGCCATTTGCTGCAACTGCGGCGGGGACCATCCGGCTAGTTATAGAGGATGTAGGGACTTTATATCAGCCATGAAGCTGCAGCGGACTCCTGCTCGCCCTGGCGCGCAGGCAGGCCGTGTTGCAGGTCCCCTCCCTAACCGCAGAGAGGCCTTCCCACCTCTCTCCGGAGCATCATCTCAGGCCCCGGCAGCAGTTCCGGCTGCTCCCAGGGCCCCAGTTCCGACTGCAGTCGACGTTTCGGCGCCGCCTGCAGTCCCTTCTGTCCCGGCGCCTGCCGGAGCGCCCGGTCCTTCATACGCGGCTGTGGCCGCTACATCAGTCCCGCCTTCCGCTCCTCGGAGCCACAAACCAAAGCGCACTCGTCGCCGTCAGCGACAAGTTCCACAGGCCTTGCCTGTAAAACCTCAGCGGGCCCCGCCCGCCCCCAGCCATCAACCTAAGCTCCCAATTGAGCAGACCCCACGTCCGTCCCCGAGCCCTGCGCCATCTGTAACACCGGCCGAGGCCAGCCAGGTCCGTCTTCCGGAATCTCGGGAATCTTCCCGGGCCCCGGTGGACCCCCTGACTGCCTGGGCTGAAACTTTGGTAAACAACATCAGGTCTGCTCCAGATACAACCACGGTTCTCGCCCTGGTGTTTCAATCCCTGTCTACCCTCTTTCCTCTTCTTCCTTTGAATGGCTAGGAGTCTTAGGATCGTTGCGTGGAATGCCCATGGGGTAGTCCCTCGACGATCTGAACTGATGACTTTCGTAACGGAGTACGACGCTGATGTCGTCCTCCTTTGCGAGACTCATCTGGCTCGCTACCATACCTTCAACCTGCCATCTTACATCTGTTTTCGTCAGGATCGTCCCCAACGGCCTGGCTGTCGCCCCTCGGGGGGGACAGCCGTCTTAGTCCACAGGCGGATATCCCACAGGCCACTACCCCCTTTAGATACATCTCTTGTTGAAGGTTGTGCGGTGGCGATAGACGCTGGCGGATCGGAGTTGCGCGTTGTTGCGGCGTATCTCCGGCCCGGCCTGCGGCTACCTCCACCGCCCGAGGAGTGGGACGCTCTCCTCGATCATCCCCTACCAACCATCGTAGCCGGCGACTTAAATGCCAAGCATCCCTCCTGGAACAGCAGAGTAGCCAACGCCTACGGAAAATCTCTGTATCGGTTCGTCTCCGACGACCCGGTACTTCAAGTTATCGGCCCAGAAGACCCTACTCACTTCCCCTTTTCCGGTCATCGACCGGACGTCCTTGACATTGTCATAGCCAAGGACGTGACCCATCACATCCAGGTCTCGTCAGTGTCGGATCTCTCATCCGATCACAATCCCCTTTTTATAACTGCCCGTGAGCTGTCGGCCTCACCCCGACCTCCCGCTCAGACTGTTAGGAGAGTCAACTGGCGCTCCTACCATGATGAGCTCTCACGGCGGTTACCATCACTCCCCGCGGACCCGGTCGTCACTTGTGACGATTTGGATCTCCGAGCCACTCATCTTCAGGAGTTGGTCCAAGGTGTCATGGATCGACACACATATACTCTCGAGGTGAATCATCGTAAATCGGCCTTACCTGCGGAAGTACTCCACGCCATCTGGCTACGGCGCAATCTCCGCCGCAGATGGCAAAGAACCCGTGATCCCGGCGTCAAAAGGCGCTTTCAGGCCCAGTCTCTTTACGTCCAGCAGCTACTGCGGGACGTAAACTCTGATCGATGGGACTCATACCTTGAGTCTCTTGAAGTCGACCACGCCTCCGTCTGGAGAGCGGCGAGTAGACTGACCCGCGAGAAGAGAACTCGCAACCCACTTGAAACTCCGAACGGGGTTGTATCTTCATCAGAAGGCAAGGCAGAGGTCTTCGCCGACTGCATGGAGGTGCAATTTACTGTTCACCAAGGCGTCTCGGACCCTGCCCACTCGGCAGAAGTCCGTGACTTCCTATCTGGACATTTTTCACGCCCTCCCGAAATCCCAGCCCTCCCGTTCGACAGGGATGAACTAGTTTCATCTATCTGCCGACTAAATCGCCGTCGCGCCCCCGGTCCTGACCGGATCGGGGCCGCTGCTCTACAAAATCTCCCGGCCTCAGGCGTTGACCTCGTTCTTGAGCTGTTTAACTCCTGTCTCCGGCTACAGTACTTTCCCCGCCTGTGGAAATCTGCCGACATCGTAATGATTCCGAAGCCTCGCAAGCCGCGCATGCTTCCTGAAAGCTATCGTCCAATCTCTCTCTTGCCAGTCATCTCGAAGGTGTTCGAGCGTCTCCTGCTGGCTCGCATCTCGCCGCTGCTAGATGGTTTCATCCGCAGCGAACAGTTCGGGTTTCGCAGAGAGCACTCGACCACGCTTCAATTGGTCCGCGTTGTTACGCACTTGTCAGACGCCACCAACAGGCGAGCGGCTACGGCCGCCGTACTGTTGGACGTGAGCAAGGCCTTCGATAAAGTCTGGCACGAAGGTCTTCTCTTCAAACTTGCCAATTCCCCTCTACCATCGACCATAGTGTTTTTCCTCCGGTCGTATCTCAGCGACCGAACCTTCAGGGTGAGCGTCGACGGGTCCTGTTCTACAGTTCGACCCGTCGCCGCCGGCGTACCACAGGGATCTGTCCTCGGCCCCGTTCTGTACCTTGTGTACACGAACGACCTGCCTGTCTTGCCCGGAGTCACGTTGTCTTTGTTCGCTGACGATGCTATGTATCACTGCAGCTCCCTGTCCCCGCGATTTGCGAGTACAAAGCTGCAGCGTCAGTTGAACCAGCTTCCGGACTGGCTACGGAAATGGCGGGTGACGATCAACACGGAGAAATCCGAGGCGATCTGTTTCACCCGTAAGTCCATCTCCCGATGCCAGCCCCTCTCCCTAGCAGGGAGACCCATCGCCTACAAAGAATCGGTGAAGTATTTAGGCGTTCGACTAGATCGTCGCCTTTGCTTCAACGCCCACGTGACGGAAACCCTTGCCAAGGCTCGCGGCGTCCGAGCCAAATTATCTCCTTTCCTCTCGTGTCGCAGCCGCCTGGCCATGCGCACGAAACTTACCATCTATCTACTATTTCTCAGGTCTGTATTGACCTATGCGGCACCCGCCTGGTGGTCTCTTTTATCCACCACCAACAGATGTAGGCTGGAAGCTTTCCAGTCCCGAACACTCCGATCCTTGACGGGGTCCCCTTGGTTTGTAAGGAACGACGTGATTCGAAGGGGTCTCCGTGTTCCTACCTTGACTTCCTTTGTCCGGTCGCTGGCTCTAACTCTCTTTGCTAAAGCCTCGACCTCCACCTTCCCGTACCTACGAACCATCAGTGCATCAGAACCACCACCGCCCATTCGGGTCAAGCGCCCTCGGGCGCTTCTTGATGACCCGCCATAACGCCATCCTCTTTAAATTAAATACAAACAAGTAATCATCAGTCCTAGACCAGAGTATTTCACCAAACTGTCCTTCTCTCCTTCCTGTCCACCTCCTAGCACGCTGAGCCGGCTGCTTGTCGCTGTCATCATTCACTGGCACGGAGGCTCTCCGCCTCGCGGGGAGCGACCGACGCCCTCAGGGCGTCTGCTGACTGGACTTGAAACGGGCAACATCTGTTGCTCGAATCGGTACCAGCGGCAGTGCATTAAACAAATAACAGTTATACTCCCCCGCCTTCTCAGTTAACTGGTTGGCGGTTTCCTTTTCCAGTCTTAGGTAACCAGTCGACATGTACCAGCACTATGTTTACTTCTGGCAGCCATTGGACACGATCCAGATGCTGCAATCAAGCCACGGGTGCAAAGACACCCCGCATCCATAATGCAATGCAATATTGACACTTTGTTTTTTTTTTCAGCGTTGTTTTGTTGAATTCCGTTATGGCTTGAGGTAATGGCTGAAAAACGGCTTGTGTAGTAATGTACTGTGTACTGAAGGCTCACCAGTAGTGGCCGGCGACTGTGTGCAGAACTTCAGTTGGCGCCCTTGAACCCTACCCTCTCAAAATAAAAAATCATTTTATAAAAACGTATCAGTGAGCACAAATGAAATATAAAATATATTAGTTACACGTTTATTATACAAAATCAGGAATTTAAAAAATGTATAAAAAACAATAAACATAAAAGTAGGATAGAAAAACAAAAATATCAAAAATAATTTGCCAATTGCTCCTCATACATTTTTACATAAACTAACAAATAAGCTTACAGTTTTATGAAACCAAATGGATAATTATTTTTTGGTACATAATTGAACTGAACTATATTTTGGCAAGAAAATCACTTTGACATTTGCACTTTTTATAGATATCACAACACAGTGAAGATAAGAAAGCTTCAGTATCTCATGAGAAATGAACAGAGATTTTACTTATTTGAGTCCATACTACAAGGAAAATTACTTGGAAAGAGAGGAGTTGGGCAACCGAGAATCTGATGACTGAGAAATTTAAGGACCTGGTTTGGCATGAATACAACTGACTTATTCCGTGCAGAAGTACAGAAAGTTAAAATAGTCTGTACGACGTCCAATATCCAAAACGGATAGGAATTATCAGAAGAAGATAGATATCATATGAATAAGAAACAGATAAACTTACAAGTATATAAAATAAAAATAAATTACAAACACTATTTGGTAAAAAAAGTAACTAAGTAAATATTTAAACAGAAAGAAAAATCATTTAGTGACTTGAACTTTCCTAGCTTTCATTAATGAAAATTCTCGAGTAATATTGTGTATATCACGTTGATCCAAACTATCTGACTCTGTTGATATGACGGCAAGATTTTAACAGTCTGTCTTGTATCATTGTGGAGCGCCAGTGGTTTTTACTAATTTTACGTTTAAAATGGAATAGTTTTGCAACTTGTTTTTAGAACCAATTACCAATTTAAATATATTTCAGATATAAATTTATTTAAATTTTTAAAATTATAATTAGATTAGATATTAAATTAGGTATTAAATTATAAAATTAGAAATTAAGTTAGATATAAATTTAGTTATATTTTAGAGATATAGAATATAATGTGACGAATTTCACAAGAATGTGTAGAACGATTTGGAGAAGGTTGGAAAATAAATTGTAGAAATGAAACCCAAATAAAATTTTATAAAACAATGGCAATACCTACACTATTGTATGGTTCTGAAACTTGTGTCATAAAGAAAAAAGATGAACAGACGTTTCAAACAGCAGAAATTAAATTTCTGAAATCAGTTAAAAGGTCTAGTAGACGAGATCATAAAAGAAACGAGGAGATAAGAAGTGATTTAGATACTTTTGCAGTTAATGAAAGGAATAAAGAAAACAGACAAAAATTAATTCAACACGTAGATAGAATGGAAAAAAGTAGAATACCGAAGATAGTTAAAGTTTACAATCCTCGAGGGAGCAGAAAATTTTGTAGGCCTAAGGAAAAGTCGACTGTGGAATAGGAACAGATCGGTAACGCATAAAACCCTTAAGATGATGATGAATAAAAGGAGATAAAAAGAGTATGTGTGTTTGTTAAATTTTTGTTACTGTCAGTTTCTTCTACAAAATCACTTAACACAACACACACACATCTCCATATACAGATTCTTTGAATACGCATTCTTTGTATACACATTTTGTTTATTTAGTTGTTCTTATCACCTCTTTGAGAATATCCTAATAGACTAAAACAATTGTCTACAGTTAAGAATAAATTGCAAATCTTACCAAGTGATTGTGTGTTATTAAAGATCTTTGTAGTAATATGTTTCAGCAAGTTCCCAACGAGTCTTCAATCAATTGTATAAAATAAGTATAAAGATATAAAGATTGTATCAATCGTTAAAGATAAATAGTATAGTAAAAAGTAGTAAATAATGGAAGAAAGTAGAACACCGAAGATAGCAAAAGATTAAAACCATAGAGGCAGAAGAAAATTTGTAAGAATATGTGGGCTTAAGAAAAGGTGGACTGTAGAATAGGAACAGGCCGCTAAAACCTAAAGTGTTAAGAACACGATGACCAATTTAAATGACGTGTGACTTAACAGGTCAGGAGCACCACACAGTCATACAGATTTGTCGAGAACGCCTGTCCAGAGTACCGAAAATGTTAATACAATTAACTTAATGAATAATAATTTTTTTTTACTATTTCCTCCTTGCCTGAATTTTTGGCGGCTTTACTATCCTGGCGCCTCTGTGCCACTGTACTTCTATCCACTTTGCACCGTGTGTCGGTGAGTCATTGACTCTGTACTAAACTAAATTTGTTTTCTAGTGAAGTACTGGTTTGTTCTAGAATGAGCGATTATTTTAGTTAATTCTGAAACACTAAACTAGCTTTAGCTGTAATATTTGTAAACAGTTGGTTACCCACCGTCTTGTGACTTCTTTAAAACATTCAATAACTACGCGTTTCAAGGATAAATCCTCACCTCCAGGTTATATAAAAACGCCAATCCTTCTGAAGAAGTCGTCAAAAAATCAACAATTTTTGTACCAAACATCACAGTATGTATGTCATTTAAGAACACACTATTGTAGCACTTTACCCCGCGTCACGACCTGGTGCGCACCACTACATTTGATTGACTGCCTATGAATGTAGTGGTGCCCACCACGTTGCGACGCGGCGTGAAGTGCTACAATAGTGTGTCCTTAAATGACATACATACTGTGATGTTTGATAAAAGAATTGTTGATTTTTTGACGACTTCTCCAGAAGGATTAGCAGGTTTTTATATAACCTGATGGTGAGAATTTATCCTTGAAACGCGTAGTTATTAAATGTTTTAAAGAAGTCACAATACGGTGACTAACCAAGTGTTTACAAATATTACAATTAAATACTTTTACACGTGACTTGGAGACTATAATATAATGGAACTAAACTAGCCTCTCAGCCAATACTTACCAAGTCACCATAACGTCCGCATAGCCGTTCACCGTTTGTATCGAGCACAAGCGTGATCAGAAGAATCGCGGCCAACACAAACACAGCTGTAATAGTCCGCATGTCGGTGACGAAAGTTGTTGCTGGCTGCTGCAATGCTCTGCGCCTTTTATATCCGTCTGAAAAAGTTGTCGATATAGAATTTTAGCGCTGTTATATCGCAACGTTATTTATTCCGCGCGTTCTATCAGTATGCAAGATAACTCACGTGTATATCTAGTCAAAATGTAAATGTTCTGATATAAATAATATTTTAGGTTGCCATAATTACGTAAATTAAACTTAAATTAAAAATATGTTTAAAAAAAATTAAAAGTTTGTAGATGGCTATATTTACTTTAAATGGAGTCCTGTGTGATAAGCAAATTACAGCAGAAACTAAGAACAAAATATTTGAAACCATTGTTAAGTGTATCATAACTTACGGCTAAGAATGCTAAGAAGATTGGACTACTAATAAACACACAAGAACAAAATAAACGACAGGAGAAATAGACTTTTGGGGACGTTCAGCAAGAGTATCCAGAAGTAAGGAAATTAGAAATGAAGTTATAAAGGACAGAATGAATGTGACAAATTCAATTGCTTATCTTACCCGAACAAGAAAATTACAATTGTATGGACACACGAAAAGAATGATACAGGAAAGATTGACAAGGAGAGTTGTGGAATGGACCCCACCAGCAGGGGTGACCATCCCCCCCAAAAGCTATGGCGCATGGTCAAAAATTAAGTTATCCCCTCAAGTTTTTTTCAAATAGTCTTTTATTTGTTTGCCCCCCATCATAAAAAATGCTGTAAAAACATGCCTTCCCCCAATTTTGATGGCGCAACTTGCGCCACGCACCCCCCCCCCCTCTGGGCACCCCTGCCCACCAGGAAGAATGGGAAAAAGCAAGACCACCTATCACGTGGATTGAAGAAATTCAGACTATATTGAAGGAACGAGAAATTGAAGATCTTTGGATGGACAAGCAGCAGTGGAGGATGAGAATTTAATGACTTCTGTAATCTTTGGTTCCGGGAAATGTGTAAACATTGTGCAGCCAGAATAATAATAATTAGTATATAAATTAAACTCATTAAAAATTCGATAATAAAATTTTAAAATAAAATAAAGTGTGGGTGCGTGTGTGTAAGCGTTTGTTCGTCGTCACTTCACGGTGTAGGCTTATAGCCTGTTCCGTCTTCCAGGGCCTACCCACAGATATTCTGCAAACTGGTTTGTAGTCTACAGCGCGTTTTACTAGCCTTATCTTTCTTATCGTGTTTCTTATGCGCATTTCTTCTGTCTTATCTTAACGTGGAATATTCTGTCCCTTGCAAGATAACCACGCACGTGCCTTAAGAAATCCATTTCAAAGCATTCTATATACTGTTTTTCTTTCCCAGTCCCAGTTTCACTAACATATGTAAGAACAGACATCGCCATTACTTTATAGAACTTCTTATCATCATCATGTTTATAACTTATGTCACAGCCAAGAACAGCAAAGTGCGGTACCTGCTCTAAAATCATCAGAACGGCTTTGCAATTTCCCCTTAAAGGCCACAACCTTCGTCTTGCTTTGAGATGTTTTTAAATTAAGTGTCCCACGTACACGATTCAATTGGTATATCGACTTCTGCATAGCGTCTTCGTTCTTCTGGAGTATCAGCCCAATTAACAAACGTGTGTGTGTTTAAAACGGTTTTCAACGTTCCTAAGGCTTTCGCGGTCGGCGTCATCATAGTTGGAAATATTATTGGCTGGGCTCTCAGGCCGTGGCCTAGAGTCTATGCCCGACAGACATTTCGGCTCACCATCGGAGGCCACCATCAAATCTGCGGTAGCCGCCCATGTACTCTCCGACGCTGGTCATCGGACTTTGAGCATATCAAAATCTTATCCTTGGAGATTGCGTAATACCCTCGGCTGCACATCGAGTCCAAGGAGATCTTCAAACAATATAAGGATAAGAATATATTTTGCAACAATACATATATTTGCATATTTGCCCAGGGCGCTATGTTTGTAGATATTTAGGATAGAAAAATATATGATGAACAGTTTTTAACAATATTATGCAGGAAAAGAATTGTCAGAAAGCGTACACCTGCCCCGGCGAGTGAATACATTGCTTGTGTGTTTGTGTGTGTGAACGCAAGCTACGACAGGCAAAGATGGGGTAATGCGTACGAATTCTCTGTAATCAGGTTTTAACCGGATAAAAATAAACTAATTAATACTTTTTAAACCTGTGAACAAAGACTTACCCCAATTATAAAAACACCATTACATTACGGAATTTTTAACGAATATAGTAATGTAAAAGTATTGCTGAAATTAGCAATAATAAAGACGCCAGTTAATTTAATGTTAATTACTCCTGTAATTAAATAGTAATTAATAAATGTGTTATATGTGAGTGACCAGGAAAAAAATACGCAAACGATGATATCGCTTGTCGTACGGGTATTTTTACGAAATCGCGAAAATGAACCAAAAAGTGATATGTAATTAAAAGGACGCTTTGCACGAAGTGACAATATCTAACAGGTCAAAAATAGTCCTGGACTTGTCAGATTGCCGTCTAGTATAAATACCACCGTCAATTTTGGCAAAAATTGCAAAAAACTACATGTTGCATATTGAAAAGGAAGATAACCAAAATATTGTGTTCGGTTTAAAAAATTTTAAAACTTAATTTGAAAATTTGTCTCAAAACAAACAAAAAGTTGGCCAAAGGCCAAAAAAAACCTTAAATTTAAAAAATATAAACATCAATGCTGGGTATCAGACTACAGAATTATAACCCAAATTCTAATGTAGTATTTACTTTGAACACCGTTTAAATTTAGGTTCAGCACAAGCAAAATATTGCTTTAAAAATTTACAAGACATTATAAATTTCCAAATCTTTACACTGCAATCGGATGTTAGTTAAACTTATGTTTAGTTTCATACTCCAAATCAATTTATGTGACTTTACCAAAATTTCCCAACTACTTTGTAAACCTTGATGTCCGAATATTTTGAAATATAAAAATTGAAGATTATATTCAGATTGTGGTCTAACTTTCCTTCAATTGGATACCACACATGGGCGTTTGCGAATTTTTCAAATCTTAAACCCCTCCTCCCATCTATTTTTTTCTTCCTCCCATCTATTTTTAGAAATATTAATGTAAAACGAAAAAACACAATTATGTGTGGTTAAAGTGTTGATACACATACCACGTTTAAAAGTTATAATTATAACGTTTAAAACATACTCCAATTAGACACAGAGATTGATTGACAGACAGGCAATGAGAAAAGGTATAGTTAAAACTGAGAACTTGCTTTCCTTGTTTAATTATTTGCAGAGAGAATTATATAAAAAGTTGAAACCGTAAGTACAAATTATGGTGAAGCGATAGGAATCGACCTTGACATTATATCAACAATAGAAGCAAGAAAACTGAATTGGTTCGGACACCTAAAAAGAATGTCGGATGAGAGATGGCCAAGGAAGGTATGAGAATGGACTCCACCCTCTAGAAGTAAAAAAGGAAGACGTAAACATTCATGGAAGATGGACATCGAAGATGCAATGGATGCAAGAGGACTTACAGAACAGGACTGTTTAGATCGGCGCCAGTGGAGGCTAGGATGCGAGAGGCGGCGCCAGCCGTAATTAAATCGCCTACGAAAATAAAAAGAATGATGAAGAATGGAGACACTTACAAAGAGACGGCTGATGACGGAACTTCCAGCGTATGAACGACAGAACACGTATTTCTCGATTAAATTTGTATCAATGTTGTCCTCATTAATTGTCAAGCCACAGCGTAATCATTTCTATAAATAGCGTTCTACGTAATTGCTAAATAATTCAGTTTGTTGATACGACAGCAACAAAATGTAAATAACTTGTTACAAAATAAACTGTCTAAATGTTTTCTTGATTGTAAAATAAAATATTTTAAAGTATTATCATAAACTTTATAGTATATACGTCTGGACAAAATGTAGTTTCTTATTCAGGCATTTATTCAGCTTAACGTGAGCCCAGACTTCAGACACAAATCTTTTATAAGGTCTCCTATCTGTTGCCATATCAGTGTAACTCTTCACATCAATTCTTCCGTATTTTATACCACATTATCCAACCATGTTATGCTACATAGACCCCTTGTTCTGCTTTTATAGATTTCGTTTTTTTGGCATACGCTGAACATCCGTCTGCTCTAGGTAACCTTGCCATTGTATTTGTTGAGCCTTTATGAAATTATAATGCCCTCGTACCGTACGGAGTTGCTACTCTCGCATCGGGCGCCTCCCCAGGTGGCTGATAAGGGAATGCTCACCAGATATGATGGGTACCGGTAAAATAAAATACCCAGGGCCGAACCAAAATTAGCGGCTGCTCCTTTCTAGTTGGATATTGGTTTGTCAAAGGCTAAAAGAAGTAAACCTTGATTGAAAATTGCCTGGTCCTCCAGGATGGAGGTTAATGGAATGGGCCAACTCCCCATTCATTAGAAAAAAGAAAATCTTAAATAACCAAGTAGATTGGAAGCGGATGGATTCAATAAAGTTATGAGAATTTAATAAATTCTCTAATCTTTGGTTCCGGAAAATGTGTAAACATTGTACAGTCGGAATGATAATATTAATATCCCCGTCATTCAATACCTCATCTATTTCTTGCTTATTTCTTATTCTCCATTCGTCAGCTTTCTTAACCGGGACATAAAGACATCCTACGATCTTCCTTTCAAACCTTCTTAGTGTTACTTGTTCCTTTTTCATCAGGCTCGCCTCCGTAAGTAACAACCGGTCTGATGAGTGTCTTATATACTTTACTTTTGGGTTACGACTAATGAGTCTGCTTCTCTGTAGTATACTGTTGGAATACTTATTTATTAACTTAATTCTTAATTTTTCTACCTTTCGGTGTAAAGCTATGTTGGAGTTGAGTCCTCTGAGGTCGTCTTTTTCCACATATCCCTCCATTTCTTTCTATCTCCTACGAGCTCCTTTATTTTCTCCCATTTTACTCCTCTTCTTTCTGCAGCTGTGAGGATTTCATCCTTCCAGAGCTTTTTCGGTCGTCCTCTCTTTCTTTTACCTTTCTCTGGATTCAAACACTCGCTTTGTTTATCCAGCAACACCCCGTCCGTCCATCTCAATTTTTGCTTTCCTACATAAATTCTGGCTTTGCATGAAACGACTTCCAAACATCTCTGCTTTTACAAGCACGTATAATGTGTCCAGCCAATTTCAATCATTTTAAAATTTCGTGAAAGTGACCACATCAGGTTCATCGTACAAATTATCTTCATCTTCCGATTGTTCCTGTCCGTTTCGGATGTTGGATATCATACAGACTATTTCAACTTTCTGTACTGCTGCACGTAATAAGTTAGTTGTGATCATGGGAAACCAGTCTTTAAATTTCTCAGGCATAAGATTCTCGGTCGCCCAACTCCTTTCTTTCCAAGTAGTTTTGCCTGTAATATAGACTGCAATAAGTAAAATCTCTGTTCATTTCTCATGAGATGTCCCATATACTGCAGCTTTCTTATCTTTACTGTGTTAATAACTTCCCTATCTTTCTTCACCTTTCTAAGAACTTTAACATTAGTTATATGTGCTGTCATTAAATGCCCAGTATTCTACGGTAAAGCCACGTTTCGAAAGATTCGAATTTTTTAGTTGTGGCTTTAGTCAAAGTCCAAGATTCTACACCATAGAAGAGGGCCGAAAATACGTAGCAACGTAATAATCTCTGTGTTTATTGTTAGATCGTGACTTTTGAATAAACAGCTCATTCTAGTGTACACTGCTCTTGCCTTTTCAATTCTGGGAATTATTTCTTGAGAGTGGTCCCATTGTTCATTGACTATAGTACCAAGATATGTAAATTTCCTTACATGTTCAACTGTGCTTTGGTTTATATTAATGGTGCACTTTGTGAACTTTTTCTTAGATACAATCACTAGCTTCGTTTTATTATCATTGACGTGTAGACCATATCTACTGCTGCTTTCAGTTACTCTATTCATTAGTTGTTGCAGCCACTCTACGCCATCTGCGAATATTACGGGATCATCCGAATAATGTATGTTATTTATTATCTCACCGCTCAGAGAGATCCCCACATCACATTCGTCTAAAGCTTCTCTAAAATTACCTTCCGAATAGATGTTTAATAAAAGCGGAGATAGTATACATCCTTGTCTTTCTCCACGCAGAATCTGTATCTCTTCAGTTAAACAAATTATACAGCTCTAAATTATATCTTTTCCTCCAGACTCCCCCCTCTTTTTACTGGACCAAAAATTTGCCCGTATATCCTCGTCTCAAATCGTGGATGGTTATGATTGTTCCGTGCTGTTTTCCAGCTAACATTGTGCTGCGGTGAGAATTAATATAAGGGACTCTTCTATAAGTAAAAACATGGTTTGCAACTGTAGTAAGATGTTTATAGCAAGCAACTCCTGGTACTCGTTATTACTGAAGATGGCCTCGGCCGGTGAAGCCAAAATGTTTGGTCCTTTAATCATAAGACCACGTCCTTATAGCCGGGCATTCAGCCGTCTCAATAAAGTGGTACTGAATTTTTAAATAATCTAATTTTAGACACAACAGCAAGAAAACGTAAACCCCATGTTTAAAAATAAAACAATTAACGTTTTATCAATTAAAGTGAACCAATTAACGGCGTTATCACTAGACAATATAAATACATTGAAATGCGGCGAGTCACAGCACAGCAGACATCAACATGAAGACTTGCAGTATACGCGTAGTTCTGGTGTTGGCCATTCTCTGTGTTCTAGCAATGGTTTGTTACACAGAGGCAAATCCTCAGTTTGTGAAAAAACCTAAATGTTCTACACTTAGGCAGAGCGTAAGTATTAGACAATACTTGCGTTACGTAATCATTAGTGATTAAATTTACAATACAAAAAATATTCATTATCTAATAGATTTCAGATTACTTCATACATTATGTAGGTCAAACTAGAAAAGATTGAGATATACGTATCTTTGACAAGAATGCCCACACCAGACCTCATGGGTTAATAAATCAGATGTAACGATACGTTCGATAAATAAATTAAATGAATTTCTCCAGATGATAGATAAATCCATTACGTTGCAGAATGATAACGTTTTTTATATTAAAATAATAATTGTTTATAGATAGACCTAATAAGTAATTACAAAACATTTTAAGAAAATGAAAGGTTTAGTCAAAATATTGAATAATTTAAATTTAATCTTTGATATTAACGTATTAGTATAGACCTAATATATGTAAATATCCGAATTTAGTAGTGTTTATGAAAATCAGCTGATCAATAAATAGAGCTAAAACAGCTGGTAATATAAACATATTAAATGAATAAACAACCGGCGAAATCTTAATTATAAAAAATAAATATTAAAACAATTTGAATTTGAAAAATATTTTAACATAATATTTAGGAGCAAACAAAACAATAAAACAGTTACTTTTTTCAAAATGTCTATACAAATACAAATAGTCATATAATCATCATCATTGACTGGACAGCCTTTTGTAAGCCCTGAGCTTCTTCAAAAGATTTCGCTATTAATAGGCATATTCTTCTAGTTTCAATTACCAAGAGTACTGATGTGCTGACTCACCCCATCTCTGCATTTCAGTTTTTGCCTTCCAAATTTCTTTGTACCTTCTGGCTTTGCATTAAATATCTGCTTAATAACTCTGCTTTCACAACCACGTATAATGTGTCCAGACAATTCTAAAATTTTTAATTTAATAAAAGTGAGAGGATTTTAACTTTAACGAAATCCCAGGCCAGTGGTATTCAACCGGCCAAAATGAGAATTCTCAGGCACGTGGCAGGAACTAGTCTTCAAGATCACAACAGAGATATCGATGTACGGCAAGAACTGAATGTTATGAGAATACTTAATAGGATTGCCCATCACCGGCTAAAATATTTTTAATATTTTAACCTAATCCCCAATCGACAATCGAAGAGACGGAAAGGTGTGACGCTTCCGAAGAAGCACCGGATTGGATTAACATGGCTCCAGTCTATCTGTTTGCGATGGAACAGATATGTTTTTGTTTAAATAATCCTTGATGAAGATGCTGATGATTCAAGGTGCTTTGAATCACTCAGAATATCTCTTGCGTTGTCCGCCCACATAGTCTTAGTGAGCTGTTCCACTTCTGTCTGCTGCCTCATCAACGTTGCCATGACAACAGTCCTTACTGACTGACTCCCAATTGTTGAAACATAACGCGGGTTGCATTCCTTGAGCAATGCAAACACAACACGCTAACAATGAAGAAGAAGAAGAAAACAACGATTATAGATCCGCAGACCGAGACCAACACTCAATAATACACAACACATACAAACTTCTCTGCAAGGCAGTCACAGTAGAAAGATGAAGACCTACAACGAATTACTAATTAAGTAATTATAGATGTTTCATTACAGTTATTAAATTAATAATTCAATTATTGTAGTATTTGAATGACCATGTTTATGTATACGTAAAAGTTTATTTTATATTTCTGTGTGTGTTTCTGTATGTTTTTGTGCGTATGTGTTCGTGCTGTTCTGTGTCGGACCCATGGCTTGTATAACAAAATGATTTATAAAACTCTGTTGGGGTTTGTTTCAGTGTCGATACTTTGTCTGCTGCCCACCTTACAAATGCAACCCCATTAACAAGTTATGCATCTGAAACATCGTTATTGATAACATGCTGCAACACATATGACCTACTGACCGCTTCATCAAATTAATTTATCATTATTAGGCTTATAATAATAAAATCATTTCTCTGAACACTGTATAATTGTCTATGAGTGTCTTCATGTGTTTTGTAGTTAGTTGGAAGAGCATTAAATTAGTAAAATTTTGTCTGATCTGGTGTATTCTTTACTCGTGAAGTACCTAATCGCCTGCACCCGTTGTCTATTCTATTGTGATATTTCGGTTATATATACTTCTGAATTATTTGATTTGGCTCTGTAAGCGGTCTTGAGGAAGTTTTCTCTCAATAGATGAGGCTCGATGTTTAATAGAACGAAACGAAAGCTTCTCCTTTGCCGATCGCAAAAGCATCGCCTTTGCCTTTTTCATCGACTTAGGTTAAATAAGGGAGATTTCAATATATATTCGTACAATTAAATTCAGCACACTATAACACCAGCTAATCGATTATTTATCAGAACAATAACGATTCGAATTTTACAATAAATTAATCTACAAATTAATAAAAACGGTGATTCCGTAGTGCGACAGTGCTGCCCTTGTAACGCATAGCGTCTAAAAAATGTACTTTGTATAAGTTTTGACACGTATTTCGTAATTATGCAACCACGATTTATAAAACCCTGATAATGTTTTCAAGTATTTTTGTATACGATATATTTTGTGTTTCATTAGGTGTATTTCCATTTTTTTTTGCACACAACAAAAGTAATACAAAACATTCAATCTAAATTTTATGAACACACAGACAGAACAAGTTTGTAATTAATTTTTTACATTAATTAATTAATTAATTTTAATTATTTGTAAAATAACACGTACATTTTACTGAAACTATATGAACGACTTTTGACAGCTCCTAAAGACAGTGAACAGGATTAACGTGCATTTGTCACCGCTTTAATGTCCTTTTAGTTATTAAACATGAAGCTAAGACCTTAATGTAAAACAGTTCTTAATCGCCTGTCATGTACCAAATGTGACAAAAGCGAACGACTCTCGAAACAAGGCAGTCGGCAATTTATACTGTACTGAGGGAAAAATGTAGGAGCATTTGTCGTTCCGGCTGACATTGCGAACGTTGTCATGCATTCCGGAGGATTCTATGGGTTACAATCGTACGCTTGGTAACTTAAAACTCCTACGTTTTACACCATAAACGTATTTGTTTATTATGAACAATTTAATCCGCTGTTCTAGTTGTCCTACACATGGCTGAATTCCTCTGCGTTATTTCTCCAGAACTTTCCTGTGACCTCCGCTAGAGCGCGCTTGTGGCTCGTGTCAAGTACGCGAGTTACGTCAACATTATTTACGGCAGACGTTGAATCAGAGTACTACATTCCAAACTGTGACAGTGCTGCTTATGTATCGCCTAGTGTTGACGGAGCACTGAATGAGAAGAACTGCGTGGATTACCTGAGGGGGACTGTGTTTTGAGTGTGGAATGCCATAGCTAACCGGAGACGGGAGTATAAGAGGCGCTGGTGGACCGCGTCAAACCAGGAAACTGATGACAGAGAGAGAGAGAGAGAGAGAGAGAGAGAGAGAGAGAGAGAGAGAGAGAGAGAGAGAGAGAGAGAGAGAGAGAGAGAGAATCGATGCTCTTCTGTCTTTCTTGTTTGTATGTCCAAACGGTTTCCAGACGTCCAATTCCATTGATTAGCTGTTGTCAGCCTCGCAGATTAGTTGTGGCCCGAACAGTCATCCTGAACAGTCATCTGCGCCAACCCAGTTCATGAATTACCCCCACTAACTAGTATAGCTAAGCTGTCTAGCGAGTGGAGAGGAGAGACAGCGCGATAACAGTACACCGTCTCACTCATGTACTACCTCCCTCTCTGTCACACACATGCTGAAATTGTTCTCGCCAGTCTTTTGTTGCGGTCGATGTATAACTTAAATTAAAACTCCACGTTTTTGTGGCGTGAATTATAATTATTATTTTGAAAGAGCTCCTCTCAAATTTATATTATTAATTATTACTTGGGCGCCAGAGCAGGAGATCTCAGGTTTGTTTATGAAATAATAACAAATTGTTCAGATACTAATATTTGTATTGTTAGATACTTATCATTTAATACATATGAAACATAAGCATTTATATCAACCTTATAATCAATAATAACACCAAAATATTATTATTAATTCTAGTTACGCTTCTTTTTGAATTTATATTATTTATATAATATTCATAGAAGTTCTTAGTATATTCAATTTACTCCATTAACATATTTAAATCGTCGCTATCAATCAAACACACACACATATATATATATATATATATATATCATCAATTCTTAACTGCTACGACTTCTATACTATTCAATAGATATTTAATTATTTAATTCATCTATCATTTCAATAATTATTACTATTGGTTTCTTACTTTACTATATCATAATTCACCCAAACATGTCATCTAGCATAAATTGAATGTTTAGTATCTGAACATCGTGGGTCTTTTTAAAATGAGATGAGTTTATCTGAGATATTAAAATTATGTTAATTGATTGTATTGTAATTTATAAGTGAGATATTGTTACTTGTGGCAGGATTCCTGACAGGCGAATGACGAATTGTATTGTTGCGTTAACCATTACATCACAAGCTTTATTAACTTTCTTTAACCACATCACACGCTCGCGTTACTACTATACGTCACGCACAAATAACTAATAAACTTTTGTTGCAAATTACGCGCACAATTTAAATAGCTTCTTGTCCACACGTACTTTCGCGCACATATCTAAATAAAAATTCTTGATGACTGACACTATTAAACCGAGAGAATATTAATTTGATCTTAGAGTACTAATTTGCTCACATCAAGTGACGCAGGTTTCACGTGTTTAGCGTGAAATTTTGACTTAGACTCTCCTGTTGTGGGCTCCGCGTGTTATTTTTATAGTTTTTTTCAATTCTACCCTCACTACATCTTCTGTTGATCATTTCTCATTGGTCTTACATTCAAATTTTTGCCGGTATTTTTGAATGTATCCAGTCTGGTGTCGTATCTCTTTCGCGCTCACTACTGACGCTATTGGTGATTGGTTCCCAAAGTGCGGGCGATAATTTTACTCGGTTGTCCGTTACACACCTTCAAAATGACGCGACTTTCTAAAATCGTTATATTTACTGGCGTGGCATCTTTTGTCTGTTGAAGGACACCGTACCGTTAACCTGACGGTATATAGGCGTTTTGTGCTGGTTTTGCAGTACAAAACAATTTATGCGTTTACGACATGTAGGGTGTCTTAGGTCTGTTGTACATATTTTTGCTGGCGACGGTCTGTCGCACTGCCGAGCCTCTTTAGATTCACTATTCAATTATAATTTTACTTAAAACTACGTACATTTCAGATGTTCACACTATGAAACAGTGTACCTGTACAAGACTGTTGTGCGCATGTGCGATATGACTGAAACCTATGTTAACCACGCAACGAGCTGTTTGCACACTGCGCATCGTGACCCCAGTGTTCAATTTACATCGTCCTGCCACTACAGTATTCCATGGTATTGCTTCACTTCGTTCATAACCTCTGGCAACGTAATTACAAACACACTGATAAGGTTCGGTATCACAGTTTCACTGAACGCGAAGCTTATTTAACAAAAAATAAATAACAATTGCAATAACAAGCATAATAAATGTAAAAAGACGAAACAACAACTCCGCCTTACACATCGTTTACAAAACGGTTGAATGTTAACTATCTGCGCCCGACTCTTTGGCCGTGGTCCAAGGTTTTCATTAAAACCAAACGTTTCAGCAGCATCACTCGTTGCCACCTTCAGTGGATGAAACGATTCAACATAACGCGGGGTGTCGTACGTCAGCCACACAGTACTGTGGTTAGAGCCGAACAGCCCGGCAGATAGTTAGAGGTATATAGCCCACAGTACTGTGGTTAGAGCCAAACAGCCCGGCAGATAGTTAGAGGTATATAGCCTACAGTACTGTGGTTAGAGCCAAACAGCCCGGCAGATAGTTAGAGGTATATAGCCTACAGTAATGTGGTTAGAGCCAAACAGCCCGGCAGATAGTTAGAGGTATATAGCCCACAGTACTGTGGTTAGAGCCAACCACCCCGGCAGATAGTTAGAGGTATATAGCCTACAGTAATGTGGTTAGAGCCAAACAGCCCGGCAGATATTTAGAGGTATATAGCCTACAGTACTGTGGTTAGAGCCAAACAGCCCGGCAGATAGTTAGAGGTATGTAGCCTACAGTACTGTGGTTAGAGCCAAACAGCCCGGGGGATAGTTAGAGGTATATAGCCTACAGTACTGTGGTTAGAGCCAAACAGACCGGGGGATAGTTAGAGGTATATAGCCTACAGTACTGTGGTTAGAGCCAACCAGCCCGGCAGATAGTTAGAGGTATATAGCCCACAGTACTGTGGTTAGAGCCAAACAGCCCGGCAGATAGTTAGAGGTATATAGCCCACAGTACTGTGGTTAGAGCCAAACAGCCCGGCAGATAGTTAGAGGTATATAGCCCACAGTACTGTGGTTAGAGCCAAACAGCCCGGCAGATAGTTAGAGGTATATAGCCCACAGTACTGTGGTTAGAGCCAAACAGCCCGGCAGATAGTTAGAGGTATATAGCCTACAGTACTGTGGTTAGAGCCAAACAGCCCGGGGGATAGTTAGAGGTATATAGCCTACAGTACTGTGGTTAGAGCCAAACAGACCGGGGGATAGTTAGAGGTATATAGCCTACAGTACTGTGGTTAGAGCCAAACAGACCGGCAGATAGTTAGAGGTACATAGCCTACAGTACTGTGGTTAGAGCCAAACAGCCCGGCAGATAGTAAGAGGTATATAACCCACAGTACTGTGGTTAGAGCCAAACAGCCCGGCAGATAGTAAGAGGTATATAACCCACAGTACTGTGGTTAGAGCCAAACAGCTCGGCAGATGGTTAGAGGTATATAGGCCACAGTACTGTGGTTAGAGCCAAACAGCCCGGCAGATATTTAGAAGTATATAGCCCACAGTACTGTGGTTAGAGCCAAACAGCCCGGCAGATAGTTAGAGGTATATAGCCCACAGTACTGTGGTTAGAGCCAGACAGCCCGGCAGATAGTTAGAGGTATATAGCCACACAGTACTGTGGTTAGAGCCAAACAGCCCGGCAGATAGTTAGAGGTATATAGCCCACAGTACTGTGGTTAGAGCAAAACAGCCCGGCAGATAGTTTGCATTCAACTGACACCGGCCGTGAAAGCCTTCGAACAAGGTTACAAGATGGTTTATTGATTCCGATAATGTGAAACAAAATGTATTATTATCGTAGCAGCAGAGTAGTGTCAACGATCGTTTAATAATTTGGCGGCTCTTGTTACAAACCTCATCCTCAGTTAACAAACGCTGTTATACGAAGAAAGTTAATAAACATTTGTGGTAAGGGGCCGTCAGTCTTTGTCTCACCAGGAAAATACCGCTCACTCTTTCTACAAATATAAAAAAGGTATTTTATTGTTCAGCGCGCCAAAAAAGCCACTCCGACAATTAAAAACATAGTTGTATTAATAATGAATTGTTTTAACTTTAAGATGCTTATAGAGGAAGAAAGTAGCGGCAGCCAGTACTGGCGGATAGGCCTAGTACTGGCCATGTGAAATTTCTTATGCAAAAGGCAAGTATTGGCCGCCACTTTAGCGTCCCTTCTGGCCGTCAGTAGTTCTATGTGAGTGACTGTGACAACATCTGTGCTCATTTTTTTTAGTTTTTGACATGTCAGATTTTGATAAAGTGTTTGATCAGGCTTTTGATCGTCATGGCGGACATTCCATAGTAATTCAAAGTTTTGGAACTCTTCCAAAATTATTGTTATATCATCTGCACTCCCATTTATAGATTTTGTTCTATTATTACATTGATCTTATTACTAGCACTCATCTTGAACAACTATCACAAAAGCGACCAACAACACACTAATCCAAACAAATCCCACCCGGCTCTACTGGCGGCCAATGCTTGTTGTGACGGAAAGTTCTGGCGGCCAGTAGGTTACTGGCCGTCTTTCGAGCCAGTAAAATCAAACGTGCTTGAGCTTTGTGACCGCCAGTCTGAACTGGCCACTGAAGAGGAAAGTAACCTTATAGACAGGGAAAGTTACTGGCCTCCTCTACTTCCCCGTCTATAAGCACCTTTACTTGAAAACTTCTTAATTGACGGTAATAATGGAAACTGCCAACAAAAAGTAAGAACCCTGAAGTGTGCTTTGATATGAAGACGAATAATTTCATAGAGCAAGATATAATGATGGGTTCTAAAAACCACGAACAAATTTGCTTTTTTATTCATTATGCAGTAACTACAATCAATCAACATTGAATATTAAATACCACAATATATCAAGTTCTTGAGACTTGTTTTGTGAAAAGTTTGTAATTACGTCAACAAAGTTTTGCTACACCATTGTAACATAGTTATACATTTTTCTAGATATATATTAATGGCTCCCATGTATACCACCGAAGTAGCTTAGGAGTAGGCAGGTAGGCCGGCTAATGTGAGCCGTACGGCATACAAGGAAGGCAGGGTGGCCAGCACTACGCTTCAGCCGTCCATTATTATCCCCAGGATGTTATCCCAGGTACTCATTTTCAACAGACTGAGTCGACCTGGGGGCTGAAAAACGCACCTTGATTTTATGGTGCGGCCCCGGGACCTCTAGATTAGTAGCCAGGTGCCATACCCACTGGCTCTACTGAGCCACCATTTTTCTAGATACATTATTAGATTTATACCATATGTATTGAGGTATAACGCTGATTATGCGTTCTTGTTCAGTAGCTGTCTCGCTCGGGCGAAACAGCTTTCAAAAATTGACTTATCAATTGGCGTTTCTTCCTCCAGGAACACTCACGACTGCAATACGGCAAAGGGTCACTCCAACGATTGTCGATTAGAGCTACGCGAGTTTAATTAAAATTGCACCCTATATTTACATAAGTGTACACAGTTGTGTATTATTATCTAGACATTCGATGTCCTATAACGTTCAACTTATGCCGAGCAGTACACACAGTTTATGTCAAATTATTTTGTATATTTCTACCGAAACATGACAATTTACAAGTACCGGATGGCAATTCTGTATGATGCGTGTTGCGTTAGTTCGCCAGTCTGCCGTAACGAGGCGTTGACGAAACTCGTCTATGTAAGACGAACACCTAGCGCGCTGTAGCGGCGGATGCTAGAAAGTACTGCACACCTAAAGTAGAGTAAATGCACCATTTGTATGGCAACTAAGTGCGCCGAGCGTAACAAATTATCCTAGTTTCTTACTCAAACTTGAAATTGTTATGCAACGTTTTGATATTCGTTCGTTAAACATTGTACGACCATTGAATCCCAATGTTAAACATAAATCCTAAGATCTCAATGTTAAACAGTTAGTAATATCCCGTTAAGAAAATCACTAGACAAAACGCGACCGCTATACAATTCGGGGCATAACGGAGTTATCCTAGATTGATGAATACTGTAGGAAAATTTGTCGTATCGGTTGACATTCCGGAAGCTGTCATGCATTCCGGTCTCTACGGGTTGTAACCGTACACTTGTTAACTCGAAAAGCCTACGTTTTAGATCAAAAATGTATTTGATTATAGTAAAAATTTATTCCGCTGGAGCAGTTGTCCTTCTAATGGCTGAATTAATCTGCGTCTGTTTTACAGTACTTTATTGCAACCTCCGCTAGAGCGTGCTTGTAACAAATACACGAGTTAGTTACGTAAACGCCACATTACGGCAGACTGCCGAACTAAACAACACGTACTGGCATTCGATAAACGCAAATTATTTCGTTTTTGTAAAAACAACAAAATTATATGACGCTAGCAGTAAGTTTAATTATTTGTTAGTGCAAAGACATTAAAATACAGTGAATTACAAGAAAAAAATGTATAACAGTAAACAGTTAATTAAGAAAATAGAGAGCAGAGCTAAAGAAACTCGCGTAGCGTTAATCGACAAGCGTCTACATGACCCTCTTCTGTATTGCAATTATTATCTCACAAGAGCTTTCTTACTGATTCCTGAATTTTTGGAAAGCTGTCTCGTTCGAGCGAGGCAGCTACTAAGCTTTATCGTCGATAATTATTCTCTACAGAAGCGGTGACAGGAGAGCACTGCAGATATGATACAGATGAATTACATTTGTAAGGCACATATGGTTTCAACCTTGTGTTGCAAGACAGCGAGATGCACAGAAGACAAATGTCGACAACGAAGCAATCAGTAAAATCAATCCTCTTTTGTTTGTCGGTAATACTATGCAAGGGTGTGATTTAAGCGACTTTGCCTACTCATGGGCCATAGACTACATATAAATCTATACGTATAAAAAAAAACAGTGCGATTAATTATGACCCTTGTAACACAAGAGCCCCGATTATAGTATCAACGTTATCTTGTCCTAGTTACAACGCTATTACTCAACTACCGAGTTCAGTTATGTCGACCCCAACATGTAAACAATTTATTACATATTATCATTTACGCGGTTACGAAGTAAAAAAATTAACGGTGATATGAATAAAAATTTGGTCGAAAGATACTGCTATCCATATGTAATTAACAGAGTAATATATTATGACAAATTAACTTTCTGTGTAATTTATTTTGTGGAGCCCCACGTTTTTGGGACGCCAAAATGTAACAATACACTTTCTGTGTATTTTAATTTGTTCATTAATTTAACTCATACACTTTATATAACATTACTAACAATGTGTATGTATAAATAGAGTTCAGGTGTAATTATAATAAGAGTAGTCCTTTCAGGAATCGTAATATGTTTTCATTTATTACTTCAAACAAACATAATAAAAACAATAATATAATAGTAATATTTACTTCGCCATTAGAAATTTATTATCTGTTGTTTCTTTGATTGCCGTACATTCATCATAAAAATATATTTTATCTCTTATGTTTTATATTATCAATTCTCTGTAAAACATTTCTTATTCATATTATAAATTCTCGACTACTCAGTCTGAATATGTGGTTTATAATTGGTAATATTTACCTTCTTAATCTTTACTTGACATACCTTTTACGGCTTTATAATCATTTAACAAAACTAGTTGATTATTTCCAATTACTTTACTTTATGTGCTTTGAATGAAAAAAATTTAACTTATTAAATCAATTATTTATACTCCAAGCAAGGATTTAAATAATTTTATGTTGACTGTTCATTCATTAACGAATGAATGATTAAAGAAAATTCTGATTACAAGTAAATTACATTCTCTTATCTCTATCTACATAGTAATTCTTTAATTTTAAAATGTTTTTATTAATGTCTTTCAATGTCTTTATTCTTTGATAATTATAAATTGGTTTTTCGTCACCTCAAATTTCTGCAGATTGTCCCATGTCCTCCAGTGATCTGTCGGTCCTCTCCTACTGGATGTCCTCTTGCATTTTCTGGTTTCACTAGTCGTCCTCCCGTCTCTCGTCCTTCATGGTCCATCGGCTGCTGTAGACTGTAATGACGTGTTACTCTGGATCGGCTGCTGTTGTGATAGAAACAGTCTCTATTGCTGTGCGTATCGTTCCTCTGCTAGATGTTCTCTCGCCATCTGTGTAGAGTTGATGTTCGTAGTTGTAGACTGTTCGTAGACGTCTGTCGATTTTAGTTACGGTACTTTTCATTTATTTTTTATTACTACTTGAAATCAAACATTTTCCATAATACTTTACAGTTTTATGATATAAAAATCTTGTTGATGTTAGACATAGCGTCTAACTCTGTCCGAAGTGATTAAAAATTCGCGTCTCAGACAGACATAGCGTACCGCCACGACTGAAGACTGATAGAAGAGAGAGTTTGGCTCTCCTGGGCTCGTATTATATTCACCTAGAAAACCACACCTGTTGGCTCAGGAATATGCATGTCAAAAACTGCCCACGGCGTCAGTGGCCCCACTCTCGTCTCATTTCACATATTCGCACTTTTTCGCCAATCGCACTGTTTAATGCGGATTTCAAAGTGATCTAATATTGTCTAATTTAATTACACACATGATATGTAATTATCATAATGATCGCATCATTAGTGTAATTATTATGCTTTAAAAACCGCACAGAATTCGCACTGATTATCAGAATTACGTAGAATTCGCACTGAACATGTGTCTGATTTTTACGCATGTTTAGAAGTTTTTGCACTCTTTCTAATATTTATGGTTTGCTTAAAATTAAATACAATCATAATTTAGCATTTATTTGGGGTGAAGTTGCAAACTTTCAGGCTCGAACAGGCTTCACACACACACTCTATTTACTTGTGTACACGCATACAGCGGTAATCGCGTGATGTTTCTTGTTGATTCCTGTTTATAAGCCAGCTTCCAATTTCACACCTGCTCGTCTATTATATATTACTAAAATTAATTTAAATATTTATTTTATTTCATATATGCGCATTACAACATATGCTTGTATTGTCGCAATATATATTTCGACCACTGTTATGGAATAGCACTGACTATAAACAATTCAACATGAAGACATCCGGTGTACTTGTCGTTTTAACCCTTCTTTTTTTAGCATTTGTCTGTTCTACTGGCGCCGCTAAATGCGCCGGTCTGAGACAAAATGTAAGTCTTAGTTATTTAACTGAATGTCAGTATAACTGTAAGATAACTTAGGTGTCTTAACGTTGTATTGAAACATTTGTTTCATGACTATAATCATTGCATGACGGTGTTTCATGACAACAAACCATTACAACACATTATCTGTGAGAGAGAAAGAGTGAGTGAAATGAGGAAACGAGAGGAGCGGCCAAGAGAGTGAACGAGAGGGGTAGACAGACAGAGATGGTGATAGAAGTAAGAGGTGTTGAGAGAAAAGTGGGAAGGGGAGAAATAGAGAGAATGGAGGTGAGAAAGTGTGAGTGAGAGACTGTGAGGGTAAAATAACCCGACAATGGCAAGAGAAACTTGCCTATGCAGGAAATAGTCAAGTGCAACTGATCAAGCATGACAGTTTCAAGTATTTGGCACGCACGAACGAGGACGCGTGTGATAGTTCTTTCACTTTTGCATCTTCTAGTAGCCCCATTTTTTAAATTCTGTTTTCTTTGTTTGTTTCAGTGTCGTTACTTTGATTGCTGTCCTGGCTTGAGATGCAGTCCAATAAACGATATGTGCATGTCACAATAACGACGCGACCCATCGTAACCAATGATATGCTGACTCTTTGTTTGGTTGTTTCATATTCTTTACACTGTGCTTCAAAGTTTGTAGCACATTATTTAATAGTTTTGTTTGCTGCCATAAAATCAGTGTTACCATTAACGTAACTTACGTACAATTTGTATATTTTATTTTCTTTTATCAAACTGTAAGAAAGTATAATATATTGTTTAATTGATTTATAAATTTACGTATTCTTATTCTATTACACTCTCATTCTATATCCACTAACACATTTTAGTAATTCACGTTTATTCCTCTTCAAGAATAATTTATGTAAAAAATATTACCATTAATATTAGTAGCGTATTGGTACACAGTACCGTCAGATTTATTACTATTAAGTTAATAATAACACAGTGATAACAATGATATTATGACTGTTTGTTTGTTTGTTTCAGTGTCGTTACTTTGATTGCTGTCCTGGCTTGAGATGCACTCCAATAAACGATATGTGCATGTCACACTAACGACGTTACTAGCTCTGTGCTTATGCTTCGTCCCGTATTTAGTGTTGTAATTATGATTGTTATTACTGTTTTGTTGTTGTTACTATTATTATTATTATTATTATTATTATTATTATTATTATTATTATGCCGGCTGTACAATGTTTACACATTTTCCAGAGCCAAAGATTACAGAAGTGTTGAATTGTCATCTTCCACTGCTGCTTGTCCATCCAAAGATTTTCTTAAATTTCTCGTTACCTCAATATAATCTGAATTTCTTCTATCCAGGTGATAGGTGGTCTTTATGTTTTCCTTCTTCCTGGTGGGGTTCATTCCATAAATCTCCTTGGCAATCTTTCCTGTGCTATCCTTTTCTTGTGTCCATACCATTGTAATCTTTTTGTTTGGATAAAATCAACAATTGAATTTTTTACATTAATTCTGTCCTAAATGACTTTAATTTTATCACGTCTGTATACTCGTGTAGAACGTCTCCAACAGTCCATCTCTGCTGTCATTAATTTTATTCTTGTGTGTAAGATAAGTTCATAAGGATGAAAATATGCAGTTCCTGACAATAAAATTACTTTTTATGAACGTGATGTTTCTGCCTGCTTGATAAAATAGCTTTAGAGTTCCATGGGCCTAATATTACATAAATTCCATAGACTTATAGAACATGTATCTTTCTCCTTTTGCGGTAGGTATAGTATGTTAATGGATGTTTTAGGCTGGTGAATTTTATTGGATTATTATTGGTACTTTAACGTTGTTATAATTATGCTGGTTATTGTTGTTGTTGTTGTTGATGTTGTTGTTTTATTACTGTTGTTGCGGCTATTACCGTAAGGCTCATATCGAACTGACCGCCAACACGGTGAGGCGGTCAGAATTCCAGTATGGTGACTCTTCCTTCACTCGCACACCTTTTTTAAGTGCTGGAGATTCACAAGTGAAAGGATGACGTTGGAGATATAGCTCAAGGAGTTCACGCCAGAGAGCGTAGTAGAGATTATGATTCGAGGCAACGCGAAGTGGGAACGCATTTCTGTACTTATTGATTCGGCTCTACAAGAAAAGAAAAGACTGGCCCAACTTACATCCAAAGGATAGTAAATGATAAGGGACGACTAGAAGGAGTTCGATAAGGGGGCAGTAGGTTACATCCTGAAGTAATAATAAGCTCAGTGGTTCCAGGATAGATATGAATGCCTGAATTAGGGGTCGTGTTCTCAGAGGGTGAGAGTCCCACTTACGAGGGGGAAGACGCTTTCCTCTGATTGAGCATAAACCATTTTCCCCATCTTAAAAAATTACCATTCTGTATATGAGATTTCTAGTAAAGTGGAGAACTTTTGTTGTATTTGTCTGGAGCTATGAAAGAGTACCGCGGATGTTTATTCGGCAAAACGGTATTCACACCTGCCGTGCCACGGGTATACAAGGAATCTCTGTTATCAACCGTTTGTACGTGCTGTGTTGGAAATAAAATCTTCTACGCATCGATCCGTGTCTGTGAAATCACAGGTAACGTCTCCGATCACGAAGTAGATTAAAAAATATAGATGTATTCAAAGAAAAATAATCCTATAGTGCAATAAAGATGGGGCGAATGACAAATTTACAAAACTGTGCAACAAAGGAAAACCTAGTTACGTTAACCGTACCACTATCTTATACGGGGTATTATTGAAGGAAAATTAAACGACAAGACAACAATTGGTAACAGATTTTTTTTATAATCTGAAAACAATGTGTTTTGCCTACACAATCGGAGACAAGTACTTGGGACATACTAAACTAGAAGTAAAGGTTCAAAATCAAAATCAAACTGAGATACATCACACCATCTGTGAATACTAACGATCGGTTGATTTGTTTCAATTATTAGGTAAGTAATGTTATCACAACATAATTGTTACCTTCCTATCATCAATAATTAGCATATCTTTGTTGTACTACAAACATAATTTGAATTGTTAATTTTGTTGTTTCATTAAAATAAATTATAACAATTTTTCGACACAAATAAATACAGAAAGTTTTTTTAAAAATTAAGTAACATATATACATAGCTTTTAGAGGAGAAAAACAAAATGTATAAGAATTGTACAATACGCATGTATCTACATGCATTAAATCAATATACTAAAAAAACATCATTATCTGCTTGTACTCAAACACGGGATTAGACACTTTGCCTGTTCCAATTCTAAAGGCTGTTTTTCCGTTTCTTCCTACGTCTTCCAACAGAACTTCGCCTTTCTCCCTTTTTCTGCTGTAGATTTAAGCAAATATTCCTGTTCCGGCTTCAAAATACCAAGTTAAAAAAAGCCTCTCTATTGGTTTGCGGCCAAATGTTAGTTGCTAGATAGTCAATGTGCCTTCTGGTCAGTCCCTTTTGGTGTAGTAAGATATAAGTGTCTGCCTGCTGGCTGGGTGAAGGCGCAAGCCATAGTCTTGTCTGTAAAGAGCGTCCGATCCTCATTACTTATTGTTTAATATGACTGCAGTAAACTTATAAATTTTTAAAACTCAAGACTTATAATTTTCACTTTACTTGAAACTGAAATAATTTTTTCATACAGACTTGAAATTAATATGGATCATGACAGTAATCGGGAAACAGTTAGAGCCATCAGAGATTCGTGAAACAAGAGTACGAATCGCTAGACACAAAGAACATTAAAAGAAGAAAAAGAAATAATTAAAAAAGAAGAATTCCAGTTAAAATGTAGAAAAGAATATAGTGGAGCAAGAATATATCAAAACATATAAAATTAAAGATATATCATACTACACTAAAGATTCTAAGGATTTATGGTGCAGAGGCTTGTCGGCTGAACGAATCATACAGGAGGAGACTATAAGCGGTGGACTTACATATGGATGCCCTAAGGAGATCTGCTGTAAAATCACGACTGGCCAGAGTTAGAAATGATTTTGTTAATGGTACGGAGACTGAGGAAATCATAACACGAAAGACGTCAACTGATAAGGCATGGGTACGTTCGATGAATGACGGATGTTAGACTTCCGAAAATAGTTTGGAAATGGAGGCGATCCAGACGGAGGTAAAAAGGACGACCAGAAGGATGTGGGAGGACGAAGGGCCACGAGGAAGTGAGGATTACTTGAAGAGCAAGTCATAAACAGAGATGAATGGCGATCAGGAGGTCAAAATGTGTTGAAAACCTTTTTACAGTCCCCCTACACTCACATTCACACACACACACATATAAATGTATAAATTTTATTAACATATTCTTAGTTAAGATTAATTTACATAATTATGTCGTCGAAATGTGTTACTTATATCAGAACCCTTGCATTATACTAGATATATATTCGTCAGTTATCTTGGATACTGATACAACGCATGCATACAATAAACAAGGCCGCAAAATATAAAAGCGCTAAAATTCTACATCGACGAACTGTTTCGGACGGATACAGAAGACGCAGAGTGTTGAGGAGCAAACGGTCGCTGAGACAGAAGCAACATTCGTCGCCCGCCGACATGAAAGTCCCCGTGTTTGTGCTGCTGGCCGTGATTCTCCTGTTGACAGTTGTGTCGTACACTGACGGTATGATGCTGTGCGGACGTTTGGTGACAGCGTAAGTATCGGCTGAACGACGGCCAGAATTATCTAAAATTATTGCTTACTATTAGACAAAACCGCTAGAAACTATTAAGTGACAACCTCTTAATAAATATACCCTTAAAATTCGATAAATAAAACTATATCTTAGTGGAATAATGCACAAATATTTTTAAATCCCTGCTATCAGTATCGAAGCCACTTATACGTGTATGAATAGAATAAATTTTACCTCTTGTATCCGTCTAATGGCTTTTCCGTTTTTATATTTCACTACGCGTTTCTGGACATAGCCTATGTTCCATCTTCAGGTGTAATCGCTCAGTAAAGTTCGTCAGATAATTAAAACAAATTACATGTCACCACGGTAATACTATCAATATATTTACGGCAGTATCAAGGGAACGCTTTCAAAATATATTTTATGTTTATTTACGAGTTATGGGTAAATTATGCGCAATTGGTTTTAATTATCTCACAAACACTACTGAGGGATTACACCTGAAGATGGGACATATTTTCGAAAACGCGTAGTAAAATAAAAAAAAAGGAAAATCCACTAGACGGATAAAAGAGGTAAATTTTATTCTGCCTAAATATTAACCACGCGTGTACACACACACACACACTCACATATTTTACTCTAGCTCATTACCACTAAAGCGATTTATGTTCACAATAATTATTATTTTAAATCATGATTACATTGACTCTTAATCGTTGTACAAGTAGTAGTAATGATTTTGTACTGACAGACAAGGAAATAATAATAATAAAGTCTCTTGTTGGTAATAATAAATATCACCAATCATGTTGAGAAGAAGGAACAAACGTATTGAAATAAACTGTTTGGCATTCGCAGATGACTTAGCTATGCTTTCTGAACATCTAACATCTGCAGTAACACAAGTTAATTTTTTAGAGGACATAGCCAGTAGAACAGGCTTAAGAATTCTTGCAGAAAAAAACAAATTTCTCACAAACATTAAAAACGCGCCAAAATTCCTGGTAAGAGATATTGGTCGAATAGAGAGGGTTCGAAAATTTAAGTATCTAGGAGAGATAATTCAAGAAAATTGCTTGGAAAAATCTGCTATAGAAGAAAGCATTCATAAGATGGAAAGGGCATATAGTATAACTAAAAATATTTACAATAAAATGTGTGTATCTAAAAATGCGAAAATAAGGCATTACAGTACAGTAGTGAAGCCAGAATGCCTATATGCAAGAGAATGTTTATCACTGAATTATAATTTAGACAAACTAGAAATATGGAAAAGACGAATTATTACGAAATTATTAGGCCCACGAAAAACTTTAGAAGGTTGAAAATTAAGAAGTAATGTTGAAATATCTCAAAGTATAGAAAATATAACAGAAAGAATGAGGTAAAGAATACTATTATTTTTTGGACATTCATATAGAATAGACGAAAATAAGTTGACAAAGCTAATCTTCAAATATCTGTGGGGGAAGAATTCAACATCAAGTTGGATTAAAGAAGTCCAAAAGGATTTAGAAAAAAATAATATACATCCAGAAGAAGCAATTGTAGGAGACGTTTTTCGGTCAAAAGTGTTAAAAATGGAGGGAGTCCATGGTAGGAGAGAGAAAAACGCAGGTTCAAAGTGGACTGAAAACAGGAAGAAGAGACAGAGTGAGAAGATGAAAGAATATTGAAAAAATGGAAAGAACAAAGAGTAAAGAATTGAATTTGGCATATGTTCCTTAGATGGCCGATACGGAAAAAAAGTCTCTTGTACGCTAACTCCATTCAGCATAACACAGAACAATTTTGTTGCAATTTTAAGTCTACAGTAAATTTAATTTCAGCCACAGTCACCAAACCAAATAGCCCTTCTAAAGCCTCTGGCAGACGTTGTCTCCAAGATAGTTGACTTTACCCCAAATGTACAGATTTTACGTTTCTGATTCAATTAAATAAAATTTGATTTTTACTTCACTACTTTTACGGAATGTGTTTTAATTTTGAAATTGTAATTTTTAAACTGGATAAGTAGTAAGCCACCATATAAATACTTTTACTTATTTTGCGCTCGTAAACTTGCAGCCTGTTTTCTACAGTTGTAAATACACTGTATCTTTCTGATTACAAATACTCTGACTGATTATTTTTATCGTTAAATTTATTTGTATTAGTATAAACCTGTTTTGTTTAATTTTTTACTTATTTTCTAATTCTATCCACACTGATACCAACTTACTGAATTTGTATTGTTACGACGGTCTACTTGATCGTCGTAGGTACAGTGGAAACAAAATACAAGACACCAATTAAGTCACTAATCACCAGCTTTAATTTTCACAGTTAAACAGTTCGTAATTAACAACACAGTCTCTTACAACAAATCAAATAAAAATTGTTCACACGCAATAAAGTGTCCACTAATATTAAACACAATTGTATTACAATTATCACGTCCGATTATTAAATACTTCACTAATAACAACATGAACGCACACAGTAATATCGCCCGATAATCACTTGTAATCGCCCGACAATATACTGAACTGGTCCCTGAGTAATTGTATTTATAGTCCCTCGAAAATCTAGACGATTCCACATACTACGTATTACCTCTAAACTATGACGTAATTGATTGCGACCTTGACCAAAACCTACTGATATAGAAGGCCTCACAACTGATCCGTGACGTCATCGTATGTAGACCGACTTCACGGCCAGCAGTACATTATTCCGAGTTATTCAGTTACAGAATAAAATTACAACACAAGCAATCGTAATTAAATGCCGAATATATGTATAACAATTTCTCAACAAAATCACTGAATTGAACTCACTGAATTTTACACGAAAAATCTACAAATTTAACGGTAATATTGTCAATAATTTCGCTCATCGCTTTAAGCAGATAAAACTTAATTTTAAATTATTTCTCAGATAATTAATAATCTTAATGCAATTTCTTAGATAATAGAAAAAATAAAACAATTTGATTGTTCCATTTTTGTTTATATCGAAAAAAAATTGTTTCGTTTTTGTTTATTATCGAAAATAACTAAACCAATTTTTTTAACCATTTAGAGCCCATGAGCGAAATTGGCGATGTCGTGGTTAAATTTTCATATTTTTTATATTTCCCTCTGAAACATTCGATAAACACGTAGATTGTTCTGTGATGTCGTAACAGTATTTTTAATTCACTACATCAATGAATTAACTGTGTTTCCAAATTTTAACTATTTAACTACTTTTTAATTACCTATATAGCTTCCTAACGACTCGGATCACAAATTATTATTGATAAAATGATAAATTTTACCTGATGGCTTAAACTAGTTTTCGCTCCGTTAGAGCTTCGTCGAGGCTGTCGCTAGGAGCGCTGCCTGTTCTGTTTTTGGTGGCGTCGCCGTCGTTCGAAACATCGCGCTGTCTATGCGTTGCGTAATGTGTTCAGATAGTGTATGCCATTTGAATTGTGTCTGTACGTTTATGATCTGTACGTTTTTGTGCTTTGTATATTTCTAGTTGTTCAATAGTGTCTCTAGGCTTCTCCTTTTGAGTGTACGCGTAGGATTTGAATGTTTCTGTTTATATACCGACTTTGTCACTACTTATTGCCGCACTGCTAAATACTTCGTTCTTGACGACGCCTTTCGGTGTCTCCACCATCTTCATATCTTAAACGAAGATGAACCGTTTAAGGTCGTTTAAGACCTGAAGATGGTCGATACACCGAAAAGCCTCGTCAAGAACGAAGTACTTAGCAGTGTGGCAATAAATAGTGACAAACTTGGTGTTAAGATGGCTGCTAATAAAACTAACAAAACTGGGAATGATTTCTGTTTATGTTTGTGTATGTGTGGTTTGCCTCAGTGAGACAGATTTTATTTTTTTTTTACCATCACAGGTTTGTAGGTCAGTGTTTTTTAAAAATAAATGTGTAATTGAATCAGTTGAGTAAGTATTTTTAATATTCATGATTCACACTACAATATTCATACTACAATACGGAAGGTCCGGTCAGTTGAAATGTTTGCGTAGCGACATCTGTAGCTTAGCGGTACAACTAAAATATTTAGTTTGTTGTGAGTCTCATATTTTGCGTCTTACACCTGTTAACTTTTATATCTGTCTGTCAATTTACTTATTGTTTACCAGCTAATCGAAATTTACTTTTCACGCGTGTTTTAAAAACTGAAAATAAATAAATAAAAAGTTCGATGCAAAAACAAAGTTTTAGTGGCAATGGACATTGACAATAAAATGGTAAGTTTGTTACGAAATGTTGCTCCTTCAAAAACAATAGTTTACAATGGGCGCTCTACTTTAAAACTGGCCGTACGATCACTGAAGACGACGCCTCCCGAAAAGAGTAACATCTACGAATGCGGTGCACAATGCGGTGTACATCCACTTTGTACAAAGCTCTTTCACACCACACTCTTGATTCAAAATATTATACGGACGATCATTTAAGATTCCGATCATCTCAGCAATGTCATCCACTCTCAATCTTAGGTCTTCCATTTCGGTGCATGACATTTTCTAAATGATATCTGGAGTTGTTGAACATTTTTTAAAGTCCACTGCGGAGATCATTTTCAATGCTCCTACGACCACGTTTAAACTAGAGTTTCCACTTAAAAACCTTTTGTTTTCGGATCGGCATTATTTTTTGACGCACATAACATTTTTCTTTAATTTTTTCTTGCTGCTACACTTTTTATGGGATTCAATCACACCACGATGTTTGATTTTCTTGAGAACACGCAAAACACGTAGAATGCGTACATTTTAAACGAGTGCCAACAGTGAATAACAGCTTGACAGATAGATCTGAAAGTTAACACGTTTTTACATGAAATGTGAACCTTACACCACACGAAACATTTTAGTTATACCCCCAACTACAGACAGCGCTCCGCGAACTTTTCACCTGCCCCTCATATTATCTGTTTTGTGACTATTTGTTATTATTTTGTTTTTATATAGTATCCAAGTCACTTTTTCACAATAATTTAATTACCTTGTATCCGTCAGTGACTTCGTTTTAGCGTTTTTTATATAGGCGCGTTTCGTGACATGTGTCACATCATCAGTAATCCTCGTCAAATATTAAAATTCACATAAAACACATAAAAACACATTTGCACATATTTACTAAATCACAATAACGACACACACATAACAGGATGTAACTTGGGCTCCGTTGGACTGGTCCGACCGCGCGTGTAGTTGCCGAGCCACTAATTAAACTCTCTAATTATGTTTAGAGTTATTTTAGTTATGTTTTCTAAATTTAATATAAAAGTCGCGTTTAAAACAAATAATAATATTTCTAATTTGTTACGCATAAAACAACCATTCCCGTTAGAAGAGAAAACAGGTGTTTACAGGATGTCATGTGATGATTGTGATTGTTTCTATCTGGGTCAAACTGGCAGGTCTTTCTTGAAAAGATACAAAGAACATCTACCAAGGAATGATTTAGACAAGACCAAATCTAATTATGCGCGCCATCTAATGATGCATAACTATAATTACACAGATTTCAATACTAATTACAAAGCAATCCCTGTATGCGGTATGGGTAGGTTAATGGACGCTCTCGAGGAGTTTAAGATTTATAAATCATTTAAAGACAAGAATATCAACAATAACAGTATATTAAACGAACAATTAAGGTTTCAATCTCAATCACTATATGATACAGCTCTAAATATAATCGCGCATGAGGTAATGACTGATGATAAGGATTGACTTAGTTTAATTAGTGGCTCGGCAACTACACGCGCGGTCGGACCGGTCCAACGGAGCCGAAGTTACATCGTGTTATGTGTGTGTCGTTATTGTGATTTAGTAAATATGTGCAAATGTGTTTTTATGTGTTTTATTTGAATTTTAACCTTTGACGAGGATTACTGATGATGTGACACATGTCACGAAACGCGTCTATGTAAAAAAACGCTAAAACGAAGTCACTGACGGATACAAGGTAATTAAATTATATGTGTTATTATTTCCTTCTGCTTCTAATATATTATTTATTTAAACCTTTTGTTACAAAATTAATAATATTTACACAATTATACAATTATTTACTGTTTATAAAGTGTACAATATAATATAGGTTTGGGTGGCGCCTAAAATAACTTAATACATTATTGCCCTCCTTGGTAGGAAATTACTATGCTGGCACTCTTGTGGAAGTAATAATAAGGGATTAGACAAAAGTGTAATATTTACCATCCACGCTATTTAATGTACATTTAGACGATACTGTTGGAGACTGGACGCACAGGCTGGAAACGCTGAAGTTTAGCAGTAATATTTAATTAAATAATTTTGTTACGATCAGATGTTATAATCTTCCTGTTTTCGGATGGTCAGACTTTCATAGCCGACAACGAGGACCACCTGTAGAGGTCCCTCTATAGATTGCAGCAGATTTTTCAAATGTATGCTTTGTAAATCTCTGTAATTAAGACCAAATCCGTTGCTTTCATGTCGGGTGTAAGCTAGTTGTGAACGCTGAACTCACTGATCAGGTGCACTCTTAGATGTGGCTTAACTTACGTTGGCGACGCAGGTGTCGATAAAATGTAAAGGAGTTTAACTACATGCGTGGAACTGCTAGAAGAATATTAATGGTGAATTATCTGTTAAAATTCGGTAAAATGATGGCAGTGGCATGCAGTCCTTATGGTAGTGAAAGATGAGAACTGTATGCAAGGACCAACAGCCGAATTCAGGCTAGTGAGACCTCTAGTAACCAGAGGCCATTGAACGATGACAGAAGGAACGTTCTCGGATAAAGATTTACAACCTGAACGGCAGGATCAAGTGATACAGACAGGGTTGCACACACACACACACACACACACATGTACAAAGGTTGCATCAGGATAAAGGGCAAAGCAACTGGTGTTTCAGCTTTATAGGGGAACCGCAACATCGGAAGGCAGAGGACAGGTTTGTCAGATCATTGCGTGCGCAACATGCTGTAGGTCCCAAAGCCTCAAAAAGAAGAAGAAGAAGAAGAAGAAGAAGAAGAAGAAGAAGAAGAAGAAGAAGAAGAAGTAGAAGAAGAAGAAGAAGAAGAAGAAGAAGAAGAAGAAGAAGAAGAACAACAACAACAACAACAACAACAACAACAACAACAACAACAACAACAACAACAACAACAACAACAACAACAAGGAGGAAAAAGGAGAAGCATAAAAAGAGGAGGATGAGAAGAAAATTCGATTTTACATTAAACATTTTTTTAATATGTTAAGCTACATTTATGTCAAACAATGCAAAATAATAATAAATAATTTTCATCTAGTTCTCTCTTAACTCAGTGCCTTCTTTATATTGATATACTGTCTGTCCTTTCTTCAGCTTCTAGGTCTTTAAGCATAGTAGTTCCCCTGACTCCCTCTAAAATCATTTTTACTAATGTTGTATTTCTGTGTTTCAGTGTATGTATAGAGTTTGCTGTCCAGGTTACAAATGCGTCGTTAACAAAGTAGAAAGCAAGATGCATAAAACATGTGTATAATAATCTTTACTGTAGGCTGCGATAGATTACTGCACGCTATGAAGCGATCTGTTCAAAACGTTTCACTTGGCTTTAGAAGTACCACACATTGTTTGTAAATTTATCTTAACGTAAAATATAATATAAAATGTATGTTTAAATTATTTTAATCGCGTATGCTTTCTGACCTCTAGAATTCGCTCACTACTTTCAACGCAGTGCATTTATTATCAGTTAAATTTTGATATTAGGTTATTTCTTAATAATCAGAAAAATTACGAAAATACAGATTATACTTTGTTCGATGTCGCATGCTCGCACGGCTTGTGACAATATTGTTATATTGTTTTAAATCCGGGCTGTTACGTAATGGCCATTAACCTACCTTGTTACTTGTGGCCCGGGAAAGACGCGGGTATTGTTCGGCCGTACGTGTTCTCTGTCGCTTCGCAGCGGCTCTGAAGAAGATTCCTGAAACGTTAGCCGACTAATGTCGCACTACGTCAGCAACCGACCACGGCCTAGCAGCCCGGATTTACAATAATACTCTTACGACGGCCTACTTGATCGCCGTATGGTACAGTGGAAACAAAATACAAAGCATAATTAAGTCACTAATCACCGGCTTTAATTTTCACAGTTAAACAATTCGTAATTAACAACACAGTCTCTTACAACAAATTAAATAAAAATAGTTCACAATCAAAAAAATGTCAACTAATATAACACACAATTGTATTACAATTGTCCCGCCCGATTATAAAACACAACGCTTCACTAATAACCACTTGATATTACGCACACAGTAATATCGCCCGATAATCACTTGTAATCGTCCGACAATAAACTGAACTGAGCCTCCCTGAGTGCTTGTATTTATAACCAGCCGGAAATCTAGATTATTCCACATACTACGTATTAGCTCTTCCGTGACGTAATTAATTGTGGCCTTGACACAGTGCATGCGACCGCGCGAATTCTGCCACAGTCTAACAAATGCGCCGAGAATCACGTACCACCACACATTGTAGCGCGAGATTCTTCCGGAACATTCGACAACACGTACACTGTTCTGTAATGTCGTAACATATTGTTACGACGGTCTAACCAATCGTCGTATAGTACAGTGGAAACAAAATACGGTCAACAATAAAATCACTAATTAACGGATTTAATGAGTCACAGATAATAATATGTAATTAACTCGTACAGTATTTCATGTTAAATTTGTCCACACACTATAATAATGTAAACTAATAGAGTTCCACACAGCTTATAACCACTTGAGTCGCATTGAATATATCGCACAACAAAGTGACTTCAAAGCGGCAGCTCTAGCCCAAATATAGAGTGCAAGTTTCCAGACTAATGTTCCGTAATATGCGTCCTTAACAAGGACTCGATAACTCTAGAGGATTCTTGAGTGCGGCCTTGGTAGAAACACGCACCTGCTCGGCTAGCCGAGAAACGTGTACAAGGACGCTCTCGCCCTTTTCGAGAAGGTTCCATCGTTACAATATAATAAGGCTATAATTCTAGCTTTTGTTTAATACCGTAACAATTGTACAACAATGCTCCAATAAACACTAAAATTTCCAAACATTCGGACTAAAATTTATCCTAATCTTGCACTCTCTAGAGTTTTACGAACATTTCAAAATTTTAATACTGTTTTTTTACCATCGAGTCAAAGTATTCTGAGATTTCAATCTTGGTCTGAAAGTATATTCAGATCTTGGTTGAAATTCTCTTCAAATTGATTTCAACATGAGTATTAAATGATATCAAATTTTTCCGAATTTTTCGGCTTCAAAGTCCGAAAAAGTTTCAACTTTCCAATGACGAACTATTCGTTATATTTCAAATGTTAGTTACAATTCCATTTAAATTGGTATGCTATATAATTTTTTGAATTTTTATCAAAATTTCGAAACACATTTCGTATCCGTCGACCCAAAATTTTAAAATTTCAAAGATTGGAGTCTACAGATAAAAAATTTTGAGATTTCCCAAACTGTGTCTTACAGTGAGACTCTGATTAAAGATTTCTTAAATTTGATATGATGGAATTTTTAAGATTATTAAACTGGTGCCCACTGTACCCCTCACAGCTCCTGTCAACTACAAGTTACGTGAACGCTACACTACGGCAGACTGGTGAACTAACGCAATACGTACTGCACTCTACAGCATCTGAGAAACACAGATAGACAAACAGATAGACAATTTCTACTTTTGTAGAAATAACAATATAATATGATCTAAGCAGTATACGATGATAATGGTTATTGCAAAGTTATTGAAACACAGTCAGTGACTAGGAAATAATATATAACTGTAGACAGTTACTTAAGAATAAGGAGAGCAGACTTAAACAAACTCGCGTAGCGTTAATCAACAAACGTTTTCATGACCCTCTACCGTATGGACGAGGTAACTGAAGACGTCTGGACCCATTGGACCAATCCCATAAATTTTTGAAAAGCTGTCTCGTCCGAGCGAGACAGCTACTAAGCGTTATCAGATTTGACTAGGAAATTGACCAAAATAACAGACACAAATACCTGTCATTATGTACTCTATTATACATATACCTGTATTGTATAATTTGTTGCCAGAAATGACAAAACTAAAAGTATTAACAGTATTGTTATTTTACACTGTGATTTTATTAAGCTGTTACTGTTTAAACGAAAATAAGGAAACAGAGAATTTATAGGTATATTTCCCTTGGAGAATACTAATTTAATTTTTGCTAGGCGTAAACAAAATAATACAGGTTTAATTTTAAATTATAGTTTCCATTTTGATTACACAAATCAGTTGCGAAACTCAGGCAATAAAATTTAGAGTGCTTGTAATAGCACAACAAAGAATGTCAAAAACATTTACGTGAGATATGCAGTGAAGTTAAAATCATCTCCGAAATCACACGAACAAAAAATACTATATAGCCTATCAGCCAATCTGTAGGTTACAACACAACATAATTCGATTTTTCAAAATTTACCAAGTTGGTGACTAGTATAATTTGTTGTATAATCTGTGTCATATATCTGTATAACACACGAGAATAAATGTAACATCAGTATGATTTTACATCAGTTACTAAAATAGCTTTGTATAATTACTTAAAACTTCCGGGCTGAAACGCCGTGGTCAAATGCTTGATGTAGTATAGCTAGACGTTTTGGCCACACCACCGGTGGCCATCTTCAGTAGCAAAAATATTCGTAATAGGTGGTATGCCGAACAATTCGCCCAGTGAAATGGGAACAAGCAACAGTGAGAGAAGGCTACGCTGTTTCTATTTATAACTTTTTGGCCGCTTTAGTTGTATAAGCGAACCAATCAGAAGCCAGCTCATCATTCTCCACTGTGATTGGCCGTGGAAAATAAACCATGCCAGACACTATTTCTCCTGAGAAGATGCAAGCCTTCAGCTGTTTCTATAAAGAACAGCGAAAGAGTATAAAATAAGTTGTAATTAAGAAAATTTTGTTAGTGCTTATAATCACAAACAGAATTACCACTGTTGCACACCACTATAGAAAAATTATTCCGAATATCGTTTTCAAGCTTTACAGTGCATCGCCAGATCTGACGATACTTCACAGTTTTTTCCGATCTAACGATGAGCTGTGAAGCCTGAAAGCGCTAATCGGAGTCGTCCTCTGTGATTCTTCCCTTCAATTGTTCCTTCTATTGTTCTCTTAACCAACCCACTGTGTTGTAGTATATGGCCTATAAACTTAGCTCTTCTGCCTTTTAAATTTCGTAGAAAGCTCTTCTCCTGAGCTCTTCTAAAGACTTCCCCATTCGTTACCTTCTCCCTCCAGCTTATCTTAAATATTCTTTTGTAGCACCAGGTCTCAAATGCTTGGAGTATTATACGATAATCTCTACTACAGAAATCTCAAATCATTCGGCTACCTATAATCTTCGATATAACTAGGGCATCTATTTTCAGCCTCTTCATTTCTATCTTTAAATTTTCTAGTTTTCCACTTTATAACAAGGTCTTTACATTCCAGGTTCCAATCTTCTTTTCAGTATTGTGTTTAACTGGACTAACTTCTCGAGTAGTCCCCACCCGAGGATCCGAACAGGGGACCGTTTTACCTCCGGAATATTGTACAAGACAAGCATCTAACCCCTGTTCTAGTCTGCCCTAATCTACTTTTTATTTCCTCTTCCGTTGTGCCTTGATTACTCAGTGTGAATCCTAGGTACTTGAATTTGTCTGTTCCTCTAATTTTAAAATTTTCGTCTACTTCTAAATCTGTTGTCTCTTCATCTCTAATTGCCAAGTATTCAGTCTTTTTTATGTTTATTTCCAATCCCATCTTTGTGTATTCTTCATTCAACTTTCTGACCATGTAGCTTAGATCTTCTTCATCCTGGGCTATAACTAACTGGTCATCGGAGAAGCATAGTGTGTACAGGTGTTCATTTCGTATCGGTATTTCCATTCCATGGCATTTCTGTTTCCACATGGTTAATGCATATTCTAAAAATATCTTAAACAGCGTGAGCGATGTTGGGCAGCCTTGCAATAACCCTTTGTATGTTTTAAACCTACAGACAATTTTGTTACCTCCTTTAATTTGTACGTTGATGTTTTTATATAGATTTTTTACTGCTTGCGTCAGGACTTTCGGTATTTCCAATTGTGATAGAGCTTTAAACATTTCTTGTCTGGGTACTGTATCATATGCTTTTCTAAGGTCGATAAACGGTAGATGTACTTCCCTGTTCTTCGCTTTTTTCGTTTCTATCATCTGTTGGATTGTATATATCTGGTCTACGCATGATCTCCCGGCTGTAAAACCTGCTTGTTCTTCTCCAATCTTTCCCTCTATATTTTCATCGATTTTATTTCTTAGCTCCCTACCATACAGCCTTCGCATTGTTGCTGTGACACTTAATGCCTCTATAGTTTTCGCAGTCTTTTCCTTTGCCCTTTTTAAATATCGATGTAATTCGTGCCTCTGTCCATTCCGCCGGTAAATCTTCTCCGTTTATAATTTTCTCGAACATTCTTCCTATCATTCTCATAAGTTTTTCGGTTCCGTACTTTATTAGTTCCGCTACTAACCCTCCTGGGCCTATGCTTTGTTGTTTTTCATTGAGTTCACTGCTTTCCTTATTTCTGCCGCCGTTATAGTAATTCTATTTGCTATTTCTGTCTCTATTTCTTCTTCATCGTTATTCAGGAATTTTTGTCTACGCTCCGTAAGTAGGTTTTGTATAGTGTGTCTCCCACTCATTGTCTTGTATGTATTGAATATAGGTTTTATCCTTCCTATTCGTTCGTAATGATTTAATTACATTCCATGCTTCTCAACTCCTAGTTTCTCCTATGTATTGGTCTACATTTCTACACCTGTTTTCCCATGCTTCATTTTTCTCTTTGCTGACCATTTCCTTCACTCCCTTGTTCTTCTCTCTGTAGTTTCTGTAATCTTCTTCTTTTTTCGTGAACATCCATTTGTTATATAATTTTTCTTTGCTTTTATCTCTTCTATCGTCTCTTCCTTCATGTCCCATTTGTATGTATTATTTCATTCTCTCCTATGACTTCTAGTGCTACTTGCAGCATAGCTTTTTTATGTGTTCATATGTGATGTTTACTTCATCATCATGCGTAAATTATATTAACTTTTGATCTAGACATTGCTTGTATCCTTACAAGCAAGACGTTGCTTGGTTCCTTATCGATTTGTCCTGTAATAATTGAATTTTGAATTTTTTTTCCTTACTTATTCTTGTTGCCGTAATTGTCTCTTCTGTCTTTGTTGGCATTTTGGCTCCTGTCCATGGGAATTTCATTTTTGCTATGAGTAGGTTATGGTCGGTTCCACACTCCTCTCCTCTCTGAACGTTGACGCCTTTTATTATAATTGTCGTTCTGTTCCTTATTATTACATACTCAATAATCGATCTCAGCTTTCTTGTTTCCTGTGTCCAAGTATATTTATGTATATTTTTGTGTTCAAAGAATCCGTTTGTAATTTTTAAGTCATTTAGTTCACACAGGTCTATTAGCTTTTCTCCATTATCATTCAATATCTCTTCTCCAAATCTTCCTACTCTTTTGTCATTTTCCCTCTTCCCGACTCTTCCATTAAGATCACTATCTATTATGATTTCGTAGTTTTGTTTTATTTTTGTAATTTCATCTTGTAACGTATTCATAAATTAACCTTTTTCTGCAGCAGAGCTATCATCCGTTGGACCATAAAAAGCTAGTATTGCTATTTCTCTACCATACAATGTCAGGTTTAGTTTTACTATTCTTTCGTTCACTGGTTCCCATTATTTTATATTTCTTCTGCACCTTTTCTTGATAAGTATTACTACGCCGGATTTTGCCCTCTGATCTTTATTTACTCCGCTTCATACATGTATAGTACCTTGTATTTCTTCTGTTCCGTTTCTTTTTTTCTTGGTTTCGGTGATGACTAATATGTCCACTTTCATTTTACTAAATTCGTTTAAGATTTCTTTATCCTTTATATTCCAGCCTTGGATGTCCAGGTTCCGAACTTTAATCTCCTTTCTTTCCTCTTCTTCGTTTTGTTTGTGTTTTTGCCTTGGTTGATGTTATCAACTGGACTTCGAAAATCATCAGCAGAACTGCCCCCCCCCCTCAAGTATCAGACGAGGCTCCCTCTAGTTGAGGTGCGGATTTCCACCCGGGGATTATCTTTATTATTTTTCATCCTACTTTTGTCTTTCAAACTCCTTCAATTTTTACGTGAGTTTGGTTATTTATGACTAAACGCCACAACCCCCATTTTGGAGGACCTTTTTGTTCGGCCCCCCACTGTGGCTCAGTCGCCGTTCGCAGCCGCTCACTCTGAGTCAGACGCTGTTGTTGTGCTAGTTTTGGTCCGGCCCGGGTAACATCAGGTTCATTTTGCAAATTATTGAGGTCAATGGGTCTGAGAATTTTACTTTAACGAAATCCCAGACCAGTTGTATTCAACCGGCCAAAATGAGAATTCTAAGGCACGTGGCAGGAACTAGTCTTCAAGATCGCAACAGAGATATCGATGTACGGCAAGAACTGAATGTTATGAGAATACTTAATAGGATTGCCCATCACCGGCTAAAGTATTTTTAATATTTTATCCTAATCCCCAATCGACTATCGAAAAGACGGAAAGGTGTGACGCTTCCGAAGAAGCACCGGATTGGATTGACACGGCTCCAGTCTATCTGATTGCGATGGAACAGGTATGTTTTGGTTTAAGTAATCCTTGATGAAGATGCTGATGATTCAAGGTGCTTGTGAATCACTCACAATATCCCTTGCGTTGTCCGCTAACATAGTCTTAGTGAGCTGTTCCACTTCTATCTGCTGCCTCATCAACGTTGCCATGACAACAGTCCTTACTGACTGACTCCCAATTGTTGAAACATAACGCGGGTTGCATTCCTTGAGCAATCTAAACACAACACGCTAACAATGAAGAAGAAGAAGACAACGATTATAAATCCGCAGACCGAGACCAAAACTCAATAATACACAACACATACAAACTTCCCTGCAAGGCAGTCACAGTATAAAAATGAAGACATAAAACGAATTACTAATTAAGTAATTATAGATGTTTATTACAGTTACTAAATTAATAATTCAATTATTGTAAAATTTGAATGACCATGTTTATGTATATGTAAAGGTTTATTTTATATTTCTCTGTGTGTTTCTGTATGTTTTGTGCGTATGTGTTCGTGCTGTTCTGTGTTGGACCCATGGCTTGTATAACAAAATGATTTATAAAACTCTGTTGGGGTTTGTTTCAGTGTAAATTCCTTGAATGCTGCCCACCTTACATATGCAACCCCATTATGGAGTTATGCTTATGAAACATCGTTGTTCATGCTGCAACACATATGACCTACTGACCGCTTCTTCAAATTAATTTATCATTATTAGGCTTATAATAATAAAATAATTTATCTGAACACTGTATTATTGCCTATGAGTGTCTTAATGTGTTCTGTAGTTAGTTGCAAGAGCAATATATTAGTAAATTTTTTTTTGATCTGGTGTATTCTTTACTCGTTAAGTACCTAATCGCCTGCACCCGTTGTCAATTCTACTGCCAGAGCTGTAGGGTTGCGCTTCGTGAGACGACCCAATGGTTTCCTAGTACCGAGCCTCCGGTAGGGGTTCCTGCCTAGTGATCCTGTCCAGACGGAATATTATTTAATTATTTAATGGCCGCTACAACGACATGCTCGTACTAGGTCGTCTATATAGTATTTGTCGAGGCCGTTTCCAAGATTCACCTGGACGTGTTCGGTACTTGCCAAGGCCAGCTATGAGTGGGTTTGTCTGGGTCCTCGCAGCTCGGACATAAAATTTACGTGGAAGTCGCCTTGCGGTGTCTTCCAAGGAGCGGACACCGAGACCTCTTCTCAAGAGTCGAGAAGAAAACCGATAGGGGACTTCGGCCGCTAGCCGAAGGCTCCTATCGAGAAAGCTTTGCAACTTTCTTTTATGAAAGGTTGCGAGGTAGCCCCAGACGGAAAGAGCGTAGGTGATGATCGGAAACAGATACGCGTTGACGACCAACTTACCCAGCTTGCGGGTCATAGCTTTGTTGACAAGTATCGGAAACAGTTGCGCGAGACGAGCGGACGCTCTCTTTCGCATCGTCTCAGCGTGGGCACGCCAGGTGAGCCGACGATCAAGGTTGACACCGAGGTATTTAACCTCTCTCGACCAGGGCAGGTACGTTCTACCGAGTCTCACTCGGCCTCATGGTTCTTTCCGGCGCTTTGAGAATAGCACCGCGGAGCTCTTGGTGTCGTTGACGGCAACTTTCCAGATTTCCGTCCACGCCGAATACGAATCGAGTGCGCGCTGGAGTCGTAGGATAGCCCTGTCTGCGTTCCGATCGGCGGTATAGACCGCCGTGTCATCGGCAAACAGGGCTATCTGGACTCCAGACTCTCTGTGTGTGTCGTTGACGTACAAGGAGAACAGAAGAGGCCCTAGCACGCTAACTTGATGTACCCTGGCTGTAATGCGTCTCTCGGAAGAGACATGGTCGTCTATTCTCACGCAGAAAGTCCTTTCCGTCAGAAAGCTAGCAATCAAGCAAAGGTAGCAATCTGGGAGCTGGATTTCCCGAAGCTTGAACAAGAGCCCGTCGTGCCAGACACTATCAGAGGCCTTCTCCACATCTAGGAAACAGACGACAGTCTGCGCTTTCCGACAGCCGGCGCCCGTGATGTATTCCACCAGTCTCATCAGCTGATGAGTGGTGGAATGCCCCACACGGAAACCGAACTGTTCGGGGACCAGTACATCGAAGTTTCTTACAAGGTCTAGGACTCTCCGTTGTACAAGACATTCGAGGACCTTTGACGTGGCTGACAGTAGACTAATGGGCCGGAGGTTGCCGGGACGGGAAGCGTCCTTTCCCTGCTTCAGGATCACTATGACCGTCGCCTTACACCATTTCTGGGGAAAATAGGCCAGTCTGAGACGCGATGAACAGCGCAAACAAGAAAAGTACTCCTTGCTCCGGGAGTCGAGTTAGAGCGGCGTTCGAGACGCCGTCCGGGCCAGGAGCTTTTCTCGGTACGAGTTCATCGAGACAATCTGTGACCTCTTCCCTAGTAATGGGTTCGGGCTCCGCAGTGATCGGAAGAGACAGAAAGTCTTCCACTTTGTTCTCGACTACTTCATCGAAGTCCCAGTCCATGGCGGGTTAGGAGCGAACTGTCGCTCGAAACACGCGCCCAAGTACTCGGCCTTCGCCTCCGGGCGAGCCAGGATTTGACCGAACGTTCAAGCAATGGCTGGGATACAAGGTCGGCGCCTCTTCCCTACCGACGCCAAAGGTATCCGGTAAGGGCTACTTTCGTCCGATCCGTCCCCTGCTTGGGCCACGGCGAGTTCCCAACAGCGTCTCCGGTAGGCCTGCATTTCACGACGTAAAATGCCGGTTGCCCGGTTGTACGCTGCCTTGTCGGCCGGATCACGGGTCCGCTGCCAGCGTCTCCGGAGGCGATTTCTCCCGCAAGCGAGAGCACTCGTCTCCTCTGGGATCCGCTGCCAGTGGGGCGTGACACTAGGCTTCATCCTGGAAGACGCGTCGAACGCAGATACGACAGCCTCGTCAAACGCGGCAACTGCCTCGTCGACTTGGCGGACGGTTTCGAGTGGTCCCGCCTCTGGCAATCGGCGACTTAACGCCGGGCCATAGCGGTCCCATTCTACCACCTTCCTGACATCTCTGCGTACTACGTGCTGGGTAGCGACGTGTATCAAGATGGGGAGATGATCGGACGATAGTTCCGTTAGCGCGGACACATGGACCGGGCAGTCAATTCCTTGGATCACCGCCCGGCAGATAGTTAGAGGTACATAGCCACACAGTACTGTGGTTAGAGCCAAACAGCCCGGTAGATAGTTAGAGGTATATAGCCACACAGTACTGTGTTTAGAGCCAAACAGCCCGGCAGATAGTTTGCTTTCAACTGACACCGGCCGTGAAAGCCTTCGAACAAGGTTACAAGATGGTTTATTGATTCCGATAATGAGAAACAAAATTTACTATTATCGCAGTAGCAGAGTAGTGTCAACGGTCGTTTAATAATTTGGCGGCTCTTGTTACAAACCTCATCCTCAGTTAAGAAACGCTTTTATACGAAGAATGTTAATAAACATTTGTAGTAAGGGGCCGTCAGTCTTTGTCTCACCAGGAAAATACCGCTCACTGTTTCAACAAATATAAAAATTATTTTATTGTTCAGCCAAAAAAAGCCACTCAGACAATTTAAAACATAGTTGTATTAATAATGAATTGTTTTAACTTTAAGGTGCTTATAGAGGGGGAAAGCAAAGGCGGCCATTACTGGCGAACAGTACTGGCCACGTAAAATTTCTTATACACAAGGCAAATATTGACCGTCACTTTCGCGTCCCTTCCGGCCGTCAGTAGTTCTATGTGAGTGACCGTGACAACATCTCTGCTATTTTTTTTTAGTTTTTGACATGTCAGGTTTTAATAAAGAGTTTGATCAGGCTTTTGATCGTCATGGCGGACATTCCATAGTAATTCAAAGTTTTGGAGCTCGTCCAGAAATATTGTTATATCATCTGAAATCCCCTTTATAGATTTTGTTCTATTATTACATTGATATTATTACTAGCACTCATCTTGAACAACTACCACAACAGCGACCAACAACAGACTAATCCAAAGCAAATCCCACCCGGCTCTACTGGCGGCCAATGCTTGTTGTGACGGAAAGTTCTGGCGGCCAGTAGGTCACGTGACCGCTACTGGCCGCCTTTCGAGCCAGTAAATGAAACGTGTTTGAGTTTTGTGACCGCCAGTCTCAACTGCCCACTGAAGAGGAAAGTAACCTTATAGACAGGGAAAGTTACTGGCCTCCTCTACTTCCCCGTCTATAAGCTCCTTTACTTGAAAACTTCTTAATTAAAAGGAATAATGCAAACTGCCAACGAGAAGTAAGAACGCTGAAGTGTGCTTTGACATGAGGACGAATAATTTCATAGAGCAAGATATAATGATGGAGTCCACGAACAAATTTGCTTTATTGTTCATTATGCAGTAACTACAATCAATCAACATTGTATTATATTGTCAATTATTCAATACCACAATATATCAAGTTCTTGAGACTTGTTTTGTGAAAACTTTGTAATTACGTCAACAAAGTTTTGCTACACCACTGTAACACAGCTATACATATAAATATTCTAGATATTTTTATTTAATTCATACCATATGTATTGAAATATAATGCTGATTAAGCGTTCATGTTCAGTAGCTGTCTCGCTCGGGCGAAACAGCTTTCCAAAAATTGACTTATCAATTAGCGTTTCTTGCTCCTAGGAAACTGACGACTACAATACGGCAAAGGGTCACTCCAACGATTGTCGATTAGAGCTACGCGAATTTAATCAAAACTGTCAATAATATTTACAAAAGTGTACACAGTTGCGTATTATTATCTTGGCATTCTATGTGCTTCTATAACGTTCAACTTTTGCCCAGAAGTACACACTGTTAACGTCAAATTATTTTGTATATTTCTAACAAAACATGACAACTTACAAGTACCGGATGACAATTCTGTATGATGCGTGTTGCGTTAGTTCGCCAGTCTGCCGTAACGAGGCGTTGACGTAACTCGAGAATGGAAGACGAACCCCTAGCGCGCGTAGCGGCGGATGCTGGAAAGTACTGCACAACTAAAGTAGACGAATTGCCCCATTTGTATGGCAAGTAAGCGCGCGTTTATAACACAAAGCCGTGTATGGCTATAAAAGTACGCATTATAAGAATTACGAAGCGTTCGTATTATGCCGTACATTTCAGAATACACCACGGTGTCCGGATTTCTGCCGAGCGTAACAAATTATCCTAGTTTCGTACTAAAACTTGAAACTGTTATGCAACGTTTTGACATTCGTTCGTTAAATATTGTACGACCATTGAATCATACAAAAAGCGTATTGGCAGATATCCTGTTTCACAAAGATCCGCTTAAGATAATAGGCGTTAACTTTGTTGACTAATATACTTGAAATTTCTTTGTTTCTAACTGACATTTTCTTTTTATAATTAATATAGAATATAGAACTTTCACTTGTGAAACTTACTTGCTTTTTTTCTCTTTGTACGCGTTTCGGCGTGATGTGCGCCTTCGTCAGCAGTTCGAGACAGACTGGCCAGCAACTCGTAACGGTTTTTATTTGGAAGGTTTAGTGGCGGTGTTGTGTAGAGGAAGGGGATTGGCGCGGGGATCCAAATTATTGTTAGTTTTATGTATAATTGTGTCAAAAAGTGTGTGTGATTTATAGTGTAATTGGTCATTAAGTATGTTGTTTGGTTGTGTTGTGTGGTGTTTGTATATTTCATACTGTTCTGTTGTGTTAAGTTTTCGACTTTTGAGTAAGTAGTGTAATATCTCAAGATTAGTATCTATGTTGGTGTAGCTGTGGTTTTCTGTGTGTATGTGTATGGCAAACGCGGAATGTATATTGTTGTTGGATAAAGCTTTTAGGTGTTCAGAGTAACGTTATGAAAAAGATCTTCCCGTCTGGGCTATATAGAAACTATTGCAATCATTACGATTTAATTTATAAACACCTGTTTTGTTGTATTTGTCTATGTCCATGTTTGTATCATTGATGTGTTTTTTGATTGTATTGTTTGTTCTGTATGCTATTTTGTACTTGTGTTTCCTGAATGTGTTGGCCATTTTGTGTGTGTTGGAGTTATGGTATGTGAGTGTGATGTATTTAGATTGTTGTGTGTTGTTGGTATTTAGTGTTTTGTTGTTTTTGTTTATGATGTTTTTGTGTAGTTTGTTTATTAAATTAGGGTTGTATCCGTTTTTTATTGCTACATATTTGATTGTGTTGAGTTCATCGTTATAGTCCTGTTTACTTAATGGTATTTTAATTAGTCTATGGAGCATATGGTTGAAAGCCGCTTGTTTATGTTGTGTTGGATGGTTTGATGTGTTGTGAATAACCATGTCAGTTGTGGTTGGTTTTCTGTATATTTTATACATGTGTGTATTGTTAGTTTTGTTAATTGTTAGGTCCAGAAAATTTATACTATTGTTTTGTTCTATTTCCAGTGTAAATTTTAGTTTGTGGTGTATTGTGTTTATGTATTTGTGGAAGTTTTCGACCTGCCTTGTATTGACATTTTTATAAGTTGTTTATAAGATTATTTTTACTTGCAATTAATCACTGATCCAGAATGTAGTCTGTGCAGAACGCCGGCCGCTTATAACCTCACAGCATACATAAGTTTAGATAAAATACTAGACGCAAAAACATTACAGTTTACATCTCTTCATCTTTGGAATAGCACTTGAACACTGAACATAGCCTGTCGTTTACCTACTGCATTTCTGAAACGAAACTATGTGGCTGATACTTGTTCTTCACAGATTTTGTATATTCTCTTGTGGAAGATCTTGAGGAAGAGTTTGAGAAGGTGACTCATTAAGCTAATAGTTCTATATTCATCACATTGTTTTGCTCCAGGTTTTATAGATAAGGTAACATTTGGTTGCAATGTCCTCTGCTTGCAACATTTAAATTAGAATGAAAAAAAAACAATTAAGATGATTATTATACATCACGTCATCCGTAAACTGAAAGACCCACAAATAAGAAGTGATGTTAAAACTACTATTAACGAGAAATGCCACTCACTGTAGAATACATTTGATTACAAAGAACAACTCAGGAAATTTATAGTGAAATTGAGACCATCGAAGAATAATTGATGAAGCCGGATAAAATTAAAAAGTAATCCTGAATGACGGATGAAATACTCCAACTGATGGATGAAAGGGAAAAGTTAAAAACGAAGAAAATGAATACAGAACGATAAATAACATCATTAAAAGGAAGATTAGAGAAGCTAAAGAACAAAAGGTAAAAGAGAAATCTATATAAACCGTGGCACTACAAAACGCACTAAAGTTTGAATAAACATAGAAAAGTGAAAGAAATGACAATAAAACAGTAATAAAAGTGAACAAACTAGTTAACAATGATGGTGAAATTATTATCGATCTAGAAGAAATGAAACACATGGACAAGTTATATAAAATAACCATTTTGTGATATCAGATCAGAACCCCCTCTGATTGACAATGACACCGGCCCAGAAATAATCACAGATGAAGTAAAATCAGCAATGAATACAATGAGAGATGGGAAAGCCCCCGGTCCGGAAAATGTGCACATAAGGTTTCTTAAACTTCTTGATGACGACGGTATAAAATGGTTTACTGCAGTATTCAACCGTATATATGACACAGGAAGCATCGCACTTGATTGGCTTAAATGTGAATACAATGAGAGATGGGAAAGCCCCCGGTCCGGAAAATGTGCAGATAAGGTTTCTTAAACTTCTTGATGACGACGGTATAAAATGGTTGACTGCAGTATTCAACCGTATATATAACACAGGAAGCATCCCACTTGATTGGCTTAAATCTGAATTCATTACATTTCCCAAAAAACCAGGATCAAAAGATTGTGATTAATATAGAACTATTAGCTTAATAAATCACCTTCTCAAACACTTCCTCAAGATCATTTGAGAGATGCAGTAGGCTGTAGGTTTCAGAGATGCAGCAGGTACACGAGAGGATCTAGTCGGTATTCAGGTGCTATTTCAATGATGTATAGATGTAAACTGTGAGGTTTTTGCATGTTTCATCGATCACCAGAAGGCGTTTGACCGAGTTCAACATCAAAAAATGATGGATATTGGATTGATGAAAAATACGTAATGATAATAGCTACACTGTATTGGAACCAATCTGCAGTGGTTAGAGTAGATAAAGAGAAAACTGAAGAAATACAGATTCTGCGTGGAATAAGACAAGATTGTATACTATCTCCGCTTTTATTCAACATCTATTCGGAAGGTATTTTTAAAAAGCTTTAAATGATCAAGTCTTCATGATCAATACATATAACTAATGTTGAAGTTCTTACAAAAATGAAGAAAGAACGGGAAGTTTTTAACACAGTAAAGGTAAGAAAGCTTCAGTATCTGGAACACCTCATAAGAAATGATCAAAAAGATTTTACTTATTGCAGTCCATACTAGAGTAAAAAATACTTGGGAAGAGAGGAGTTGGGCGACCGAGAATATCATGGCTGAGAAATGTAACGACCTGGTTTGGCACGAATACAACTGACTTATTCCGTGCAGCAGTGCAGAAAGTTAAAATAGTCTGTATGTTATTTAACATCCGAAACAGATAGGAACTATCAGAAGAAGAAGTAAAACTCAAGACACTTTGTACATCTTTTGTTTTTTGTAGCTCTTTGATTACATTTATGACACCATCATGTATTCTAGATTGTAAGGCAAAATCCTGACGCATCATAACTGTTAAAATGCGTAAGGTTTTATTCCATAAATGAATTTGTTCATATAGATATGTAGTCAGTTGGCCTACAAATCTATGAATTCGTCTGCATTTGTTCTTCAGATCTTTACTGAAATTTTCGCTAGAGCGTGTAAGAATTTCGTGTCATAAACATTTATACTAAACTTTCTGGACACAAGGATGCCAACAAAATTCCTGTATTTTCAATAAAATATAATTGCATATTATCATTTAACAACACCACACTTCTGTGTTTATATCAGCGAAAATAATTTTCGATTTGTTTGTCGCCATTCCAATTAGATTAGCAGCATAAAAGTGTCCCGGTAAGTTAACTAATATTTTAACGCCCGTTACATTTAACACCTTCATGCAACTGGTTATCGCCCGTTACGTTCCTTGTGTGAAATTTTTACGGCTGTTAAAATTTTAGCGAACGCATGCCAAACGGTGCATACGAAATTCCAGTATGAGTAAAAATCTAGAATATTTGTCATCTTGGCCACAAATCCGGCTACCCTCATCTAATTCTTCAATATACGGGCTAAAACGGACGCATGACAATTCTTACAATGCGTACGTTTAAAGCCATAAACGCATTTGTGTTATTAACGCCCGCGTAGTAGCCTTACAAATAAATGGTCGATGTCGTCTACTTAAGTTGTGCAGAAATTTCCTGCATCCGCCGCTACACCGCGCTAGGGTTCGTCTCACAACCACCAGGTTATGTGATGTGACATACACGAGTTACTTCAACGCCACGTAACGGCAGACTGGCGAACTAAAGCGCCACGTACCGTACTGTACTGACATTCGATAAACGCAAATTAATCCGTTTTTGTAAAAATAACAAAATTGTATGACGTTAGCAGTAAGTTCAGTTTTTGTTAATGCAGACATTAAAACACAGTGAATTACAAGAAAAAAATATCTAACAGTAGACAGTTTATTAAGAAAAATAGAGCAGAGCTAAAGAAACTCGCGTAGCGTTAATCGACAAGCGTCTACATGACCCTCTTCTGTATTGCAACGATTGATTTCACAAGAGCATTCTTATTAATTCCTAAATTTTTGGAAAGCTGTCTCGTTCGAGCGAGACAGCTACTAAGCTTTATCGACGATAATTATTCTCTATAGAAGCGGTGACAGGAGAGCACTGTAGATATGATACAGATGAATTACATCTGTAAGGCACATATGGTTCCAACCTTGTGTTGCAAGAAATTGAGACGCACAGCAGACAAAGGTCGACAACGAAGCAATCAGTAAAATCAATCTTCTTTTGTTTGTCGGTAATACTATGCAAGGTTGTGATTTAAGCGACTTTGCCTGCTCATGGGGCGGAGACTACATACAAAAAAAAACATTAAACCTTGCAGTGCGATTAATTATGTCTCTCGTAACACAAGGTCCCCAATTATAGTATCAACGTTATCTTTTCCTAGTTACAACGCTATTACTAAATTACCGAATTCACTTATACCGACACCAACATGTAAACAATTTGTTAAATGTTGTGACAATTATCACCTACATGGTTACGAAGCAAAATAATTAACGGTGATATGAATAAATATTTTATCAAAAGATACTGCTATCAACATAATTAACAGAGTAATATATATACTTTGACCAATGTTTTGGAATAGTACTGACTATAAACAATTCAACATGAAGACATCCGGTGTACTTGTCGTTTTAACCCTTCTTTTTTTAGCATTTCTTTGTTCTACTGACGCCGCTAAATGCGCCGGTCTGTTTAAAAATGTAAGTCGTAGTTAGTTAACTGAATGTCAGTATAACTGTAAGATAACTTAGGTGTCTTAACGTTGTATTGACAAATTTTTTTCATGACTATAATCATTGCATGATAGTGTTTCAGGACAACAAACCATTACAACACATTTTCTGTGTGAGAGAGAGAGAGAGAGAGTGAGTGAATGAGGGAAAGAGAGAAGCGGTTATGAGAGTAAATGAGAGGGGTAGACAGACAGACAGTGAGAAAGAGTGAGTGAGTGAGAGATAGACAGACAGAGATGGTGATAGAAGTAAGAGATGTTGAGGGAATAGTGGGAAGGGGAGAAATAGTTACAGAGGAGGTGAGAAAGCTGGAAGAGTGAGTGAGAGACTGTGAGGGCAAATAACCAGAAAATGGCAACAGAAAATTGCCTGTGCAAGAAATATTCAAGTACAAATGATCAAGCATGACAGTTTCAAATATTTGGCACGCACGCACGAGGACGCGCGTGATAGTTCTTTCACTTTGGTATCTTCTAGCAGCCATTTGTTTCAGTGTCGTTACTTTGACTGCTGTCCTGGCTTGAGATGCAGTCCAATAAACGATATGTGCATGTCACAATAACAACGCGACCCATAGTAACCAATGATACGCTGACTGTTTGTTTGTTTGTTTCAGTGTCGTTACTTTGATTGCTGTCCTGGCTTGAGATGCAGTCCAATAAACGATATGTGCGTGTCACAATAACGACGCGACCCATCGTAACCAATGATATGCTGACTCATTGTTTGTTTGTTTCAGTGTCGTTAATTTGATTGCTCTCCTGGCTTGAGATGCACTCCAATAAACGATATGTGCATGTCATAATAACGACACGACGCATCGTAACCAATTATATGGTGACTGTTTGTTTGTTTCAGTGTCGTTACTTTGATTGCTGTCCAGGCTTGAGATGCAGTGCAATAAACGATACGTGCATGTCACAATAACAACGCGACCCATAGTAACCAATGATATGCTGACTGTTTGTTTGTTTGTTTCAGTGTCGTTACTGTGATTGCTCTCCTGGCTTGAGATGCAGTCCAATAAACGATATGTGCATGTCACAGCAACGACGCAACCCATCGTATCCAATGATATGCTGACTGTTTGTTTGTTTGTTTCAGTGTCGTTTCTTTGATTGCTGTACTGGCTTGAGATGCAGTCTAATAAACGATATGTGTATGTCACAATAACAACGCGACCCATAGTAACCAATGATACGCTGACTGTTTGTTTGTTTGTTTCAGTGTCGTTACTTTGATTGCTGTCCTGGCTTGAGATGCAGTCCAATAAACGATATGTGCGTGTCACAATAACGACGCGACCCATCGTAACCAATGATATGCTGACTCATTGTTTGTTTGTTTCAGTGTCGTTAATTTGATTGCTCTCCTGGCTTGAGATGCACTCCAATAAACGATATGTGCATGTCATAATAACGACACGACGCATCGTAACCAATTATATGGTGACTGTTTGTTTGTTTCAGTGTCGTTACTTTGATTGCTGTCCAGGCTTGAGATGCAGTGCAATAAACGATACGTGCATGTCACAATAACAACGCGACCCATAGTAACCAATGATATGCTGACTGTTTGTTTGTTTGTTTCAGTGTCGTTACTGTGATTGCTCTCCTGGCTTGAGATGCAGTCCAATAAACGATATGTGCATGTCACAGCAACGACGCAACCCATCGTATCCAATGATATGCTGACTGTTTGTTTGTTTGTTTCAGTGTCGTTTCTTTGATTGCTGTACTGGCTTGAGATGCAGTCTAATAAACGATATGTGCATGTCACAATAATGACGCAACCCATCGTAACCAATGATATGCTGACTGTTTGATTGTTTGTTTCAGTGTCGTTTCTTTGATTGCTGTCCTGGCTTGAGATGCAGTCCAATAAACGATATGTGCATGTCACGATAACGACGCGACCCATCGTAACCAATGATATGCTGACTGTTTGATTGTTTGTTTCAGTGTCGTTTCTTTGATTGCTGTCCTGGCTTGAGATGCAGTCCAATAAACGATATGTACATGTCACAATAACGACGCGACCCATCGTAACCAATGATATGCTGACTGTTTCTTTGTTTGTTTCAGTGTCGTTACTTTGATTGCTGTCCTGGCTTGAGATGCAGTCTAATAAACGATTTGTGCATGCCACAGTAACGACGCAACCCATCGTAACCAATGATATGATGACTGTTTGTTTGTTTGTTTCATATTCTTTAAACTGTGCTTCAAAGTTTGTAGCACATTATTTAATAGTTTTGTTTGCTGCCATATAATCAGTGTTACCATTAACGTAACTTACGTACAATTTGTATATTTTATTTTCTTTTATCAATCTGTAAGAAAGTATAATATATTGTTTAATTGATTTATAAATTTACGTATTCTTAATGTATTACACTCTCATTCTATATCCACTAACACATTTTAATAATTCACGTTTATTCCTCTTCAAGAATAATTTATGTAAAAAATATTACCATTAATATTAGTAGCATATTGGTACACAATACCGTCAGATTTATTACTATTAAGTTAATAATAACACAGTTTTAATATTTCGTCTGTCGTCTGACCATTAAAAACTGGAAGTCGAAGAAGATCCTGAGAAAAGATTGTTACACGACCTTTCCTATTTTTAAGACTTTCGGTTTGTTACCATCGCATCTGTGTTACCACTAATGCAACGACTTTTAACACTTTCGTTTTATATTTTATTTTTTTTTTGTAACTGATGAAAATAACAATGTATTATTTAAACTACCTCTTGATTTGATGCATTATGAAAGGAAACTCAAATAAACTTCTATAAGGTTATGGCAGTGTCCACTATTTTATACACTTCCAAACACAGGTGTTATCTAAAAAAGATACAAGTCATACACAAGCGGCAGAGATGAATTTCTTGAGATTCGTAGAGTAATCTACACGAAACGATTGAATTAGAAACGATGTGACAAGACAGGAATTGGGTATATTCTCAGCAAATGCAAGGGTCGTGGAATGTAAGCATAGATGGATTAAACATATAGGTAGAATGGAAGCGAGAAAAGTACCTCAAGAAGTCTTACAATATGCCTCTAAAGGGAAAAGAGATGCAGGAGGACAACGCAAAAGATGGATTGAAAATAGGGACCGGAACAGGTGATGCCGCTTAACATTGATATGAAGAAGTAGAAATTGATGCATTGTATCTATAACAGTCTCATTCTATACTCTCTAATTATTATTAAATTAACAATTACACATTGTTTGGGTTTTTTTTGTCTGACCGTAAAACTGGAAGCCTCAGAAAGATTCTGAGGAATATCTTAGTGTCTGAAGAAACCTAGACAATAAGTACAGAAGACGACACAATCACCACGATACACACACACACACACACACACTCATATGTGGATAATAGAACGGTGACAGTCACGTGACGCGACAGAGACCAGAGAAATTATTCTAACGAATCGTTGATGACTTTCTTAGTAAGTAAACCAAAAGGGGGCCCCGTTTCACCGAGTCTTAGTAATAGTTTTAGTCTCATTTTTACTCTCGGGTGTCGAGAAGTTGCAAAGAGATCATCACTTTTGCCTCTGGAGAGCAAGGGCACTTGGTTGAGTCCAAGGAAAGCCCGTTCCAAAATTTCCGTCCGGCTTTGTCCCTTTGCTTTTTTGAATAAGTTTGGTCTCGAGTGTGCAAACAATTGGCCTACAGTACCCTGTTTATAGTTGCAACTTGGTTGGTGCAAAAGCACGTCCCAGGGAGTAGGCGTAGCCATGATATCAGGCAGCTGAAGCAACTCCATATAGCCTATACTTGGACGCCAAAGAGGAATCACCTCCGCCAAGAGGGCTTCAAGTATCGTGAGTTCCAACTACATTTCCGTGTTCGAGACATTGTCTAGGAAACAAACCTTTGGGGACATTTACTCAAGGTTGGTGTAATTTTATACAAGGCGTCCATCACTGAGTCAGGTGCTTCCCCTCCCTGCCATAGTCGTAACCACGCACCTTTCGTTTTCGTCTGTGCTGTATACGAGTTATTTCCTTTAGACAATGCCATCTGATTACTGTGATTTTATGTGGCATTTTAATTACTTTTAATTTATTATCACGATCTAATTAGACGTAATAAATGAAATAATAAAATTGGTAGTTCTTCTTCTTTTGGCGCTACGGTCTCTGCAGAACCCTGGCCTGCTCCATTCTTATCTGTCCAGAGCCATACTCCTCCAACCTGCTACTCGCATCTCCCTCAAATCTCCTTCCACATCTTCATAACATCTCATCCTCTGACGTCCTCTCCTCCTTACTCCCTCCGGTTGCCTTTCCAATGCTACTTTTGGGCCTCGATCACTTTTCATTCTCACCAGGTGCCCCCCCAACCATCTCAACCTTTAAGGCATTTACTGCCACAAGCCAAATCTGTGTCCAATTCTGTCTTATCCTCTACATATCTCCGTCTCACACTTGTTCACAAACTTTTCTTAGAATTTTACTTTCGAAATCACCAAGGCTTTTCATACTTTCCAACTTCAGCACACATTTCTCCCTTGTATATGTTACTATAGATCTGATACGTCGTGTACATTTCCTTTTTGATTCTTTTTTATACATTCCTGGATTGGAATATATTTTTTAATGCGTATTGATAGTTGAGCATTCAATTTCCTTTATCAAGATAACATTTAGGCCCTTAGGTTTTGTCAAGTTGTTATCACGTAAATGTAAATCGTCAAATCTAGTTAAATGTATTTTAAATTGTTAACATTACAAAGTCAATTATAGACTTCTACGGTATCGGTACCGACTTAAACGATTTTGTACATAGCAACCGACTTTGTTGCTTGTCCGTCTACCTTATAAGCGTGAAACGTTGAACAAAGTTACATAATTTTAGCAAAATATGGGCTGAAGTGAAATAACTGAACGAACCAACTGATTTTTCGGTTTTTATTCAACTGGCATTTGTGCGTGTTTGTCTCTCGATTTGGTTTATGTCTCATAACAGCTTTTGATTGTATTAGCCGATTTCCAGGAAAATTGGAATTTGTCTACATATTTTAAGCCCCCACAGCCCTATTCTTTATGGGTTTGATCCCCCGGAATCAAGGGGATGTGAAAAATGTAGTGGGTTATAATTTTTAGCACAAAATTTCAACAAATCATATGCGATATTACAATAAATGGAATATTATTTTAAATATGGAAATTACAAATCTAAATCTCGGCTAAGAAAAGCTTAAATGTATATACATCTGCAATGTGTATATTAGAACAAGAAGTAGTATAGTAGATTAATTATAACAAAACTAAAACTGATAACGATGAGTCACTGAATTATTAAATAAGGTAGATTACAATATCTATTTGTACAGTTAAATACAACACATGATAACACCTTCAAATCCATTATTTATGACAACAATATCGATTCGAATTCCATAAATAACTACAAATTAAAACGTGTTTGGCGACCGCAATACTTCAGTTAGTTGTGCGTCAGTGCTGCATATGTAACTTCCAGCGTCTACAATAGGTACTCTATATATGATCTGACATGCCTTTTGTAAGTATGGAAGAGAATACTTGAAACGATTCAGTCTGTGTTTGTGTTTATTATGTTCTGTGTTTTGATTATATTTTTCTTTGCAGACAACACACACAATACTAAACATCCAATCTATACTTTTACTCCATAAATGATAAAATTTAACAAAATAAAGAAAACTGGACACAACACATAAATAGAATGTGTGACTCGAGAAAACCGAAAAAGAGAGTTAAGTATAAGCCTCCTTGAGAAAGAGATACAGGCAGACCAAGAAACGGTGGCTGTAAAGACGGAACAACTTGCAACCCTAATCCTTGAAGAAGAGGAGGAGGAGGAGAAGGAGCAGGAGGAGGCAGAGAAGGAGGAGTAGGATGAGTAGGAGGAGGAGGAGGAGGAGGAGGAGGAGGAGGAGGAGGAGGAGCAGCAGCAGCAGCAGCAGCAGGAGCAGGAGCAGGAGCAGGAGCAGGAGCAGGAGCAGGAGCAGGAGAAGGAGAAGGAGAAGGAGAAGGAGAAGGAGAAGGAGAAGGAGAAGGAGAAGGATAAGGAGGAGGAGGAGGAGGAGGAGGAGGAGGAGGAGGAGGAGGAGGAGGAGGAGGAGGAGGAGGAGGAGGAGGAGGAGGAGGAGGAGGAGGAGGAGGAGAAGAAGAAGAAGAAGAAGAAGAAGAAGAAGAAGAAGAAGAAGAAGAAGAAGAAGAAGAAGAAGAAGAAGAAGAAGAAGAAGAAGAAGAAGAAGAAGAAGAAGAAGTGACATGCCGAAGGCTAAAGTGTAGTGGAAAGGTTCAATAAAATTGAAACTTACACGTTGTGCATGAAATTAAAGGAAATTTAATCTAAATTGGGCATAGCGCACAATTTGGAAATTAAAAAATATTTTGGCGCAAGGACCACAAGTTTGGAAAATGACAGCACAAATGTTTTGAAAAATGAGATCATAAAATGGAAAAAATTTCAGACCGATATCAGATTAAAACGATTTCTAACACAAGCCGATTTTTTCGAATTTTAACATTTAGTGTATGGTTGCTCTATGATTGTTACTTTACTGAGCAAGAAATAGTAGAGTATTCGGGACTTTAGTACTTTACCTGACAGTTGAAAAATTTAATAACCATCAAAATCAGCATTTATTAATGTACCTTGTTAAATACAGTGAGCTAGTTCTGCAGGTCAGGGAGCATACTAGTGTAAAGTTAATGTGTTCAATATTATGTCCAGGTTTTAGAAAGTTTGAATAGTTTTTAAGTATCTTTTTTCCCATTATTAAAGTTTACAATTTTCATTACATTCACAGCGCTAGGAACTACCTGCTCATCATATACTGTGAACAGTGATAAGTTAAGGTTTATTAAGGCCCTTGCTATATATTTAACTGAACAAAAAAAGAAAAACAATCTTCCTTAGGTCCGATTAACTCTTATAGCCAAAAGTTTTGCCACATATCTTATTGCACACAATTTATTGTACAGTCACTGAAACCACATAAAATCTATACTAAACTTTAATATGTACTAGAAAAAATAGATCCTCAACATTTCAAAGATAACCCCAACTGAAATAACCCTTTTTAACCTTACACATCAATGAATAGTACAAAGTTTTTCTTCGTCTGTCCTAAGTAAAATTTGTTTATGCCTAAGAGATTCATTCAACATCGCAATCCTTTTTTAAATCCTAATATCTAAATACTTAATTTAGCCATACTCAGTTTAAACAATAAACATAAATGTCCAGACATTAAAAATATCAAATTAATTAAATACGTACAAAAAGCTAAGAAAATGAATATCTGAGAGAATCTTAATATTTACAAAGTCAATAATAATAACCTGCTAATTAAAAAACAAATTCAAATAAAAAAAACAAGATGATTTATTTAAAATCATACATTACTAGAATATTAAAATAAAACTTTAATTATATATATATATATATATATATATATATATATATATATATATATATTGCGACAGTACAGATAAGTGCTGTACTGAGCATTGAATATAAAAATTTATATGTACATAATAAATTGTAATATAATTAATAATGTATTAGAAGTAAGCATGTCAGGGATTGCAAGCTTGGCTCAGACAAAAATATGGACAGGTGTTTCGACCTGAATCGACTTGTACACACACACAGATGTAACTGAAAATGTGTACAACAGTATTTTGCATGTGTGTGTGACGCAGGTCTATGCAGGCGAGTTTGCCACCCCAGTATGAATAATTGCGTAATTACGGTTTTTCCGTAATTATTCATAAACTATAAGTAAGGAGTAAAATCCTAAGACACAATAAAATGTAATAAAATTAACTACATACTCTGTACGAAAACCACGTAAAGGGACACACAGTACGAGTGTAGTGGCTAAATAACTGTGTACAGATCGAAAGGGTTAAGTTACAATGTCCAAAATACAGTGAACATGTGTAGTGAAAATAGTTATAAGATGGGTATAAGAGTATACTTACAGGACTCTGCAATTCGCAGAAATATAAGGAATAGCGAAATTGACGAGGAGTGTGGGAACAAAACCCAGAGACCATTTCAGACATGTCGATTTCGTACAACTGCAGGTGTTAACCAAGACGTGGGTATAAATAGGACACACACGCTACAGTTGTATCTTTTTTGATCACCCACCGTTGCAGCGGGAGCTTCTGCCCGTCCGCACGGAGTATTAATTTTATTTGTAAATAGTTTCATCCTTCCAGTTACATACAACTATGTAACTGAGTTGTAAATACAATCACTTTTAAATAGTAACAGAATTACAAGAGAAGAAAATCCATATAAGATGATCAACTGACGTCCGAAACAGCACGAAAAGAAGTAACATGAAGTTCCGGAGAGCGAGAGAGCTGAGGACTTAGTTCCAGAGAGCGAGACGACGCTAGAGTCTAGAGCGGCTGCGCTGGACAAGAGGAACATTACTGTAGTCTGGAAACGACGCTGGACAAGAGAAGCGAGCGACGCTGGACAAGAGGAACATTACTGAAGTCTGGAAACGGCGCTGGACAAGAGAAGCGACGCTGGACAAGAGGAATTGATACTGGAGTTCGAGACGAGGACGATTACAGATGGATCGATTGCGATTGAGTATGATTGACAACAATAAGGTGATAAACAACTTATTTACCTCTTAGTCGAACAATTAACACAAAGACAATTAAAGACATTATTGTTTTATTTTAAAGTTAAGAGCCAATGTTTCTTGTGAGTATAGAGTTAAAATGGTAGATATTATAGAAGTAAGATTAACGTAAACAAGAGCTAAAATTAGTATTGAAATGAAAGAATGCAAAGCATTTAAGTAAAAAGAGTAGAGTTTTATAAATCAGTACTGAAAAAAAAGATAAATTCAGTAGCTATTAATATGTTGAATTTCGTTACAATATCTAAAAAAAAGAGATATTTAAGCATTGATATTTAGAAGCACACTAATTGTCTGAGTAGTCAGGAAATGATATTTTAATAAAGTAATTATTAGAATAGAATATTTAGTCAGTAAGGATGTATACAGCGTAAGCTTTACGGCATAGTAACAAAGCAATAATGAATGTTTTTAAGTCGAATCAAGTGCCTTGCGCACAATTTCATTATTACTAAATAAATTTGAAATACCGTTACAAGTTACATAGAGTTATTATTACAGATACACCTGAACCCCAAATACATACACGCCATTAAAGGAATGTTATATAAAGAGTATGAGTTAAATTAATGTACAGATGAAAATACACAAAGAAGGGTAATTTGTCACCTTTTGGCGTCCCAAAGAACGTGGGACTCCACAAATTTAAAATGCACTTAAACGTTGGTATTTAAATAAATGTTGCAATATATATATATATATATATATAATATTTAACTGACTACATATACATTACAACAATCGAAAAATTCAAAGTAAAATCTTTAACTATATTGTTAGCGAATCATTTGATTACAATTCAAACAAACCTCCGAAGGTACAGAATGATTTCTATGAAACGTGCGTTAGGTAAAACAAACCAACTTGCAATGTACTTATTCAAAGATATTACATGGGAGACCAGCAGGAAACTCAACGAGTTACCTACAAAGGAATAATGAATAATGATTAATAAAATGGTTAAATTGTTTCTAACTGTTTTCATCTATATTATGTGTTTCGTGTTCCCATTATCTCTTTCTTTGCAGACAACACATATAATACTAAACATTCAATCTAAATTTTCAGACACAGAGACCAAACAAACAGATTATATTCAAAATACGTGAATTATTTTTGATTCTAAAATAAAAAGAGTGAAGAGAAATTTAATATATTTATCATCGCTTAAATATCCTTTAGACCCTAACGTTGAATAGTCAATAAAATCCTGTCAGAAACGTACCCTGACAAAACGCAAAAGCCTCTAAAACGCAGGGATTAAGAAACTTTTAGAAAAATTCCAAGATGCAAACTTTAGGAAACGTTGACGCCATCAAGCATTCCGAAATCTACAGGTTACAATCGTACACTTGTTAACTTTAAAAGCTTACATTTTAAACAATAAATGTATTTTATTCATATGAACAATTTAATCCGCTAGTTTAGTTGCCCTACGAATGCCTGATCTTGTCTGAGTTAGTTCTACAATACATTCCTGCGACCTACACTAGAGCGCGCTGCGACCCCACACAGCTCCTGTCAACTACAAGTTACGTGAACGCCACACTACGGCAGATTGGTGAACTAACGCAGTACGTAATGCACTGTAGAGCATCTGAGAAACACAGATGGACAAACTTTTGTAGAAATAACAATATAATATGATGCAAGCAGTATAGGATGCTAATGGTTAGTACAAAGCTATTGAAACACAGTCAGTGAATAGGAAATAATATATAACTGTAGACAGTTACTTAAGAATAAGGAGAGCAGACTTAAACAAACTCGCGTAGCATTAATCAACAAACGTTTTCATGACCCTCTACCGTACGGACAAGATAACTGAAGACGCCTGGAGCCATATGAGCCAGGACCCATTGGACCAATTCCATAAATTTTTGAAAAGCTGTCTCGTCCGAGCGAGGCAGCTACTAAGCTTTATCAGATTTGACTAGGAAATTGACCAAAACTAGTATTTGAAAATAACAGATACAAACACCTGCCATTATGTACTCTATTATACATATACCTCTATTGCATAATTTGTTGCCAGAAATAACATAAAGCTAAAAGTATTAACTTTGTTGTTTTACACTGTGATTTTATTAAGCTGTTACTGTTTTAAAGAAAAAGAGAATTTATAGGATTATTTCCCTTGGAGAATACTAATTTAATTTTTTACTAGGCGTAAGCAAACTAATATAGTTTAATTTTAATTTATAGTTTCCATTTTGATTAGACAAATCAGTTGCGAAACTCAGGCAATAAAATTTAGAGTGCATGTAATAGCACAACAAAGAATGTCAAAAACATTTACGTGAGATGTGCAGTGAAGTTAAAATCATCTCCGAAATCACACGAACAAAAAATACTATATAGCCTATCAGCCACTCTGTAGGTTATAACACAACATAATTCGCTTTTTCAAAATTTACCAAGTTGGTGACTAGTATAATTTGTTGTATAATCTGTGTCATATATCTGTATAACACACGAGAATAAATGTAACATCAGTAATAATTTTACATCAGTTATTAAAACAGCTTCGTATTTGCCATATAGATATTCTGTACCTCCTGAACTTCTTCGTTTCGTACTTGTATGGCAATCGGCATATGCTCAGAATGAAGTATTCAGCACCAAAAAGTGGCTTCGTACTCATAATACTTTTAGTACTCGTTTACTTGTTACTTGTGTACCCGTGAGTTGCGTAGGGGGTTCCCGCGACTCCAATCTGCGAGGCCGCGTATAACAGATATTTCAACTTTTCAGTCACTGTTAGTATATATCCGTTCCACAAAAATATCGTTTCAAACTACCTGTTACAGGTATATCGTGCCACCTCTACAATAAACATTAATGTAATTTCACAGTATCTGTTGACATCGACTTGGAGTCGTTATCGTTCCAAAATACCTGTTACAGGTATATCGTGACACCTCTACAATAAACATTAATGTAATTTCACAGTATCTGTTGACATCGACTTGGAGTAGTTATCGTTCCAAAATACCTGTTACAGGTATATCGTGCCACCTCTACAATAAACATTAATGTAATTTCACAGTATCTGTTGACATCGACTTAGAGTCGTTATCGTTCCAAAATACCTGTTACAGGTATATCGTGCCACCTCTTCAATAAACATTAATGTAATTCCACAGTATCTGTTGACATCGACTTGTAGTCGTTATTCACCAGGTGTCCGTTTGATTTGCCAAAGCCAGTTCGTGGCACGAATGAGAGCGGCGGCTTTGACGATAATGCATGTTTAGTGACAGTAATAGCAGCTCAGTGTTACCTGTCTGCAATCGCACCAGAATACTCAAAAGTCAACTTGTTTCCACTGTAGTGTAATTTGTCCTCGTCAAACATCATCATATCGCCTGTAAACCTGATGCACTCTACGCTCCCTCATTCCGCCGACTGTAACTCCCCTTTTCCCTTTAAAACAATTAGTTACTACTTCTCCTAAGTACTATCTTCAAATAAATACGCTGCAAGTAGGTTTATTTCCACGTGACGCACATTTGACAAACATTATTCTTTATTTTCAGAGGTTTGTTTGAATTGTAATTGAATGTTTTGTTTACAATATAGTTAACGGATAATGGATTTTCCGTAATACAGCTAAGTTTTAGGGCTATCAGAACCGGCAACAGCTGTTATGTACCCACGCCACGCCACTGGTCACTTGTGAAGAAAAATAAACTTTACCGTCTTTGTTAAAGTGTTAAAAATAAATTATTTAACTGTCAATTTATTATTAGTAACATAAAAACTTACGTATGCATAAAAATGAGTCACCTATATGCCAATAACATGGTACGTCCGTAGGAAATGGTATCGGGAAGTGATGTTGTGTGCTGCGGAAGCACTTACGCGTCCTCTATAAAAATACTATAAGCATGTGAATAAAAAGTTATTTTCACCTGCAGGTTACTTAATTGAGCAAACGTATATATACAAGAATGAAAAATATTCAGCATTTTAGGAATCTATTTAAACATTTTTCAGCAGCGAATGTGTTAAAACAGAAGTCATTTACCATTTTTATTAATAATAATTTGTGATCCGAGTCGGTAGTGTTATATATAGTTAATAACAGGGACACGTCACGAACGACAAAATCCACGTCTTTAATTTTGCTTTTGCAGAAAACACAGAGAATACTAATCGTTCAAACTAAATTTTTAGAACCCAAAAGCCGAACATGGTTGTTAATGTATTATATTATTTTCAGCATACATGAACGAGTTTTGACACTAACATAAAGACAGTGAACTGATTATGAGTGAATTTAGCTTTCATTAAAGGTACTTTACTTATTTAACTTTGACCCTAGGGTTAAACAGGTAGTAATTTCCCATTAATTACATAAATTGACAAAACGCGAACAGCTTTAGCAAGAATAACAAAAGTATCATAGACTGATGCAAGCTCTAGGAAAATTGGTCGTTCCGGACTCAATGGATTAAAATCGTACAATTGATAAAAAAATAAAAGCCTACGTTCTAAATTACATAAATATATTTGTAGGAACAATTTAATCCGCACGTGTAGTTGCCCTACTAATGGCTGAATCGTCTGCGTTAGATCTACAGTACTTCTGTGCGACCTCCGGTAGAGCGCGCATGTCGCTTGGACAAATACACGAGTTAGTTACGTGAACGCCACATTACGGCAAACTGCCAAACTAACGCAACACACACCGTACAGTACTGGCATCAGATAAACGCAATTGTCCAATTTTTGTAGAAATAATAATATAATATGACGTTATCAGTATGTTCAGTACTTGTTAGTGCAAATGAGTTGAAACACTATGAGTAATAAGAAAATAATGTCTAATAGTAAACAGTTACCTAGGAAAAGTAGATCAGACGTAAACAAACTCGCGTAGCATTAATCGACACTCGTTTACATGACCCTCTAATTACAGAATATTCGGAAGGCTTTCTCGAGACAGCTAATAAGATGTATCGGTTAAATCGTCTTCTGTGGAAGTGGGCATAAAAAGCACTGTAGACTTGCTTCAAATATATTTCACTTCTGTAAAGGTTCTAAACACGTAACATAATGTTTCAGCCTGTATAGGTAGCTCCCAACATACGAGAGTTTTATGTGAAGTTGTTATTATTTCGTTAAATCCTTAACAGGAGATTGCTGTTGTTGGGTTTACAATGATCTGTCTACTGCAAACTAACTGGACACCAATAAAATTCTGTAATTGAAATCCAAAGACACGCCACTAATATTGCGCTGAATAGACGTACATTTAGTAACTTCCTTGCAGAACGAGATACTTTCAAAAAATTAGATAACGTTGGGTATTATAGAGCTATATCTCACAAGGTCATACAATCGTCCATATCCTTATGAAATATGGAAACCGATTAGTTTTATTATAACAGCCAGTGGTTTGATTTCTAAAATTATAGGTGCCGGAACGCATCAATTGAAAAGTTGTACAGAAACAAATATACTTATATTAGCTCGAGATTTTGTTCACTGAGCAGTCTATTTTAAATAGATTTTTTCAGTGCTTCATAAAATTTTCCAGTGTCTACGGGATCATTGTTTTTCCTACATTCTTTTTTTTTTTTTGAAGCGGAACTCCGAAAATAATTAAGTTTTCTAAAGATTTCAGGGCCACAGAATAATGGGGGCCTGGTACTGATTTTGTGTTTTCAAATAAAGAAGCTGTTGTGAAAACCCCAAACCAACATTGCGATTCTGCAAAAAGAATGGACGACAGTAGTTAATGTAAAGATTAGTGCTGGTGTTTGGTTTTGTAGCGTGGATAATGTGCTACAATGAGTGCTACAATTTAAAAAGTAGTAGAAAATTTTTGTAATAATTAGGTTTCCTTTTCATATTTTTTCGGTAAATTGTTTTTGGATCCAAGAGATTTCGGAACGTCGTTCCGGCGCGTTTCCCCTGAAATCAAGCACTGTACAGCTATTTTTAACTTCACGTGTAAACACGGTTAAGAAGCAAGGAATCAGCACAAACATCCCTACGAAGACCTCTACTAACCTACGAAGTTACTCCAATCTTATTTCTCCTGAGAAGATGCAAGCCTTCAGCTGTTTCTATAAAGAACAGCAAAGATCAGTGAATTGCGAATAAAAACTAAACTTATAGAAAAAAATGTAGAGTAAATTCTCGGGCTCAGTGAATGAGTATAAAATAAGTTTTAATTAAGAAAGTTTTGTTAGTGCTTATAATCACAAACAGAATTACCACTGTTGCACACCATTATAGAAAAATTATTCCGAATATCGCTTTCAAGCTTTACAGTGCATCGTCAGATGCACACAGTTTTTTCCGATCTGACGATGTATGTATGGTACAGTGGAAAACAAAATACAGACACCAATCCCAGTATTCTAAAGTTTTTAGGAGACACTAAAAACCAGCTTTAATTAACGTAATAAACAAGATAATCTCTTACAACAAATCAAATAAAAATTGTTTACACGCAATAATAATGTCAACTAATAGAGTCTCGCACATTACAAAACCCATAACACTTCGCCACAATACTCTGAACCGCACTGCAATAAATCACCACTTAAATTGAACTGAGTAATCGCGGACGTAATACTGATTGTAAGCGCCAGCTGTCGTTGTTTAATAGATAGCACAAGTGTTGCACAATAACCCATAATGCGCGTCAGCGCTACTACAAAATAACTACAGTGCAATTGCTTACCGTCTTGAACACACTGTACGCGGACCGGTTACGTCAGGATCAGTCTCGATAATTGACGCCTTAAGAATCACGCACGCGCACAACATTACAGCTGGTTCCGCTGGAATAGCCGATAAACACTTAGAACGTTCTGTAATGTTGTGACAATACGTTCAGTAGTTCAGTATTATCGGATAGCTCGCTGAACGATACAGCTGTTCGTAAATTGGATATAAATAGGGATTGCAATCTCAACAATAAATGTGGCAATGGACAGGAGACTTTCAAGAAGATTGGTGTTGAACCCAGGGCTCACGTTGGGCCAAGCTAACAAATCCATTAACAAAGGAAAAGAACGAGATATTTATGATAAATTCTTCTTCTTCTTCTTCTTCTTCTTCTTCTTCTTCTTCTTCTTCTTCTTCTTCTTCTTCTTCTTCTTCTTCTTCTTCTTCTTCTTCTTCTTCTTCTTCTTCAGCGGCGCGACAACCCATTACTGAGTCAAGGCCACCTTTAACTGCCTGCGCCAGTTATCCCGGTCAAGTGCAGCTGCTCTCCAGTTCCGGGTTCCAAGGGTATGGCGAGCATCATAGTTCACACCGTCTTCGCAACGTAGTTTGGGTCTACCAACTCTACTGGTGCCATAGATCTGTTCTGTGAGTGCCTTTCTGAGTATTTCATTGTCCCCCATTCTGATCAAATGACGAGCCTACATTAGTCTACCAAGTATTATAATTTTCACAGTATCTGGTTCCTTCGGAAGAGCCTTCAGTTCTTGGTCAATCATTTCCCTCCATTCATCTCTCACACATATTAGACAAAAATTACTGCAGTGGATTTTGCGTTCATGATCAAGCAGGCTTGACTCAGACTTTCTAGAAATGGTTCAGGTCTCAGAGCCATAGGTGAGAACGGGGCGGTTCAGTGTTTTATATAAAAGCAGCTTCATGCTCCTGACAATTGTTCTGCTCTGGTACAGGAGTCTGAGGCCAAAGAAGCACCTATTAACTGAGGTGATTCTTCGCTTTATTTCTTCTGTTGTTTCCCCATCGGAGTTAACTTGAAATACTAAATAAACAAAGTTGTTGGCTGATTTGGAGGCGTTTATGTCAAATTATTTAATAATTTCTATCAGAAATTTGAAGATTTACGAAGGTCACATGTATGTATGTGTGGCATTAGTTCGCCAATCTGCCGCAATGTGGCGTTGTTCACGTCCTCAAAAAATACTAATTTTTTTAGCGGCCCTAGTAGAAAGTACTATTTAATTTTGGCTTAATGATAAAAGTAGATATTTCAATTAGCAAATAAATGGTTTAATATAGTATACAGTTTAAGTGGAAAGAGTTAACGTAGCAAAGCGAGTTCTCAGTTAGAACTCAACAATTTGGCATTTGTCTCTATGTCTATCTGTTTGTAGTATGTCTCATGATAACTTTTAAACGCTTCACGTGATTTTAGTAAAATTTATCACGCTTCTCCACAATTTTACCCTCTGCAGAATATTATTGGTTTTTAGAATGATCTCTACCATGGGATAGTGGGAGGGAAAAATTATAGTGTTCCAAATATTGAAAAACATCGCAAAAACCCTTAAGTAGTATTAAATTGAAGAAAGGTTTTACATAAATACAAATTTTGTGTTCATTTCTAAACATTTCAAAATTTTGAAACGTCAGGGCTATAAAAAAGGTCGCACCAGTTTAATAATCTTAAAAATTCCATCATATCAAATTTCAGAAATCTTTAATCAGAGTCTGATTGTAAGACACAGTTTGGGGAAACTCAAAATTTTTTACTGTAGACCCCAATCTTTGAAATTTTAAAATTTTGGGACGACGGATACGAAAAGTGTTTCGAGATTTTGATAAAAATTCAAAAAAGGTTTATTGCGTACCAATTTAAATGGAATTCTAACTAACATTTGAAATATAACGAATAGTTCGTCATTGGAAAGTTGAAACTTTTTCGGACTTTGAAGCCGAAAAATTCGGAAAAATATTGATACCATTTAATACTCATGTTGAAATCAATTTGAAGAGAATTTCAACCAAGATCTGAATATAGTGTGTAGTTTTTGAAATCTCAGAATACTTTGACTCGATGGTAAAAAACATGATTAAAATATTGAAATGTTCCTATAACTACAGAGGGTGTGTAAGATTAGGATACATTTTAGTTCAAATGTTAGTGTTTATTGGATTATTGTTCTACAATTGTTACGATATTAAACAAAAATTAGTATTATAGCCTTATTATATTGTAACGATGGAACCTTCTCGAAAAGGCGAGAGCGTCCTCCGACGTTTCTCGGCTAGCCGATCAGGTGCGTGTTTCTACCAAGGCCGCACTCAAGAATGCTCTAGAGTTATCGAGTGTTTGTTAAGGACGCATATTATGGAACATTAGTCTGGAACCCGTGAAGTGTATATATGGGCTAGAGCTGCCGCTTAGAAGTCAGTTTGTTGTGCGATTTATTCAGTGCGACTCAAGTGGTTATAAGCGGTGTGGAACTCTATTAGTTTACATTATTATTGCGTGTGGACAAATTTAACATGAAATACTGTACGAGTTAATTCCATATTATTATTTGTGACTCATATTATTATTTGTGACTCATATTATTATTTGTGACTCATATTATTATTTGTGACTCATATTATTATTTGGTTAGACCGTTGTTACGACATTACAAAACAGTCTACGTGTTTGTCGAATGTTCCAGAAGAATCTCACCCTACTATGTGTGATGGTATGCGATTCTCGGTGCATTTGCTAGACTGTGACAGAATTCGGGCGGTCGCATGCACTGTGGCAAAAGCCTAAAAGGCAAAAGGCGAAAGTCTAGAGACACTCTTGAACAACTAGAAATATACAAAGCACAAAAACGTACAGATCATAAACGAACAGAACAAATTTAAATGGCACACACTAACTGAACACATTACGCAACGCATAGACAGCGCGATGTTTCGGACGACGGCGACGTCACCAAAAACAGAACAGACAGCGCTCCTAGCGACAGCCTCGACGAAGCTGTAACGGAGCGAAAACTAGTTTACGCCATCAGGTAAAATTTATCATTTTATCAATAATAATTTGTGATCCTAGTCGTTAGGAAGCTATATAGGTAATTAAAAAGTAGTTAAATAGTTAGAATTTGGAAACACAATTAATTCATTAATTCATTGAATTAAAATTACTGTTACGATATCACAAAACAATCTACGTGTGTATCGAATATTTCAGAGGGATCCGAAATGTAACGCGTGTGGCGTACGTACTTGCCGACGCATTTGCTAGACGGTGAAAAATCGCGCTGCCGCTCTGACTGTGTCAAGGTCGCAACAATTACGTCATAGTTTAGAGGTGCTACGTAGTATGTGGAATCGTCTAGATTTTCGGCGGGATATAAATACAATTACTCAGGGACGCTCAGTTCAGTTTATTGTCGGGCGATTACAAGTGATTATCGGGCGATATTACTGTGTGCGTTCAAGTGGTTATTAGTGAAGTGTTTAATAATAGGGCGGGATAATTTTAATATAATTGTGTTCAATATTAGTGGATATTTTATTGCGTGTGAACAATTTTTATTTGATTTGTTGTAAGAGACTGTGTTGTTAATTACGAACTGTTTAACTGTGAAAATTAAAGCTGGTAATTAGTGACTTAATTGGTGTCTTGTATTTTGTTTCCACTGTACCTACGACGATCAAGTAGACCGTCGTAACAATACAAATTCAGTAAGTAGGTATCAGCGTGAATAGAATTATAAAACTAGTAAAAAATTTAAAAAAACATGTTTATACTAATACAAATAAATTTAAATATAAAAATAATCAGTCAGAGTATTTGTAATCAGAAAGATACAATGTATTTACAACTGTAGAAAACAGGCTACAAGTTTACGAGCGGGAAATAAGTAAAAGTATTTATATTGTGGCTTACTACTTATCCAGTTTAAAAATTACAATTTCAAAATTAAAACACATTCCGTAAAAGTAGTGAAGTAAAAATCAAATTTTATTTAATAGAATCAGAAACGTATAATCTGTTCATTTGGGGTAAAGTCAACTATCTTGGAGACGACTTTTGCCAGGGACTTTAAAAGGGCTATTTGGTTTGGCGGCTGTGGCTGAAATTAAATTTACTGTAGACATAAAATGAATGAAATTAAATAAAACAAAATTGTTCTGTGTTATGCTGAATGGAGTTAGCGTACAAGAGACTTTTTTTTTGTATCGGCCACTTAAGGATCACATGCCAGTTTCAATTCTTTACTCTTTGTTCTTTCCTTTTTTTCCCAATATTCTTTCATCTTCTCACTGTGTTTCTTCTTCATGTCTTCAGTCCACTTTGAACCTGCGAACACGTTCAACTGGCCTTGGAGGACACTAATGGGTTAAAATAATACGCTTGTTAACTTAAAAAGCCTACGTTTTACACCATAAACGTATTTGTTTATTACAACAATTCAACCCGTTATTCTAGTTACCCTACAAATGGTTGAATTCCTATGCGTTATTTCTGCAGAACTTTCCTGCGACCTCTGCTAGAGCGCGCCTGTGGCTCGTGCCAAGTACGCGAGTTACGTGAACGCCGCTTTACGGCAGACTGGCGAACGAACGCAACACGATGCGTTACAGTACAAGCATCCGGTAAACGGAAATTGTCAAATTTTTGTAAAATTAAGAAAACAATATAACGTTAACACCGTGATCTGTTAATTGTTAGTGCAAACGTATTGAAAGAGAGTAGATGAGTAGAAAATAAAATCTAATTATGTACAGTTACTTAAGAATAGAGAGAGCAAATATAAACAAACTCGCGTAGTGTTAATCGACAATCGATTACATGACCCTCTTCCGTAGGAAAAAAACTATTCACCAGCCCGCCACCGGCCGCTCCTACGCATCGGGTATCCAGTCCTGGTAACAGCGCCAGCCAACCTACTCAGCCAAACTCCAAATCTGTCCCCAAACCAAAAATTTCTCCGAGTGTTATTCCCGACAATCGTAATTACAGGGAAATTCTCCGTTCCCTGCAGAATCTGCTTCCTTCGACCAAACTCGAGGCCAGGTGCCAAGGCGCCTCGCTTCGAATTGCGGCCACAACAGTCCCGGACTTCCGATCGGTCCAACAGTTTCTCACCGATTGGAAGATCTTTCATACTTTCGAGCTTCCTTCAGAGCGCGAAATTAAAGTAGTTCTTTCTGGAATTCCTTCCTGGACCGTCCCCGATACCATCAGGCAGGAGCTTGTCGCTTTAGGCTATTCGCCGACGGCGGTAAGTGTACTGCATGTTGGCAAGGGGGAAGATGGCCGTCCTGTGATTAGTTTTCTTGTGAAACTACTCAAAGTAGGCCAGTTCGAGGAGGTCTATGGCCTCAAAAACTTCCTGCATCTTCGGGTGCAAGTTCGTACTTTTGACCCGCGGCCAGGCCCCTCGCAGTGTTTTAACTGTCAGAGGTTTGGCCACTACAGCTTATTCTGTAACCACCCTCCGCGTTGCGTGCGATGTACTGAGCCTCATCGTGTGTGTGATAAGCCCAAGACGGGGTTCACGGCCATTTGCTGCAACTGCGGCGGGGACCATCCGGCTAGTTATAGAGGATGTAAGGAATTTATATCAGCCATGAAGCTGCAGCGGACTCCTGCTTGCCCTGGCGCGCAGGCAGGCCGTGTTGCAGGTCCCCTCCCTAACCGCAGAGAGGCCTTCCCACCTCTCTCCGGAGCATCATCTCAGGCCCCGGCTGCTCCCAGGGCCCCAGCTCCGCCTGCAGTCGACGTTTCGGCGCCGCCTGCAGTCCCGGCGCCTGCCGGAGCGCCCGGTACTTCACACGCAGCTGTGGCCGCTACATCAGTCCCGCCTTCCGCTCCTCGGAGCTCTAAACCGAAGCGCACTCGTCGCCGTCAGCGGCAAGTTCCACAGGCCTTGCCTGTAAAACCTCAGCGGGCCCCGCCCGCCCCCAGCCATCAACCTAAGCTCCCAACTGAGCAGACCTCACGTCCGTCCCCGAGCCCTGCGCCATCTGCAACTCCGGCCGAGGCCAGCCAGGTCCGTCTTCCGGAATCTTCCCGGGCCCCGGTGGACCCCCTGACTGCTTGGGCTGAAACTTTGGTAAATAACATCAGGTCTGCTCCAGATACAATCACGGTTCTCGCCCTGGTGCTTCAATCACTGTCTACCCTCTTTCCTCTTCTTCCTTTGAATGGCTAGGTGTCTTAGGATCGTTGCGTGAATGCCCATGGGGTACTCCCTCGACGATCTGAACTGATGACTTTCGTAACGGAGTACGACGCTGCTGTCGTCCTCCTTTGCGAGACTCATCTGGCTCGCTACCATACCTTCAACCTGCCATTTTAGATCTGTTTTCGTCAGGATCGTCCCCAGCGGCCTGGCTGTCGCCCCTCGGGGGGGACAGGCGGATATCCCACAGGCCACTACCCCCTTTAGATACATCTCTTGTTGAAGGTTGTGCGGTGGCGATAGAAGCTGTCGGATCGGAGTTGCGCGTTGTTGCGGCGTATCTCCGGCGCGGCCTGCGGATACCTCCACCGCCAGAGGAGTGGGACGCTCTCCTCGATCATCCCCTACCAACCATTGTAGCCGGCGACTTAAATGCCAAGCATCCCCCCTGGAACAGCAGAGTAGCCAACGCCTACGGAAAATCTCTGTATCGGTTCGTCTCCGACGACCCGGTACTTCGGCCCAGAAGACCCTACTCACTTCACCTTTTCCGGTCATCGACCGGACGTCCTTGACATTGTCATAGCCAAGGACGTAACCCATCATATCCAGGTCTCGTCAGTGTCGGATCTCTCATCCGATCACAATCCCCTTTTTATAACTGCCCGTGAGTTGTCGGCCTCACCCCGACCTCCCGCTCAGATTGTTAGGTGAGTCAACTGGCGCTCCCCGCGGACCCGATCGTCACTTGTGACGATTTGGATCTCCGAGCCACTCATCTTCAGGAGTTGGTCCAAGGTGTCGTGGATCGACACACATATGGTCTCGAAGTGAATCATCGTAAATCGGCCTTACCTGCGGAAGTACTCCACGCCATCTGGCTACGGCGCAATCTCCGCCGCAGATGGGAAAGAACCCGTGATCCCGGCGTCAAAAGGCGCTTTCAGGCCCAGTCTCTTTACGTCCAGCAGCTACTGCGGGACGTAAACTCTGATCGATGGGACTCATACCTTGAGTCTCTTGAAGTCGACTACGCCTCCGTCTGGAGAGCGGCGAGTAGACTGACCCGCGAGAAGAGAACTCGCAACCCACTTGAAACTCCGAACGGGGTTGTATTTTCGTCAGAAGGCAAGGCCGAGGTCTTCGCCGACTGCATGGAGGTTCAATTTACTGTTCACCAAGGCGTCTCGGACCCTGCCCACTCGGCAGAAGTCCGTGACTTCCTATCTGGACATTTTTCACGCCCTCCCGATGTCCCAGCCCTTTCGTTCGACTGGGATGAACTAGTTACATCTATCTGCTGACTAAATCGCCGTCGCGCCCCCGGTCCTGACCGGATCGGGGTCGCTGCTCTACAAAATCTCCCGGCCTCAGGCGTTGACCTCGTTCTTGAGCTGTTTAACTCCTGTCTCCGGCTACAGTACTTTCCCCGCCTGTGGAAATCTGCCAACATCGTAATGATTCCGAAGCCTCGCAAGCCGCGCATGCTTCCTGAAAGCTATCGTCCAATCTCTCTCTTGCCAGTCATCTCGAAGGTGTTCGAGCGTCTCCTGCTGGCTCGCATCTCGCCGCTGCTAGATGGTTTCATCCGCAGCGAACAGTTCGGGTTTCGCAGAGAGCACTCGACCACGCTTCAATTGGTCCGCGTTGTTACGCACTTGTCAGACGCCACCAACAGGTGAGCGGCTACGGCCGCCGTACTGTTGGACGTGAGCAAGGCCTTCCATAAAGTCTGGCACGAAAATCTTCTCAAAAAAACTTTCCAATTCCCCTCTACCGTCGCCCATAGTGTTTTTCCTCCGGTCGTATCTCAGCGACCGAACCTTCAGGGTGAGCGTCGACGGGTCCTGTTCTACAGTTCGACCCGTTGCCGCCGGCATACCTCAGGGATCTGTCCTCGGCCCCGTTCTGTACCTTGTGTACATGAACGACCTGCCTGTCTTGCCCGGAGTCACGTTGTCTTTGTTCGCTGACGATGCTATATATCACTGCAGCTCCCTGTCCCCGCGATTTGCGAGTACAAAGCTGCAGCGTCAGTTGAACCAGCTTCCGGACTGGCTACGGAAATGGCGGGTGACGATCAACACGGAGAAATCCGAGGCGATCTGCTTCACCCGTAAGTCCATCTCCCGATGCCAGCCTCTCTCCCTAGCAGGGAGGCCCATCGCCTACAAAGAATCGGTGAAGTATTTAGGTGTTCGGCTAGATCGTCGCCTTTGCTTCAATGCCCACGTGACGGAAAACCTTGCCAAGGCTCGCGGCGTCCGAGCCAAATTATCTCCTTTCCTCTCGTGTCGCAGCCGCCTGGCCATGCGCACTAAACTTACAATCTATCTACTATTTCTCAGGTCTGTATTGACCTATGCGGCACCCGCCTGGTGGTCTCTTTTATCCACCACCAACAGATGTAGGCTGGAAGCTTTCCAGTCCCGAACACTCCGATCCTTGACGGGGTCCCCTTGGTTTGTAAGGAACGACGTGATTCGAAGGGGTCTCCGTGTTCCTACCTTGACTTCCTTTGTCCGGTCGCTGGCTCTAACTCTCTTTGCCAAAGCCTCGACCTTCACCTTCCCGTACCTACGAACCATCAGTGCATCAGAACCACCACCGCCCATTCGGGTCAAGCGCCCACGGGCGCTTCTTGATGACCCCCCATAACGCCATCCTCTCTAAATTAAACAAAAACAAAGTAATCATCAGTCCTAGACCAGAGTATTTCACCTAAACTGTCCTTCTTTCCTTCCTGTCCGTCCACCTCCTAGCACGCTGAGCCGGCTGCTTGTCGCTGTCATCAATTATTGGCACGGAGGCTCTCCGCCTCGCGGGGAGCGACCGACGCCCTCAGGGCGTCTGCTGACTGGACTTGAAACGGGCAACATCTGTTGCTCGAATCGGTACCAGCGGCAGTGCACCATACAAATAAAAGTTATACTCCCCCGCCTTCTCAGTTAACTGGTTGGCGGTTTCCTTTTCCAGTCTTAGGTCAACAGTCGACAATTTACCAGCACTAAGTTTACTTCTGGCAGCCATTGGACACGTTCCAGATGCTGCAATCAAGCCACGGGTGCAAAGACACCCCGCATCTATAATGCAATGCAAATAACTATTCATACACAGGCGGATTCATCATTAAATTTTTGAAATGCTGTCTCGTCCAAGCGAGGCAGCTACTAAGCTTTGTCATCGTACTTGTCTGTTGCTGGTAGTTTGGCATTTCTCTCTGTCAGTTCTGGTTACGTCTCACGGTAATGTTTGAATACATAAGTAGAAGACTTGACTCTGCAGACTGACGAGCGGTGAAGCCACTCGGGCAAGTTCGGTACTGTTCGTCCGCCGTTATTCTCTAGTCTCTCGTCATCCGGTTCACTCCACGCTTACATATATAATGAAATCCAGGTATTTTTATCCAAGTCGTTTCTGCCTGTGTGCATAGCAGATGAATTGAATATTAAAATGAATATTGATTGTGGTCACAGTTAAATATTAAAACATAATATAGAATTAATTTAACGATATCGTTGTACTCCATTTATTACCCTGAATTGTAGTTTTTGTTTTAACCTTTGTTTCCTCTAGAAACAAACACAATTTCAGTGGCTCCCCAGATAAATATAACCTTTTGACTACATTGTCACATTAGTATATACAATATACGTTTATTAAGAAAACTTATTTTATACTGTTTTGCCGGTATTTAGGTTCAGTTTTTTGTACTCACAATGTTGGTTTTGATATATACTCTTATTGGTGTAATCAGTTGTGTTAAAACTCCTCTTTACCTGTGCACTAACTTTGCAGGTTGGTTTCGTATTTATCTGGAGTCAAATTAATCAATTCTGGAGTGATAAACGCTGAAACAAAACATAGAATTCAGGGTAATAAATGTAAGAAACGATATGATATGAATTAATTCTCAATTGTGTTTATTATTTATCTTCGAGAATTATATAGTTACCTTTATACCTTTACAATCAACATTCATTTCAATATTAAATGTATTTTTGCTCTGTAAACACAGAACTGAACCTGAACGTTCTGCAGTTGCAGACGATAACAAAAACGATGACCAATCAGAACGCAGGCACATATAGGCTACGGTTTCAACCCCCCTTAAATTGACAAGACTCCTTTGAAATGTTACACGAACTTCACATCGAAAACTTACAGCGTTCGACGTAATAAAAACTGTTACACTAAAAATAAAATGACAATTAAACTTAAAAATGAAACATCGAAATGCTTACAGGACATCTATAGGTAGGTTATACACGAATAAAACTTTACTCGAATACACACAGACACTTGAATACACGAAACATTTACACTTGAATTTACGTAGTTGAAGCCGTGAACTTAATAAAATTATTGAATTATTGTGGTAAAATAAATACACAAATCTTTAACCAGACGTTTACCTAACTCAAATCTGACAACAGAATATAGGCGGGCATAGATGAGAACGAAGTTAGCCGAAGTTGCGTGAGTGGCTTCAAGCCTGTCAGTCTGCATTTCTCTCTGTCAGTTCTGGTTACGTCCCAAGGTAACGTTTGAATACATCAGCAGAAGTTCGTAAAACGTTTCGTGCCTGTCTGTACTTTTACCTTAGAGACCTGTTGTTCTTTTGATTGATACCCCGCCGAAAATGGAAGGGAGGAAACTTTTATACTCAAAAACCGGTGTGGTTGTATCAAGTAAACAACAAGTATCAAGTAACCTACAGTAATCATTTTTGAAAATTAAAAAGAATTACACTGCATAGCCAAAAACTAGGTATAAATTCATGTGGGGATATGAACTAAAAGAGAATTGTCACTGATGGAACAGCCTTTATTAGTTGCTGAGTTGCGCAGATCCAGCGAATGAATTACCGACCACGTAAATTGTCTAAAGAGAGAGTTATCGTTTTTCGTTTTTGCCAAAAAAGGAACGAAATTGTAAAACATAATTTATGAAAATTAATAAAAATATTTTTAACATTTATTAAAATGTTTCAAACCAAAATATCTTTCGGTAAATTACCGAACGATCATAAAACCTTTTCTGGAGCTAAGTGAAAAATGTTATCTTACGTCATGTCCCTTATGTGTGATAGAACGGCCGGTCAATTAATAAAGGAAACCTGTCAAACAGGAAGCATAAGTAATATCCCCTGACTGAGTAAAAATTAAAGGATAAGAATATTTATTATCTTCGATTATATTTGGGACTCGATCATCAATTCTAGATTGTAACTTACATTAAAACACTGACACATGATAACTGTTAAAATGCATAAGGTTTATTCCATAAATACACTTTTCCATAAAAATATGCGGTCAGTTGATCTAAAAATAGAGAGATCTGGAGCGGGTAAGGATCTCGCGTCAGATAAACATTAATACTAATCTTTCTGAATGCAAGGATTCTAACAAAATTCGAGTATTTTCAATAAAACATAAAACAACATTTTTATTTTGACAACAACAAACGTTTTTTGTTTATATCAGAGAAGCGAAGAACTTAATATTTGGTTTATTTGTCGCCATTACAATGCAGGATAGGAAAGCAAAAGTGACCCGGTAAGGTAACCAACAATTTTAACCCCCGTTACCTTTAACACCTTTGGGCAACAGTTTTACCGCCCGTAAGGTTCCTTGTGTGATTTACCGCTCGTAACATTCCTTGTTTGATTTAACGACTGGTAAATATTAACTAACACCTGTCAAAACGGCGCATAGTTAATTCCAGGCTGAGTAATAAGTTTCTAGAATAAGTTATTATCCTGGGCACAAATCCGGACACCGTCATGTATTCTGGAATACCGGGTTAAACCGGACGCTTGATAAATCTTATAATGCGTACGTTCAATGCCATAAATGCATTTGTGTTGTAAACGTGCGCTTAGTTGCCATACAAGTGGTGGAATTCGTCTAATTTATTTGTGCAGTACTTTCAAACATCCGCCGTTATAGCGCGCTAGGGTTTCGTGTCACATACACGAGTTACGTCAACGCCACGTAACGGCAGACTGGCGAACTGACGCATCACCCATCGTACATTAGTAGCGTGTGATAAACTCGTATTGCCAGATTTTGGTTGAAATTACAAAACAATTGCACGTAAACAGTGAATAGTGATCGTTGTTCTTGCAAAGCTATTGAAACGTAGCATTAAAACAAAAAAATAATACATAACTGTTTACCTTTACGCAGTAAAAGAAGACAGATGTGACCAAACTCGTGGCGCCTTAATCGAGAATCGTTTACATGACCCTCACCGTATGGCAGTCTGAGGTAATCTTCTCCATGTTCCAATTTTTGCAAAGCTGTCTCGTCCGAGCGAGGCAGCTACTAAACATAATATTTAATTAGCTTGATACAGGGGACGTTTCTAGTGAATTCTATATAGAGGAGTGCTAAACTAGTATTTTAAAATAACAGGTACGAATGATATCGTTTCAAAAACTGTAGGTATACGTATACCTATATTATATTATTTGTTATAAGATATAAATTTCTAAAAGTATTAACAGTGTTATATTACACTGTAACTTTATTGATCAGTTACTGTTTAAAATAAGATAAGAAACAAGGGAATTTATAGGCTGTAACCTAGCATAACGAACATGACCTAGCAAAACCGACAACAGTCACAGTGGACAGCAATACTTGGAAAGTATTTACTTACATGTGATAATAATATAATGAGAATAAACATGATTTAAACCGAGTATCCTTATGAAAACACAACAGACACAGTTTGCGGTAAAATTTCATTAGATATCTGCTCTTATCTTATTTTATTTTCTTATATGGTGGTACTCGAAAAGAACGCGGAAGACCAAAGTGATACGCGTGTCCAGAAAGGATGGAAACCACTGCCAATAGATGGACTGTGCAACTGATAGGTCCTAGCAAAAGCACAAGTTGGGCAAATAATGGGAACTTTGAGCCATATCATAAATCAATCATGAATACTATTCCTTCTATTTACTATGCCTTCTATTTGTTACGTTGCATTATATATTTGAAATTAATATCAGAAAAGATGCAAATAAAGTATAAAATAATAAATAATATCTAGCATTTACTCATTCAGCTTTATAACCTTTTCCTTATAAACAATAATTATTGTAGAAATTAATTTTGATTAAAAAATTATATAAAACAATATTATATGAACAAAATGAAATCCGGATTTTCAAAATAAGTTCATATGCAATGTATATATAACAATATCTTAATATAATTAAATCTATTCTGAAAAACAATGGAGTAATAGTTTTTAACATAATGAATATATTTCTTAATAACATATATTAAACAATAAAAGAGTTAATAAAAAAAGAAAAAATTAACTATAATATGTTATTATTTTTAAAGACAGTAAATGATCATTTCTAAGAGATCGAATAAATTTAATTAATCTAGGTAAACCTATAACTCCCTCACAAACTCTATATATTATTAAAATTGTATATATGTTACTCATTTGTATTTATAAATCGCATGAAAAAGAACAGAATAGTCCCGAAATCATTCATTCTAACCTTAGTAAACGTACTAGAGCTTTGACCTTTCATCACGTCTTCTTCTTTAAAATGATATTTTATAGTTAAGTTTTTATTAAGGTGTGAAAAATACCACTTTAAAAGATTAAGCAAAATTTATTTCACTAAAAAACAGAAGACGTGTTAACAGTTGAGGTTAGGATGCGACTTCCTCAGACAAGGTTTTGTGTTGTGTTTTCGGTTATCTTAGTCTGACTGCCGGCCTGCGCAGGAGCGAGTACAAGTAGACGCTAGTGTAGCTCGTGATAAACGCAAACAGAAATATACAAAATAATTTGATATAATCATCGTGTAGCGTTTTATGTTAGTCCATAATTATTAAAGCACATCTAGTCTCAAGAAAATAACACAAAAGTGTTTACAGTTATATAAGACAAACACATATATATGAACAAACTCGCGTACCCGTAATCGACTCTCGCATAAATGACCTTTTGCTGTATTGCAATCTTACGTACAACTGAAACGAAACATTGTATCTAATTTTTGGAAAGCTGTCTCGTCTGAACGAGGCAGCTACTAGACTTAACATCTGTATTCAAGATCATTTATAAATACCAATCTAACAAAAATCTGTAGAAAATATATAGTCCGTTTAAAATAGTTAGTGATAAGAGCAGAATTATGATAAGGTAAAACTATAATCTGTTGATAAACAAGTAGAAGACATGTATAGTCTCTTGATCTTGAAAATAATCTTGATTAGGCTTAGTAGGTGAATGCAACCATGTCAGGTTGAAAAGTCGCCAGAGGGTCATGTAGACGTTTGTCGATTAATGTTACGCGAATTTGTTTATGTCTTACTTTTGGAAAGGAGCTGTGTTCAGTTACGTATTATTTACTTGTCACTGACTGTGTTTCAACGGGTTTGCATTAACAATTCTCATTATAAACTGCTTACATCACATTATATTGTTATATCTACAAACGTTTGACCATTTTAGTACCTTAGATGCTGTACAGTACGGTACGTCTGGCGTTAGTTCAGCAGTCTGCCGTGGTGTGGCGTTCACGTAACTCTCGTGTATGACACGAACCACCAGCGCGCTCTAGTGGAGGTCTCAGGAAACTATTGTACAAATAACCCAGACGTGACCTGTCGTTCGTAGGGCAACTACACCAGCGGTTAAACTGTTCATGTGAATAAAATACATTTATAATAAATAAATAAGCTTTTCAAGCTAACAAATGTACGATTTTAACCCGTAGATTTCGGATTGCATATTAGCGTCCGGAATGCCAGCCAGAACGACAATTCCTCCTAGAGTTTGCATCCCAGATATTTCCTGAAATTTCCTTATTCCTTCTTCCGTCCTGCGTTTTAGAAGAGATCGGGTTTTGTCAGGATACGTTTATAACTAGATATGATTAAGTGTTTATCGTTACGGTGTAAAGGACATTTCAGCGCTGTAAATACTTCACAATTCTGTCCACTTTATTATGTTTGGGTCAAATGACGTATTTTGAATATAATATGCTTGTTCAGTCGCTGTGTTCAAAAGTATACATTGAGCCACACAGTTTGGTTTCAGAGATGCAGTAGGTACACGAAAGTCTATGTTCAGCATTCAGGTGCTATTCCAACGATGAAGAGATGTAAACTGTAATGTTTTTGCATCTAGTATTTATCTAAACTTATGTATGCTGTGAGGTTATAAGCGGTCGGCGTTCTGCACAGACTACAGCCTAGATCTGTGGTTTGCAAGCAAAAAGAAAGTTATAAAAATAAAATGTCAGTTAGAAACAAAGAAATTACAACTATATTAATCAACAATTTTAACGCCTGTTATTTTAAGCGGATCTTTGGGCAACCGGATATCTGACAATACGCTCTTTCTGTGACTCAATGGTCGTACAATGTTTAAAGAACGAACCTCAAAACGTTGCATAACAATTTCAAGTTTGAGTAAGAAACTAGGATAATATGTTACGCTCGGCAGAAATCCGGACACCGTAGTGTATTATGAATGTACGGCATAATACGAACGCTTCATAACTCTTATAATGCATACTTTTAAAGCCATAGATGGATTTGTGCTATAAACGCTCGCTTAGTTGCCATAAAAATGGTGAAATTCGTCTACCTTAGTTGTGCAGTACTTTCCAGCATCCGCCGCTACAGCGCGCTAGGGGTTCATCTTACATAGACGAGTTACGTCAACGCCTCGTTACGGCAGACTGGCGAACTAACGCAACACGCATCATACAGAATTGCCATCCGGTACTTGTAAATTGTCATGTTTCGGTAGAAATATACAAAATAATTTGACGTAAACAGTGTGTACTACTCGGCATAAGTTGAACATTATAGAAGCTCATAGAATGCCAAGATAATAATACGCAACTGTGTACACTTATGTAAATATAATGGACAATTTTAATTAAACTCGCGTAGCTCTAATCGACAATCGTTGGAGTGACCCTTTGCTGTATTGCAGTCGTGTAGTATTCCTGGAGGAAGAAACGCCAATTCATAAGTCAATTTTTGGAAAGCTGTTTCGCCCGAGCGAGACAGCTACTGAACAAGAACGCATAATCAGCGTTATGTTTCAATACATATGGTATGAATTTAATAAAACTATCTACAATATTTATATGTATAGCTGTGTTACAATGATGTAGCAAAACTTTGTTGACTTAATTACAAACTTTTCACAAAACAAGCCTCAAAAACGTGGTATAGAATATTGTAGTTACTGCGTAATGAATAATAAAGCGAATTTGTTTGTGGTTTTTAGACCCCATCATTATATCTTGTTCTATGAAATTATTCGCCTTCATATGGAAGCACACTTCAGCGTTCTTACGTTTTGTTGGCAGTTTCCATTATTCCCGTCAATTAAGAAGTTTTCAAGTAAAGGTGCTTATAGACGGGGAAGTAGAGGAGGCCAGTAACTTTCCCTGTCTATAAGGTTACTTTCCTCTTCAGTGGCCAGTTCAGTCTGGCGGTCACAAAGCTCAAACACGTTTGATTTTACTGGCTGGAAAGACGGCCAGTAACCTACTGGCCGCCAGAACTTTCCGTCACAACAAGCATTGGCCGCCAGTAGAGCCGGGTGGGATTTGTTTGGATTAGTCTGTTGTTGGTCGCTGTTGTGATAGTTGTTCAAGATGAGTGCTAGTAATAATAGAACAAAATCTATAAATTGGAGTGCAGATGATATAACAATAATTTTGGAAGAGTTCCAAAACTTTGAATTACTATGGAATGTCCGCCATGACGATCAAAAGCCTGATCAAACACTTTATCAAAATCTGATATGTCAAAAACTAAAAAGAAATGAGCACAGATGTTGTCACAGTCACTCACATAGAACTACTGACGGCCAGAAGAGACGCGAAAGTGGCGGCCAATACTGCACTTGCCTTGTGTATAAGAAATTTCACATGGCCAGTACTAGGCCTATCCGCCAGTACTGGCTGCCGCTACTTTCTCCCTCTATAAGCATCTTAAAGTTAAAACAATTCATTATTAATACAACTACGTTTTTAATTGTCAGAGTGGCTTTTTTTGGCGCGCTGAACAATAAAATACCTTTTTTATATTTGTAGAAAGAGTGAGCGGTATTTTCCTGGTGAGATAAAGGCTGACGGCCCCTTGCTACATATGTTTATTAAATTTCTGTTTATAACAGAGTGTTTGTTAACTGAGGATGAGGTTTCAAACAAGAGTCGCCAAATTATTAAAAGATCGTTGACACTACTCTGCTACTACGATAATAATAAATTTTGCCTCACATTATCGGAATCAATAAACCATCTTGTAACCTTGTTAAAGGCTTTCACGGCCGGTATCAGTTGAATGCAAACTATCTGCCGGGCTGTCTGGCTCTAACCACAGTACTGTGTGGCTATATACCTCTAAATATCTGTCGGGCTGTTTTGCTCTAACCACAGTACTGTGTGGCTATATACCTCTAACTATCTGTCGGGCTGTTTGGCTCTAACCACAGTACTGTGTGGCTATATACCTCTAACTATCTGTCGGGCTGTTTGGCTCTAACCAGAGTACTGTGTGTCTATATACCTCTAACTATCTGTCGGGCTGTTTGGCTCTAACCACAGTACTGTGGGTCGAACGTACGACACACCACGTTATATTGAATCGATATAACCACTGAAGATGGCAGCCAGTGGTGCTGCTGAAAGGTTTGGTTTTCATGAAAACCTTGAACCACGGCCAAAGAGTCCGGCGCAGATAGTTTATATTCAACCATTTTGTAAACGATCTGTAAGGCGGAGTTGTTGTTTCGTCTTTTTATATTTGTTAAGCGTCTTACTGCAATTGTTATTTACTTTTTGTTAAATTAAGCTTCGTGTTTTGCGTCTTGTTCAGTAAGGCAGTGATACCGAACCTTATCACTGTGTGTGTGTAATCGCGTTGCTAGTGGTTATGAACGAAGTGAAAGGACATCATGTGATACTGCAGAGGCAGGACGATGTAAATTCAACACTCGTGTCTCGATGCTCAGTGGACAGATATCTCACAAGGTTTGCGAGGCTAACAAAATTTCAGTCATTACGCACATACGCACAACAGTCTTGTACAGTGTTGTATAATGTGAACATCGGCTGCAACAAGAATGGTGAGAACAATGGAAGCATGTGTGTGACAGAGAGCGAGGTAGTACATGAGTGAGACGGTGTACTGTTATCGCGCTGTCTCTCCTCTCTAGACAGCTTAGCTATACTTGTTAGTGGGGGTAATTCATGCACAGCGTTGGCGCAGATGACTGATCGGGCCACTACTAATGAGCGCGGCTGACAACAGCTAATCAGTGGAATTGGACGTCTGGAATCCGTTTGGACAATACAAACAAGAAATACAGAAGAGCATCGATTCTGTCTCTGTCTCTGTCTGTCTCTCTCTCTCTCTCTCTCTCTCTCTCTCTCTCTCTCTCTCTCTCTCTCTCTCTCTCTCTCTCTCTCTCTCTCTCTCTTTCTCTCTGTCATCAGTTTCCTGGTTTGACGCGGTCCACCAGCCTCCCTATTATGGGCAAGGTCAAACGCGAACCATATCTCCACCTAGGCCCAGATCTGCGATAATTCGAGTTTCAAAGGAATTTTCCCCCCTAGAATTTCACACCGCGTGGCAACCTACAGTTCAACGACACCAACAGGCGGGCAAGTATACACACATATAATAAACAAAACCTTAAACCTAACAAGACATAGGTACTTATAGATATAAGGACTTTTAGAGATTTTTCTAAGTTCCATTCGAACCCCAAAATGCTTCCTGAGTTTGCAAGCCCCGTCACACCCAAAGGACCCAAGGGTTGACCCTAATCTCAACCACGCTCTGCTACCAAATGTAACCACTCTTTAAGTATGGTATGGACTTGTAAAAATTTTTTTTTTTTCAATATTTTTTTTTAATATTTTTTTTTTTTTTTTAAGAGGGGCCACAAGATAAATTAAAACTAGGCCAAAGCCTAGAGAAGCCAAAAATGCGCTCGATCCAGTGAGACGGGACTTGCCATTAAAACTCACAAAGTTAACAACCAATAAAATCCTTTTATTATAAACAAACTCATTATATCTCCTTAAAAATGTTACTTGAAAAATTAATAAATAGAGAATTCATATTCTATATTTTCCTTAAAAAATGTTACTTGAAAAATTAATAAATAGAAAATTCATATTCTATATTTTCCTTAAAAAATGTTACTTGAAAAATTAATAAATAGAAAATTCATATTCTATATTTTCCTTTTAGCCCTATATCTAACCCCCAAAAATACACACGAATATACAATACATATACACGTTCCACAACACAAGACAATTACAACTTCTATCATTAAAATCTTGCCACACCTTTTTCACCCCATGAGGTACATAATTAACAATTTATAAATATCCTTGCACGTAACACCTATTGCAAGGTCTTAATACCTAATATGTGTATAACATATTATATGCGTATAATAAGATATATGTTTGTAACACCAGTGGCCCCAGGACATACTAAATTCAGGAGTTGGCATAATGCTTGATACTATTATAAAGTGCTCCCACATTGAGCACTTAGACTTGGAGTAAATATAATTAGAATTCAGTAAACACACAAGTGATCATAATCAATTAAAAGAATTTAAATATGATAAATTTTGTTAAATATTGAAAACAGTAACGTGTCATAATGCCTTATAACCTTTTAAAATTAATTTGGCCCAAAGGCCGACATGTTCCTAGGCAAGATCGTACATAACTCAACCTGTCCCAAGAGCATGTTCAAGTCTGCATGAAAATCCACCTATACAGGATTAAACTGGTGACCCGACTGAACTACCAAAGAAACTTCTATCCCTATATGACCCAAACTGAATATAAAAATGTGAAATTAAAGCATAAAATGACAACTAAATTTAACCAGTGAAATTACATATTGATTGAAGGAATTACTAGCACTAAGGTAACCCTTCTACTGAAAACAAGAAAGAAATTTACCTGCCTGAAGGGTAAGCAGCCACAGATACATGCCAACCTCTGGGCTCACAGTTTATACAAACAGAGTTACAAAATGTACAAAAGATACCCCTCTAAGTCCACGCACTATTCTGTCCCGTTAACCGGGGACCCAATTAAAATGTTTAAAGATTAAAGTCATTGATGTAGTGTGACTATATGTCCACGGGTTCTAGTGGGTTACATTCCACTGTATAAAAGTAATATGGTTTGGTGTCACCTGATTTATTCCATGGTGTGAAGTGGTGGTATTCTGGTCTACATTTTAGTGTGTTTGTGGCCTGTCCTCGCTATTCTCCTCCGGCAGATGAAGTTGAGAGAGAGTCAAGATGTTCATGTTCAGGATGGAGCTGTTCCTCGACTTCCAGCGAGGGACCCTATTCATACAAAATATTATCAGCGATAAGTTCCCAAAACTAATTCCCCCAGAAACCTCACACGCAGCAAAATCCATATATAATATTAAACACAGCTTTAGGCCTATTTAAAATGAAAGTTTGACACACTCTGCAACAGGTTATACGGCCACATGGCCCTATCTTGGAAAACATTTAGTTTTGTTAAATTTCATATTATTCTGACTTTACATTATTCTCAATTCTGGTGCCTTAGTTAGGACTTCTGAAATTAATATAGTATTACTATAATTACCAATAAAAGTTACATTTAAATTACTCAAAATTACACATTTCACAACTTGCCACGTGGCATGATAGGTTAGCTGATTTCATTCATATCTGGACTTATTAAACAAATTCCCTTTTGCATAACTTTAAATTAATGTATATAAGCATATTGCCGTGACTTACCGCAGATCTGTGTTAGTTTAGCCTGCCATAGGTAGAAGATGGTACAATTAAAAATTTCTTTCTGTCGGAGAAGACGGCCAGGCGTCTGTTTTAGATGACGACCAGAATAAGACAATTTTTAGAAAACGCAGTTCCGGCTTTCTTAACTCGCAATCAGAAGCGAGCACCAGAGCGCAGCACCAATCAGGCGTAGCTTAATAACCTCATTAGAGTATTGTATACGCTACCGCTAAATACAGTACAGTATTTTTCGTCAGCTTTCTCGTTAAATACCGTACATGATTTTTGATTATTCCCGCCGATATCAATTAATCGGCACACGAGATACTTTCAAAAATTAGATAACGTTGGGTATTATAGAGCTTTATCGCATAAGGTCATACAATCATCCATATCCTTATGAAATAAGGAAAGCGATTAGTCTTATTTGTACAGCCAGTGGTTTGATTTCTGAAATTATAGGTGCCGGAACGCATCAACTGAAAAGGTGTTCAGACACAAATATACTTATATTTTATATTAGCTCGAGTATTGTTCTACAATTGTTACGATATTAAACAAAAATTAGTATTATAGCCTTATTATATTGTAACGATGGAACCTTCTCGAAAAGGCGAGAGCGTCCTCCGACACGTTTCTCGGCTAGCCGAGCAGGTGCGTGTTTCTACCAAGGCCGCACTCAAGAATCCTCTAGAGTTATCGAGTGTTTGTTAAGGACGCATATTATGGAACATTAGTCTGGAATACTTGCAGTCTATATATGGGCTAGAGCTGCCGCTAGAAGTCAGTTTGTTGTGCGATGTATTCAGTGCGACTCAAGTGGTTATAAGCGGTGTGGAACTGTATTAGTTTACATTAGAATCGTCTCGACTGTGCCGGGCTTCGCTCGGTCGCTCGGACTGTGTCAAGGCCGTAGTAATTACGTAATTCACGAGAGATAAGACGCAGTTTGGAAGCTTCTGGTGTATGAGCGTGACTATAAATACATCGCGTAGCGGCCTTAGCTTTCAGTTCCATGCGAGATTTTGGATAGTGCGGTTCGAGAGTATTAGCGCGATATATTTACAGAGCGGTTCGGGTTATTACTGTGTACGTGCAAGTAGTTAGTAGTGAAGTGTTGCGTTTTATATTCGGACGGTATAATTGTAATACAATTGAGCTTTAATATTTGTGGACATTTTATTGCGTGTGTGCAATTTTCATTTGATTTGTTGTAGAGACTGTGTTGTTAATTACGAACTGTTTTACTGTAACAATTAAAGGTGTGATTAGTGACTTACTTGGTGTCTTGTACTTATTTTGTTTCCACTGTACCTACGACGATCGTATAGACCGTCGTAAGAATATCTTAATATAATTAAATCTCTTCTGAAAAACACTGGAGTAATAATAATTAACATCATGAATATATTTCTTAATAATCATATATTAAACAATAAAGGAGTTAATAAAAAAAGAAAAAATTTACTATTATATGTTATTATTTTTAAAGACAGTAAATGATCATTTCCAAGAGATCGAATAAATTTAATTATTCTAGATAAACCTATAACTCCCTCACAAACTCTATATATTATTAAAATTGTATATATGTCACTCATTTGTACTTATAAAACGCATGAAAAAGAACAGAATAGTCCCGAAATCATTCATTCTAATCTTAGTAAACGTACTAGAGCTTTGACCTTAAATTTTGTATATAGGTGTGGAAAATACCACTTTAAAAGATTAAGCAATATTTTTTCACGAAAAAAACAGAAGACGTGTTATCAGTTGAGGTTAGGATGCGACTTCCTCAGACAAGGTGTTGTGTTGTGTGTTCGGTTATCTTAGTCTGACTGCCGGCCGTGCTGGTATCTACTGTGTCGGCCTGCGCAGGAGCGAGTACCAGTAGACGCTAGTGTAGCTCGTGATAAACGCAAATTGTCAGTTTTTGGTTGAAATATACAAAATAATTTGATATAATCATCGTATAGCGTTTTATGTTAGTTCATAATTATTAAAGCACATCTAGTCTCAAGAAAGTAACACAAAACTTAAAAGATAAGCGACCAATAAGAGACGAAGCTGTTTTTAATAAATTTAAAAATTCATACTGAAGTTACATTTATTTTCATGTGTTATGCAGACAGTAGCGATTCCTGACACGACAGGTGGGGCAAGCATCGAGTCTAAGCTCAATATAAACGCATCTACAAAAAATCCCAATTCTGCAATCATTAAAAAAAAATAATATTCTTGTACGCATTCGTTTCTGTCGCTGTGAGAAAAATATTAATCGAATGTAATTAGTAGGCTATGTGTAACAAATACAAGGCCAGAAAAATACAGAGAAACTAGATGTACATCCACATAGCCAAGAATATTTCGTATAGTATTAGGTATTAAAATATCTCGTTACCTAGGTTTCGTTCAAGTTTTTGTTTAAGGCACTTAATTCAGGCTGATAGAAACTTGCAATCCAAAAACTTACAACCAAAACAATAAACAAGTGAAAAATGTGGCCGCATTGTCACCGCTAGCGCTCGTAGCGGCTTAAAGCACTGCTAAAATGTGCTTGCTTTTTGCGTCTCTGCGAGACAGATGCTGTGCGTTTTAGCATTCTGCGTTACCAGCAAATAGTCTTACTCGTAGGTTAGATTATTTGAATATTCTGTTTGTGTAAAATCTAGCTTAATGTAAAAAATAAGGCTATATAGTGAAAGCGTAACTGTGAAATCCTAAATAAGCGCTAGGATTTCTGAAATTTTGGCCAAATCGTAGTTAATGCACCGAAGCATTTTCGAAGCGATTGCCTTGGGCGCGGAGCGGTCGGCAGCTGTTAAAGCAGCTCACAGAACTGGAAGCGAAGTGGTAGTAGTGACTTCGATTAAATCAATGTCATTTTCACTGGAAGACAGGTGACAAATGCGCAGCCGATTATCAGAACGTGAGAGATAAGAAGGCATTTGAAACAGTTTTGGTGACAACAATAATGTTGGTTACGTAATCATTTATTTACTTTTGCCTGATTTTATTTGGGCAAGCACTGCTTGCTCTGAGGATTCGCCTCTGTATGCAGATATATAATACAGATTATAATAATAGTTATATTATGCTAGTCACCAACTTGGTAAATTTTGAAAAAACAAATTATGTTGTGTTATAACCTACAGAGAGGCAGGATGATTTTAACTTCACTGCACATCACACGTAAATTTTTTTGACATTGTTTGTTGTACTATTACCTGCACTCCAAATTTTATTGCCTGAGTTTCGCAACTGATTTTTATATTCAAAATAGAATCTATAATTTAATATTAAACCTCTGTCAATTTGTTTACGCTTAGTAAATCTTAAAGTAGTATTCTCAAAGGGGAATAGGCTTATAAATACTATTGTTTCTTTTAAACAGTAACAGCTTAATAAAGTCACAGTGTGAAACAACAACAACAACAACAGTGTTAATAATTTTAGTTTTATTTTATTTCTGATAACAAATTATACAATACGGGTATATGTATAATAGAGTACACAATGACAGGTATTTGTACCTGATGTTTTCAAATACTAGTTTAGCACACCTCTAACCGGAACGTGTAACTTTGCAGTGCTGGTAACTTTAGGAAATTACACCAAGCTTTAGCACACCTCTAACCGGAACGTGTAACTTTGCAGTGCTGGTAACTTTAGGAAATTACACCAAGCTTGAGAGCAATCTCTGTTGGTCAATTTCCTAGTAAAATCTGATAAACCTTAGTAGCTGCCTCGCTCGGACGAGACAGCTTTTCAAAAATTTATGGAATGTGTTCAATCGGTCCGGTAACTTTAGGAAATTACACCAAGCTTGAGAGCAATCTCTGTTGGTCAATTTCCTAGTAAAATCTGATAAACCTTAGTAGCTGCCTCGCTCGGACGAGACAGCTTTTCAAAAATTTATGGAATGTGTTCAATCGGTCCAGGTCCAGGTCCAGACGTCTTCAGTTACCTCGATCCATACGGTAGAGGGTCATGAAAACGTTTGTTGATTAACGCTACGCGAGTTTGTTTAAGTCTGCTCTCGTTATTCTTAAGTAACTGTCTACAGTTATATATTATTTCCTAGTCAATTACTGTGTTTCAAGAGCTTTGCACTAACCAATAGCATCCTATACTGCTTGCATCATATTATATTGTTATTTCTACAAAAGTCTGTCTATCTGTGTTTCTCAGATGCTGTACAGTGCAGTACGTACTGCGTTAGTTCACCAGTCTGCCGTAGTGTGGCGTTCACGTAGCTTGTAGTTGACAGGAGCTGTGTGGGGTCGCAGCGCGCTCTAGTGTAGTTCGCAGGAAAGTATTGTAGAACTAACTCAGACGAGATCGGGCATTCGTAGGGCAACTACACTAGCGGATTAAATTGTTGATACGAGTAAAATACTTTTATTGTTTAAACTGTAAGCTTTTCAAGTTAACAAGTGTACGATTGAATGCGTGATGGCGTCAACGTTTCCTAAAGTTTGCATCTTGGAATTTTTCTAGAATTTTCTTAATCCCTGCGTTTTTACTTGACGCACGTTTCATAGAAATCATTCTGAATCTTCAGATGTTTGTTTGAATTGTAATCGAATGATTCGCTAACAATATAGTTACAGATTTTACTCTGATTCTATTTTCGATTGTTGTATCGATTATGTAGTCAGCTAAAATTTATATATATATATATATAATTAATATTTTGTTTTAATATTCTAGTAATGTAAGATTTTAAATAAATCGTCTTGTTTTTTTTATTTGAATTTGTTCTTTAATTAGTAGCTTATTATTATTGTGTCTAAATATTAATATTCTCTCAGATATTCATTTTCTTAGTTTATTGTACGTTTTTTATTAATTTGACATTGTGAATGACTGGGCATTTATGTTTATTGTATAATCTGAGTGTGGGTAAATTAGGTTTTTAGATAGGGTATTAGGTTTTAAAAAGGGATTGCGATGTTGATTGAATCCCTTGGGCGTAAACAAACTTTACTTAGGACAGATGAAGAAAAACTTGGTAGTAATCATTGATGTGAATTAAGGTTAAAAAGGGTTATTTCAGTTGGGGTTATTTTTGAAATGTTAAGGATGGATCTATTTTTGCTAGTACATGTTAAAATTTAGTATAGATTTTATGAGGTTTCAGTGGCTGCAGAATAAAATGTGTGCAATAAGATATGTGGCAAAACTGTTGGATATAAGAGTTAATCGGACCTAAGGAAGATTGTTTTTTTTTTTGTTCAGTTAAATATATAGCAAGGGCCTTAATAACCCTTAACTTGTCACTGTTCACAGTATGTGGTGAGCAGGTAATTCCCAGCGCTGTGAATGTAATGAACATTGTAAACTTTAATAATGGGAAAAAAGATATTTAAAAAACTATTCAAACTTTCTAAAACCTGGATAAAATATATAAACACATTAACTTTGCACCAGTATGCTCCCTGAGCTGCAGAACTAGCTCACTGTGTTTAACGAAGTACATTAATAATTGCAGATTTCGATTGTTATTAAATTTTTCAACTGTCAGGTAAAGTAATTTATAAGTCCCGAATATTCTACTATTTCTTGCTCAGTAAAGTAACAATAATAGGGCAACCATACACTAAATATTAAATCTCCAAACAATCGGCTTGTGTTAGAAATCGCTTTAACCTGATATCCGGCTGAATTTTTTTCAAATTTATGATCTCATTTTTCAAAACATTTGGGCTATCATTTGCCAAACTTGTGGTCCTTGCGCCAAAATATTTTTAAATTTCCAAATTGTGCGCTATGCCCAATTTAGATTAAATTCCCTTTAATTTCATGCACAAAGTTTAATTTGCAATTATATTAAACCTTTCCCCTACACTTTAGCCTTCGGCATCTCAGAATTCTTCTTCTTCTTCTTCTTCTTCTTCTTCTTCTTCTTCTTCTTCTTCTTCTTCTTCTTCTTCTTCTTCTTCTTCTTCTTCTTCTTCTTCTTCTTCTTCTGCTGCTGCTGCTGCTGCTGCTGCTGCTGCTGCTGCTCCTCCTCCTCCTCCTCCTCCTCCTCCTACTCCTCCTCGTCCTCCTCTACTTCAAGTATTAGGCTTGCAGGATGTTCCGTCTTTACAGCCACCGTTTTCTTATTCTGCCTCTATCTCTTTCTCAAGGAGGCTTATACTTAATTCTCTTTTTCGGTATTCTCGAATCACACATTCTATTTATGTGTTGTATCCAGTTTTCTTTATTTTGTTAAATTTTATCCTTTATGGAGTAAAAGTATACATTGGATGTTTAGTATTGTGTGTGTTGTCTGCAAAGAAAAATATAATGGAAACGCAGAACATAATAAACACAAACACAGACTGAAACGTTTCAAGTATTTTCATGAATTCCCTTTCATACTTACAAAAGGCATGTCAGATTATATATAGAGTACCTATTGTAGACGCTGGACGTTACATATGCAGCACAGACGCACAACTAACTGAAGTATTGCGGTCGCCAAACACGTTTTAATTTGTAGTTATTTATGGAATTCGAATCGATATTGTTGTCATAAGTAATGGATTTGAACGTGTTATCATGTGTTGTATGTAACTGCACAATTAGATATTGTAATCTACCTTATTTAATAATTCAGTGACTCATCGTTATCAGTTTTAGTTTTGTTATAATTAATCTACTATACTACTTCTTGTTCTAATATACACATTGCAGATGTATATACATTTAAGCTTTTCTTAGCCGAGATTTAGATTTGTAATTTCCATATTTAAAATAATATTCCATTTATTGTAATATCGCATATGATTTGTTGAAATTTTGTGCTAAAAATTATAACCCACTACATTTTTCACATCCCGTTGATTCCGTGGGATCAAACCCATAAAGAATAGGGCTGTGGGGGTTTAAAATATGTAGACAAATCCTAAGTTTCCTGGAAATCGGCTGTTACAATCAAAAGCTGTTATGAGACATAAACCAAATCGAGAGACCCACCCACAAATGCCAGTTGAATCTAAACCGAAAAATCAGTTGGTTCGTTCAGTTATTTTACTTCAGCCCATATTTTCCTAAAATTATGTAACTTTGTTAAACGTTTCACGCTTATAAGGTAGACGGACAAGCAACAAAGTCGGTTGCTATGTACAAAATTGTTTAAGTCGGTACCGATACCGTAGAAGTCTTTAATTGAGTTTCTAATGTTAACAATTTAAAATACATTTAACTAGATTTGACGATTTACATTTACGTGATAACAACTTGACAAAACCTAAGGGCCTAAATGTTATCTTGATAAAGGAAATTGAATGCTCAACTATCAATACGCTTTAAAAAATATATTCCAATCCAGGAATGTATCAAAAAATATCAAAAAGTAAATGTACACCACGTATCAGATCTATAGTAACATATACAAGGGAGAAATGTGTGCTGAAGTTGGAAAGTATGAAAAGCCTTGGTGATTTCGAAAGTAAAATTCAAAGAAAATTTTGTGAGCAAGTGTGAGACGGAGAGATGTAGAGGATAAGACAGAATTGGACATAGATTTGGCTTGTGGCAGTGAATGCCTTAAAGGTTGAGATGGTTGGGGGGGGGCACCTGGTGAGAATGAAAAGTGATCGAGGCCCAAAAGTAGCATTGGTAAGGAAACCGGAGGGAGTAAGGAGGAGTGGACGTCAGAGGATGAGATGTTATGAAGATGTGGAAGGAGATTTGAGGGAGATGCAAGTAGCAGGTTGGAGGAGTATGGCTCTGGACAGATAAGAATGGAGCAGGCCAGGGTCCTGCAGAGACCGTAGCGCCAAAAGAAGAAGAACTACCATTGTTATTATTGCATTTATTACGTCTCATTAGTTCGTGACAATAAATTAAAAGTAATTAAAATGCCACATAAAATCACAGTAATCAGATGGCATTGTCTAAAGGAAATAACTCGTATACGGCGCAGACGAAAACGAAAGGTGCGTGGTTAGGACTAAGGCAGGGAGGGGAAACACCTGAACACAGTGCTGGACACCTTGTATAAAATTACACCAACCTTGAGTAAATGTCCCCAAAGGTTTGTTTCCTAGACAAAGTCTCGAACACGGAAATGTAGTTGGAACTACACGAGACTTGAAGCCCTCTTGGTGGAGGGGATTCCTCTTTGGCATCCAAGCATAGGCTATATGGAGTTGCTTCAGCTGCCTGATATCATGGCTATGCCTACTCCCTGGGACGTGCTTTTGCACCAACCAGGTTGCAACTCTAAACAGGGTCCTGTAGGCCAATTGTTTGCACACTCGGGACCAAACGTATTCAAAAAAGCAAAGAGACAAAGCCGGACGTAAATTTTGGAACGGGCTTTCCTTGGAATCAACCAAGGGCTCTTGCTCTCCAGAGGCAAAAGTGATGATCTCTTTGATATTTCTCGTCACCATAGAGTAAAAATGAGACTAACACTAATACTAAGACTCGGAGAAACGGGGCCCCCTTTTGGTTTTCTTACTAAGAAAGTAATCAACGATTCGTTAGATCAATTTCTCTGGTCTCTGTCGCGTCACGTGACTGTCACCGTTCTATTATCCACATATGAGTGTGTGTTGGTGTGTGTGTGTGTGTGTATCGTGGTGATTGTGTCGTCTTCTGTACTCATTGTCTAGTTGTCTTCAGACACTAAGATTTTCCTCAGAATCTTTCTGTGGCTTCCAGTTTTACGGTCAGACAAAAAACCCAAACAATGTGTAATTGTTAATTTAATAATAATTAGAGAGTATAGAATGAGACTGTAATAGATATAATGCATCAATTTCTACTTCTTCATATCAATGTTAAGCGACATCACCTGTTCCGGTCCCTATTTTCAAGCCATCTTTTGCGTTGACCTCCCGCATCTCTTTTCCCTTTAGAGGCATATTGTAAGACTTCTTGAGGTACCTTCCTCGCTTCCATTCTACCTATATGTTTAATCCATCTAAGCTTACATTCCACGAATCTTGCATTTGCTGAGAATATACCCAATTCATGTCTTGTCACATCGTTTCGAATTCAATCGTTCCGTCTACATCCCTTTACGTATCTCAAGAAATTCATCTCTGCAGCTTGTGTATGACTTGTATCTTTTTTAGATAACACCTGAGTTTGGAAGTGTATAAAATAATGGACACTGCCATAACATTATAGAACTTTATTTGAGTTTCCTTTCATAATGCATCAATCAAGAGGTAGTTTAAATAATACATTGTTATTTTCTTCAGTTACCAAAAAAAAAAAAAATTTTAAATACACAACGTAAGTGTTATAAGTCGTTCGATTAGTGGTGACATTGATGCGATGGTAACAAACCAAAAGTCTTAAAAATAGGAAAGGTCGTGTAACAATCTTTTTTCAGGATCTTCTTCGGCTTCCAGTTTTTAACGGTCAGACGACAGACGAAATAATATTAATGGTAATATTTTTAACATAAATTATTCTTGAAGAGGAACAAACGTGAATTATTAAAATGTGTTAGTGGACATAGAATGAGAGTGTAATAGATTAAGAATACGTAAATTTATAAATCATTTAAACAATAAAATATTCTTTCTTACAGTTTGATAAAATATATTAAAATATAAAAATTGTACGTTAATTACTTTAATGGTAACACTGATTTGAAGGCAGCAAACGAAATCTACTAAATAATGTGCTACAAAATTTGAAGTGCAGTGTAAAGAATATGAACACAGAATAAGTAATAAGAAGAAGGTCACCAGTTTGATAATTTGAGGTAACAAAGGTAAACTAAATATTGTATAGGGAGGTAATAAAACGGACCACGTGAGGTACCTGGGAAGCGCTGTGACAGGAAACGTGCTTTGCGTGGCCGACGTTATAGCAAGAATAGTTTTCAGGAAGTCTTTAACAGAAAGCGGAGGCGGACCAACGAGTAAGTAGTTAAGAGAGGCTGTCAAAGTGTTTCGTACGGTGTTGAAACGTTGGCATTAAAGCCTTGGGATTTAAAACTTTTTGAAAGCAGTGCTTCAGATGTAGATGTGACTTAGCTTATGAGTGTTGTGGTGACAGGACAAAGTGAAGAACAAGGAAATGCTAGTGAATATTGGTGTGAAAATACAAATGATAAATGACGGGGGGGGTGTCAAGAAGATGGAAGATCAATTTGCTGAGATAGCGGATAAGAGAAGGTTTGTTTTTGAAGACGGCAATTTAAGGACATGGTGGGCCCATAGAATCAATTGCATGCAGTTTGGTGGAGAAGGGTGTGAAGAATTAATTAATATTGGAGAAGGGTGTGAAGACAGTATAAGAGTGGACCAGAGCCGGCAGACACCGAGCCGTGTCAGGGGTTTGTCAGGTAAAAGCTCAACACAACTGATACATCAAACAAACAGTCAGCATATCATTGTTTACGATGGGTCGCGTCGTTATTGTGACTCGCACATATCGTTTATTGGACTGCATCTCAAGCCAGGACAGCAATCAAAGTAACGACACTGAAACAAGCAAAGAAAACAGAATTTAAAAAATGGCTGTAAAAGATACAAAAGTGAAAGAACTATCACACGCGTCCTTGTGCGTGCGTGCCAAATATTTGAAACTGTCATGCTTGATCATTTGTACCTGACTATTTCCTGCATAGGCAAGTTTCTCCTGCCATTTTCGGGTTATTTTACCCTCACAGTCTCTCACTCACTCTTCCACTCTTTTTCACCTCATCTCTATCTATTTCCCCCCTTCACACAATTCTCTCAACATCTCTTACTTCTATCACCATCTCTGTCTGTCTATCCCTCACTCACTCACTCTTTCTCACTGTCTGTCACCATCTCTGTCTCTCTGCCCCTCTCATTCACTCTCTTGGCCGCTCCTCTCTTTCCCTCCTTCACTCACTCTTTCTCTCTCATAGAAAATGTTGTAGTGGTTTGTTGTCATTAAACACTGTCATGCAATGATTATAGTCATGAAAAAATGTTTCAATACAACTTTAAGACACCTAAATTATCTTACAGTTATACTGACATTCAGTTAACTAAGACTTACACTTTGTGTCAGACAGGCGCATTTAGCGGCGTCACTAGAACAAAGAATTGCTGAAAAAAACGACAAGTACACCGGATGTCTTCATGTTGAATTGTTTATAGTCAGTGCTATTCCATAACAGTGGTCAAAGTATATATATTACTATGTTAGTTATATATGGATAGCAGTAAAATATTATTCATAAAAATATTTATGAATAAAATATGATAAAATATTTATTCATATCACCGTTAATTATTTAAGTTAGTTATTACAGCTTAGCTATACTTGTTAGTGAGGGTAATTAATGCACTGGGTTGGCGCAGATGATTGTTCAGGATGACTGTTCGGGCCACTACTAATCAGCGCGGCTGACAACAGCTAATCAATGGAATTGGACGTACAACAATGAAACCGTTTGGACATACAAACAAGAAAGACAGAAGAGCATCGTCTCTCTCTCTCTCTCTCTCTCTCTCTCTCTCCCTCTCTCTCTCTGTCATCAGTTTCCTGGTTTGACGCGGTCCACCAGCGCCTCTTATACTCCCGTCTCCGGTTAGCTATGGCATTCCACACTCAAAACAGAGTACCGCTTAGGTAATCCACGCAGTTCTTCTCATTCAGTGCTCCGTCAACGCTAGGCGATACATAAGCAGCACTGTCACACTTTGGAGTGTAGTATTCTGATTCAACGTCTGCCGTAAATAATGTTGACGTAACTCGCGTACTTAACACGAGCCACAAGCGCGCTCTAGCGGAGGTCACAGGAAAGTTCTGGAGAAATAACGCAGAGGAATTCAGCCATGTGTAGGACAACTAGAACAGCGGATTAAATTGTTCATAATAAACAAATACGTTTGTGGTGTAAAACGTAGGAGTTTTAAGTTACCAAGCGTACGATTGTAACCCATAGAATCCTCCGGAATGCATGACAACGTTCGCAATGTCAGCCGGAACGCCATGTGCTCCAACATTTTTCCCTCAGTATATTATAAATTGCCGACTTCCTCGTTTCGAGAGTCGTCCGCTTTTGTCACATTTGGTACATGACAGGAGATTAAGAACTGTTTAACATTAAGGTCTTAGCTTCATGTTTAATAACTAAAGGACACTAAAGCTGTGACAAATACACGTTAATCCTGTTCACTGTCTTTAGGAGCTGTCAAAAGTCGTTCATATAGTTTCAGTAAAACGTACGTGTTATTTTACAAATAATTAAAATTAATTAATTAATTAATGTAAAAAATTAATTACAAACTTGTTCTGTCTGTGTGTTCATAAAATTTAGATTGAATGTTTTGTATTACGTGTGTTGTTTGCAAAAAAACATGGAAAGACACCTAATGAAACACAAAATATATCGTATACAAAAATACTTGAAAACATTATAAGGGTTTTATAAATCGTGGTTGCATAATTACGAAATACGTGTCAAAACATATACAAAGTACATTTTTTAGACGCTATGCGTTACAAGGGCAGCACTGTCGCACTACGGAATCACCGTTTTAATTAATCTGTAGATTAATTTATTGTAAAATTCGAATCGTTATTGTTCTGATAAATAATCGATTAGCTGGTGTTATAGTGTGCTGAATTTAATTGTACGAATAGATATTGAAATCTCCCTTATTTAAACTAAGTCGTTGTAAAAGGCAAAGGCGATGCTTTTGTGATCGGCAAAGGAGAAGCTTTCGTAACGTTCTATTAAACATCGAGCCTCATCTATTGAGAGAAAACTTCCTCAAGACCGCTTACAGTGCCAAATCAAATAATTCACACGTATATATAACCGAAATATCCCAATAGAATAGACAACGGGTGCAGGCGATTAGGTTCTTAACGAGTAAAGAATACACCAGATCAGACAAAATTTTACTAATTTAATGCTCTTCCAACTAACTACAAAACACATTAAGACACTCATAGACACTTATACAGTGTTCAAAAAAATGATTTTATTATTATAAGCCTAATAATGATAAATTAATTTGATGAAGCGGTCAGTAGGTCATATGTGTTGCAGCATGTTATCAATAACGATGTTTCAGATGCATAACTTGTTAATGGGGTTGCATTTGTAAGGTGGGCAGCATACAAAGTATCGACACTGAAACAAAACACAACAGAGTTTTATAAATCATTTTGTTATACAATCCATGGGTCCAACACAGTACAGCACGAACACATACGCACAAAACATACAGAAACACACACAGGAATATAAAATAAATTTTTACATATACATAAACACGGTCATTCAAATTCTCCAATAATTTAATTATTAATTTAATAACTGTAATGAAACATCTATAATTACTTAATTAGTAATTTGTTGTAGGTCTTCATCTTTCTACTGTGACTGCCTTGCAGGGAAGTTTGTATGGTTTGTGTATTATTGAGTGTTGGTCTCGGTCTGCGGATCTATAATCGTTGTCTTCTTCTTCTTCTTCTTCTTCTTCATTGTTAGCGTGTTGTGTTTGCATTGCTCAAGGAATGCAACCCGCGTTATGTTTCGATTGGGAGTCAGTCAGTAATGACTGTTGTCATGGCAACGTTGATGAGGCAGCAGACAGAAGTGGATCATCTCACTAACATTATGTGGGCGGACAACGCAAGAGATATTGTGAGTGATTCATAAGCACCTTGAATCATCAGCATCTTCATCAAGGATTACTTAAACCAAAACATATCTGTTCCATCGCAAATAGATAGACTGGAGCCGTGTCAATCCAATCCGGTGCTTCTTCGGAAGCGTCACACCTTTCCGTCTTTTCGATAGTCGATTGGGGATTAGGTTAAAATATTAAAAATATTTTAGCCGGTGATGGGCAATCCTATTAATATTCTCATAATATTCAGTTCTTGCCGTACATCGATATCTCTGTTGCGATCTTGAAGACTAGTTCCTGCCACGTGCCTGAGAAATCCCATTTTGGCCGGTTGAAAACGACTGGATATTTACATATATTAGGCCTATACTAATATGCTAATATCAGCTATTAAGATTAAATTATTGAATATTTTGACTAAACCTTTCATTTTGTTAAAATGTTTTGTAATTACATATTAGGTCTATCTATAAACAACTATTATTTTAATATAAAAAACATTATCATCCTGCAACGTAATGGATTTATCTATCATCTGGAGATATTCATTTAATTTATTTATCGAACGTATCGTTACATCTAATTTTTTAACCAATGAGGTCTGGTGCGGGCATTCTTGTCAAAGACACGTATATCTCAATCTTTTCTAGTTTTACCTACATAATGTATGAAGTAATCTGAAATCTATTAGATAGTGAATATATTTGTATTGTAAATTTAATCACTAATGATTACGTAACGCAAGTGTTGTCTAATACTTACGCTCTGCCTAAGTGTAGAACATTTAGGGTTTTTCGTAAACTGAGGATTTGCCTCTGTGTAAGAAACCATTGCTAGAACACAGAGAATGGCCAACACCAGAACTACGCGTATACTGCAAGTCTTCATGTTGATGTCTGCTGTGCTGTGACTCGACGCATTTCAGTGTATTTATATTGTCTAGTGATAACGCCGTTAATTGGTTCACTTTAATCGATAAAACGTTAATTGTTTTATTTTTAAACATGGGGTTTACATTTTCTTGCTTTTGAGTCAAAAATTAGATTATTTTAAAATTCAGTACCACTTTATTGAGACGGCTGAACGCCCGGCTATAAGGTCGTGGTCTTATGATTAAAGAACCAAACTTTTGACCTCACCGGCGGGGACCATCTACAGTAATAACGAGTACCAGGGGTTGCTTGCTATAAACATCTCCGTACAGTTGCAAACCATGTTTTTACTTATAGAATTACCCTGATATTAATTCTCACCACAGCACAATGTAAGCTGGGAAACAGCATGCACCAATCATAACCGTCTACGATTTGAGACGAGATCCTTTGATTGATTGATTGAGAGATGAAGCTTTAGATGAATGTGAAGTGGGGTTTATCTGAGCGATGAATGAATAAATAACATACGTTATGCGGATGATTCCGTCATATTCGCAGATGGCGTAGAGGGGCTGCAACAACTAATGAATAGAGTAACTGAAAGCAGCAGTAGATATGGTCTACACATCAATGTTTATAAAACGAATCTAATGATTGTATCTAAGAAAAGTTCACAAGCTTCACCCTTAATATAAACCAAAGCCCAGTTGAACATGTAAGCAAATTTACATATCTTGGCACTACAGTCAATGAACAATGGGACCACTCTCAAGAAATAATTCCCAGAATTGAAAAGGCAAGAGCAGTGTACACTAGAATGAGCAGTTTATTCAAAACTCAAGATTTAACAATAAACAAAACGATGAGACTTTTACGCTGCTACGTATTCTTGGTCCTCTTCTTCTGTGTAGAATCTTGGACTTTGAATGAAGCCACAACTAAAAAATTGGAATCTTTCGAAATATGGCATTACCGTAGAATACTGGCCATTTCAACAGCACATTAAACTAATGTTAAAGTTCTTAGAAAGGTGAAGAAAGATTGGGAAGTTATTAATACAGTAAAGATAATAAAGCTGCAGTATCTGGGACATCAGATGAGAAATGAACAGAGCTTTTACTTATTGCAGTCCATATTACAGGCAAAACTACTTGGAAAGGAAGGAGTTGGGCGACCGAGAATCTTAGTTAAGAAATTTAAAGACTGACTTCCCATGAACACAACAGACTTATTCCGTGCAACAGTAAAGAAAGTTAAAATAATCTGCACGATATTCAACATCCAACATAGGAACTATCGGAAGAAGAAGGTAATTTGTATGATGAACCTCATGTGGTCACTTTTATTAAATTTAAAATAAAAATTGAATGGGCTGAAGGCATTATACGTGCTTGTGAAAGCAGAGTTGTTGGGAAGTCGTTTCATACAAAGCCAGAAGGAAAGTAGGAAATCAAAACTGAGATGGACGGACGGGGTGTTGCTGGATAAACAAAGCAAGTGTTTGAATCCAGAGAAAAGTAAAGAAAGAGAGGACGACCGAGAAAGCTCTGGAAGGATGAAGCCCGCACAGCTGCTGAAAGAAGAGAAGTAAAGTGGGAGAAAATAAATGAGCTCGTAGCAGATAGAAAGAAATTGAGGGATATGTGGAAAAAGACTACCTCAGGGGACTCAACTCCAACATAACTTTACACCGAAAGGTAGAAAAGCTAAGGATTAAGTAAGTGTGTAAGTATGCCAACAGTATACTACAGAGAAGCAAATTCATTAGTCGTTATCCAAAAGAAAAATATATAAGACACTCATCAGACCGGTTGTTACTTAGGGAGGCGAGACTGATGAAAAAGGAACAAGTAACACTAAGAAGGTTTGAAAGAAAGATCGTAGGCTGTCTTTATGTCCTGGTTAAAAATGGTGACGAATGGAGAATAAGAAATAAGCAAGAAATAGATGAGGTACTGAATGACGAGGATATTAATATTATAATTCCGACTGTACAATGTTTACACATTTTCCGGAACCACAGATTCCAGAATTTATTAAATTCCCATAATTTTATTGAATCCATCCGCCTCCAATCTATTTAGTTTTTTAAGATTTTCTTTTTTCTAATGAATGGGGAGTTGGCCCATTCCATTAACCTCCATCCTGGAGGACCAGGCAATTTTCAATCAAGGTTTACTTCTTTTAGCCTTTGACAGACCAATATCCAACTAGAAAGCAGCAGCCGCGAGTATTGGTTCGGCCCTGGGTATTTCATTTTACCCGTACCCACCTTATCAGCCACCTGGGGAGGTGCTCGAGGCGAGAGTAGCAACTCCACACGGAACGAGGACATTATAATTTGCGTTTATCGAATGTCAGTACAGTACGGTACGTGGCGCTTTAGTTCGCCAGTCTGCCGTTACGTGGCGTTGAAGTAACTCGTGTATGTCACATCACATAACCTGGTGGTTGTGAGACGAACCCTAGCGTGGTGTAGCGGCGGATGCAGGAAATTTCTGCACAACTTAAGTAGACGACATCGACCATTTATTTGTAAGGCTACTACGCGGGCGTTAATAACACAAATGCGTTTATGGCTTCAAACGTACGCATTGTAAGAATTGTCATGCGTCCGTTTTAGCCCGTATATTAAAGAATTAGCCGGATTTGTGGCCAGGATGACAAATATTCTAGATTTTTACTCATACTGGAATTTCGTATGCACCGTTTTGACAGGCGTTCTCTAAAATTTTAACAGCCGCAAAAATTTCACACAAGGAACGTAACGGGGGATAACCAGTTGCACGAAGGTGCTAAATGTAACGGGCGTTAAAATATTAGTTAACTTACCGGGACACTTTTGGGCTGCTAATCTAATTGGAATGGCGACAAACAATCCGAAAATTATTTTCTCTGATATAAACACAGAAGTGTGGTGTTGTCAAAATTATAATATGCATTTATATTTTATTGAAAATACAGGAATTTTGTTAGCATCCTTGTGTCCCGAAAGTTTAGTATAAATGTTTATGACACGAAATTCTTACACGCTCTAGCGAAAATTTTAGTAAAGGTCTGAAGAACAAAGGCAGACGAATTCATCGATTTCTAGGCCAACTGACTACATATGTAAATGAACAAATTCATTTATGGAATAAAACCTTACGCATTTTACGAGTTATGATGCGTCAGGATTTTGCCTTACACTCTAGAATACCTGATGGTGTCATATATATGTACTCAAAGATAATAAGTGTCTTGAGTTTTATTTCTTCTTCTGATAGTTCCTATCCGTTTCGGATGTTGAATATCATATAGACTATTTTAACTTTCGGCACTGCTGCACGTAATAAGTCAGTTCTATTCGTGTTAAACCAGGTCCTTAAATTTCTCAGCCATGAGATTCTCGGTCGCCCAACTCCTCTCTTTCCAAGTACTTTTCCCTGTAGTATGGACTGCAATAAGCAAAATCTCTGTTCATTTCTTATGAGGTGTCCCAGATACTGATGCTTTCTTACCTTTACTGTGTTAATAACTTCCCGTTCTTTCTTCATATTTGGAAGAATTTCAACATTAATTATATGTGTTGATCATGAAATGCTCAGTATTCTACGGTAAAGCCACATTTTGAAAGATTCCAATTTTTTAGTTGTAGCTTCAGTCAAAGTCCAAGATTCTACACAGTACAAGAGGACCAAGAATACGTAGCAGCGTAAAAGTCTCATCATTTTGTTTATTGTTAAATCGTGACTTTTGAATAAACTGTTTATTCTATTGTCGACTGCTCTTTATATTAAAGACCTTTTCAATTCTGCTCTTTATTTCTTGAGAGTGGTCCAATTGTCCATTGTCTATAGTAACAAGATATGCAAATTTGCTTCCACGTTGATCTGGCCTTTAGTTTATATTAAGGGTGCAGTTTGTGAACTTGTTCTTAGATACAATCATTAGCTTCGTTTCTTAAGACTGATCTCTAGACCATATCTACGGCTGCTTTCTGTCAGTCTATTTAATAGTTGTTGCAACCCCTCTGAGCTATCTGAGAATATTACGGTATCATCTGCATAACGTGTGTTATATATTCTTTCATCGTTAAGAGAAATTCCCACATCCCATCCATTTAAAGCTTCTCTAAAATACCTTCCGAGTAGATGTTGAATAAAAGCGGAGATAGTATACAACCTTGTCTTACTCCACGCAGAATCTGTATTTTCTCAGTTTTCTCTTAATCTACTCTAACCACTGCAGATTGGTTCCAATACAGTGTAGCAATTATCCATAGGTATTTTTCATCAATCCAAATTTTTCAGGATATCCATCACTTTTTTATGTTGAACTCGGTCAAACGCTTTCTGGTGATCGATGAAACGTGCAAATCCATCACAGTTTACACCTCTACATCGTTGTAATAGCACCTGAATACTGACTAGATCCTCTCGTGTACCTACTGCATCTCTGAAACCTACAGCCTACTGCATCTCTCAAATGATCTTGAGGAAGTGTTTGAGAAGGTGATTTATTAAGCTAATAGTTCTATATTCATCACATTGTTTTGCTCCTGGTTTTTGGGAAATGTAATGAATTCAGATTTAAGCCAATCAAGTGGGATGCTTTCGCTTTCGGTGTCATATATATGGTAGAATACTGCAGTCAACCATTTTATACCGTCGTCATCAAGAAGTTTTAGAAACCTTATCTGCACATTTACCGGACCGGGGGCTTTCCCATCTCTCATTGTATTCAGATTTAAGCCAATAAAGTGGGATGCTTCCTGTGTCATATATACGGTTGAATACTGCAGTCAACCATTTTATACCGTCGTCATCAAGAAGTTTTAGAAAACTTATCTGCACATTTTCCGGACCGGGGGCTTTCCCATCTCTCATTGTATTCAGATTTAAGCCAATCAAGTGGGATGCTTCCTGTGTCATATATACGGTTGAATACTGCAGTCAACCATTTTATACCGTCGTCATCAAGAAGTTTTAGAAAACTTATCTGCACATTTTCCGGACCGGGGGCTTTCCCATCTCTCATTGTATTCATTGTTGATTTTACTTCATCTGTGATTATTTCTGGGCCGGTGTCATTGTCAATCAGAGGGGGTTCTGGTCTGGTATCACAGAATGGTTATTTTATATAACTTATCCATGTGTTTCATTTCTTCTAGATCGATAATAATTTCACCATCATTGTTAACTAGTTTGTTCACTTTTATTACTGTTTTATTGTCATTTCTTTCACTTTTCTATGTTTATTCAAACTTTAGTGCGTTTTGTAGTGCCACGGTTTATATACATTTCTCTTTTACCTTTTGTTCTTTAGCTTCTCTAATCTTCCTCTTAATGATGTTATTTATCGTTCTGTATTCATTTTTTTCGTTTTTAACTTTTCCCTTTCATCCATCAGTTGGAGTATTTCATCCATCATTCAGGATTACTTTTTAATTTTATCCGGCTTCATCAATTATCCTTCGATGGTCTCAATTTCACTATAAATTGCCTGAGTTGTTCTTTGTAATCCAATGTATTCGACAGTGAGTGGCATTTCTCGTTAATAGTAGTTTTAACATCACTTCTTATTTGTGGGTCTTTCAGTTTACGGATGACGTGATGTATAATAATCTTCTTAATTGTTTTTTTCATTCTAATTTTAAATATTGCAAGCAGAGGACATTGCAAGCAAATGTTACCTTACCTATAAAACCAGGAGCAAAACAATGTGATGAATATAGAACTATTAGCTTAATGAGTCACCTTCTCAAACTCTTCCTCAAGATCTTCCACAAGAGAATATACAAAATCTGTGAAGAACAAGTATCAGCCACAGAGTTTCGTTTCAGAAATGCAGTAGGTAAACGAGAGGCTATGTTCAGTGTTCAAGTGCTATTCCAACGATGAAGAGATGTAAACTGTAATGTTTTTGCATCTAGTATTTTATCTAAACTTATGTATGCTGTGAGGTTATAAGCGGCCGGCGTTCTGCACAGACTACAGTCTGGATCAGTGATTTGCAAGTAAAAATAAACTTATAAACGACTTATAAAAATGGCAATACAAGGCAGGTCGAAAACTTCCACAAATACATAAACACAATACACGACAAACTAAAATTTACACTGGAAATAGAACAAAACAATAGTATAAATTTTCTGGACCTAACAATTAACAAAACAAACAATACACACACGTATAAAATATACAGAAAACCAACCACAACTGACATGGTTATACACAACACATCAAACCATCCAACACAACATAAACAAGCGGCCTTCAACCATATGCTCCATAGACTAACTAAAATACCATTAAGTAAACAGGACTATAACGATGAACTCAACACAATCAAATATGTAGCAATAAAAAACGGATACAACCCTAATTTAATAAACAAACTACACAAAAACATCATAAACATAAACAACAAAACACTAAATACCAACAACACACAACAAACTAAATACATCACACTCACATACCATAACTCCAACACACACAAAATGGCCAACACATTCAGGAAACACAAGTACAAAATAGCATACAGAACAAACAATACAATCAAAAAACACATCAATGATACAAACATGGACATAGACAAATACAACAAAACAGGTGTTTATAAATTAAATCGTAATGATTGCAATAGTTTCTATATAGCCCAGACGGGAAGATCTTTTTCATCACGTTACTCTGAACACCTAAAAGCTTTATCCAACAACAATATACATTCCGCGTTTGCCACACACATACACACAAAAAACCACAGCTACACCAACATAGATACTAATCTTGAGATATTACACTACTTACCGAAAAGTCGAAAACTTAACACAGCAGGACAATATGAAATATACAAACACCACACACCACAACTAAACAACATACTTAATGACCAATTACACTATAAATCACACACTCTTTTTGACACAATTATACATAAAACTAACAATAATTTGGATCCACGCGCCAATCCCCTTCCTCCACACCTTCACCAATTAAACCTTCCAAATAAAAACCGTTACGAGTTACGAGGCCAGTCTGTCTCGAACTGCTGACGAAGGCGCACATCACGCCGAAACGCGTACGGAGAGAAAAAAGAAGTAATTTTCACAAGTGAAAGTTCTATATTAATTATAAAAAGAAAATGTCAGTTAGAAACAAAGAAATTTCAAGTATATTAATCAACAATTTTAACGCCTATTATCTTAAGCGGATCTTTGTGAAACCGGATATCTGCCAATACGCTTTTTATATGATTCAATGGTCGTACAATATTTAACGAACGAATGTCAAAACGTTGCATAACAGTTTCAAGTTTTTGTAAGAAACTAGGATAATTTGTTACCCTCGGCAGAAATTCGGACACCGTAGTGTATTCTGAAATGTACGGCATAATACGAACGCTTCGTAATTCTTATAATGCATACTTTTAAAGCCATGCACGGCTTTGTGTTATAAACGCGCGCTTACTTGCCATACAAATGGTGCAATTCGTCGACTTTAGTTGTGCGGTACTTTACAGCATCCGCCGCTACGCGCGCTAGGGGTTCGTCTTACATAGACGAGTTACGTCAACGCCTCGTTACGGCAGACTGGCGAACTAACGTAACACGCATCATACAGAATTGCCATCCGGTACTTGTAAATTTTCATGTTTTGTTAGAAATATACAAAATAATTTGACGTAAACAGTGTGTACTGCTCGGCAAAAGTTGAACGTTATAGAAGCACATAGAATTCCAAGATAATAATACGCAACTGTGTACACTTTTATAAATATAGGGGACAGTTTTAATTAAATTCGCGTAGCTCTAATCGACAATCGTTGGAGTGACCCTTTGCCGTATTGCAGTCGTCAGTATCCTAGGAGCAAGAAACACTAATTAATAAGTCAATTTTTGGAAAGCTGTTTCGCCCGAGCGAGACAGCTACTGAACATGAACGCTTAATCAGCATTATATTTCGATACATATGGTATGAATTTATTAAAAATATCTAGAATTATTTTATATGTATACGAAACGCCAATTGATAAGTCTATTTTTGGAAAGCTGTTTCGCCCGAGCGAGACAGCTACTGAACATGAACGCTTAATCAGCATTATATTTCAATACATATGGTATGAATTTAATAAAAATATCTAGAATATTTATATGTATAGCTGTGTTACAATGGTGTAGCAAAACTTTGTTGACGTAATTACAAACTTTTCACAAAACAAGTCTCAAGAACTTGATATATTGTGGTATTGAATAATTGATAATATAATACAATGTTGATTAATAGTAGTTACTGCATAATGAATAACAAAGCAAATTTTTTCGTGGACTCCATCATTATATCTTGCTCTATGAAATTATTCGTCTTCATATCATAGCACACTTCAGCGTTCTTACTTCTCGTTGGCAGTTTGCATTATTCCTTTTAATTAAGAAGTTTTCAAGTAAAGGACCTTATAGACGGGGAAGTAGAGGAGGCCAGTAACTTTCCCTGTCTATAAGGTTACTTTCCTCTTCAGTGGGCAGTTGAGACTGGCGGTCAAAAAACTCAAACACGTTTGATTTTACTGGCTCGAAAGACGGCCAGTGGCGGTCACGTGACCTACTGGCCGCCAGAACTTTCCGTCACAACAAGCATTGGCCGCCAGTAGAGTCGGGTGGGATTTGCTTTGGATTAGTCTGTTGTTGGTCGCTGTTGTGGTAGTTGTTCAATATGAGTGCTAGTAATAATATCAATGTGATAAAAGAAAAAATCTATAAACGGGAGTGCAGATGATATAACAATATTTCTGGACGAGTTCCAAAACTTTGAATTACTATGGAATGTCCGCCATGACGATCAAAAGCCTGATCAAACTCTTTATTGAAATCTGACATGTCAAAAACTAAAAAAAAGAGCACAGATGTTGTCACGGTCACTCACATAGAACTATTGACGGCCAGAAGGGATGCGAAAGTGACGGTCATATTTGCCTTATGTATAAGAAATTTTACATGGCCAGTACCATCCGCCAGTACTGGCCGCCTCTACTTCCCCCCTCTATAAGCACCTTAAAGTTAAAACAATTCATTATTAATACAACTATGTTTTTAATTGTCTGAGTGGCTTTTTTTGGCTAAACAATAAAATACTTTTGTTATATTTGTTGAAACAGTGAGCGGTATTTTCCTGGTGAGACAAAGACTGACGGCCCCTTGCTACAAATGTTTATTAACTGTCTTCGTATAAAAGCGTTTGTTAACTGAGGATGAGCTTTGTAACAAGAGCCGCCAAATTATTAAACGATCGTTGACACTACTCTGCTACTGCGATAATAGTAAATTTTGTTTCGCATTATCGGAATCAATAAACCATCTTGTAACCTTGTTCGTAGGCTTTCACGGCCGGTGTCAGTTGAATGCAAACTATCTGCCGGGCTGTTTGGCTCTAACCACAGTACTGTGTGGCTATATACCTCTAACTATCTATCGGGCTGTTTGGCTCTAACCACAGTACTGTGTGGCTATATACCTCTAACTATCTATCGGGCTGTTTGGCTCTAACCACAGTACTGTGTGGCTATATACCTCTATCTGCTATACATCTCACCCGCTAACAAATTTTTCAGTCATTACGCACATGCTCACAACAGTCTTGTACAGTGTTGTATAATGTGAACATAGGCTGCAACAAGAATGGTGAGAACAATTTCAACATGTGTGTGACAGAGAGGGAGGTAGTAAAATACGTTTGGACAATACAAACAAGAAATACAAAAGAGCATCGATTCTCTCTCTCTCTCTCTCTCTCTCTCTCTCTCTCTCTCACTCTCTCTCTCTCTCTCTCTCTCTCGCTGTCATCAGTTTCCTGGTTTGACGCGGTCCACCAGCGCCTCTTATACTCCCGCCTCCGGTTAGCTATGGCACTCCACACTCAAAACACAGTCCCCCTCAGGTAATCCACGCAGTTCTTCTCATTCAGTGTTCCGTTTACGCTAGACGATATATATATAAGCAACACTGTCGCACTTTGGAATGTAGTATTCTGATTCACCGTCTGCCGTAAATAGTGTTGACGTAACTAGCGTACTTGACACGAGCCACAAGCGCGCTCTGGCGGAGGTCACAGGAAAGTTCTGGAGAAATAACGCAGAGGAATTCAGCCATGCGTAGGACAACTAGAACAGCGAATTAAATTGGTTATAATAAACAAATACGTTTATGATATAAAACGTAGGAGTTTTAGGTTACCAAGCGTACGATTGTTACCCATAGAATCCTCCGGAATGCATGATAAGTTTGCAATGTCAGCCGGAACGACAAATATTCCTACATGTTTTCCTCAGTACAGTACAAATTGCCTACTGCCTCGTTTCAAGAGTCGTCCGCGTTTGTCACATTTGGTACATGACAGGCGATTAAGAACTGTTTAACATTAAGGTCTTAGCTTCATGTTTAATAACTAAAAGGACATTAAAGCCATGACAAATGCACGTTAATTCTGTTCACTGTCTTTAGGAGCTGTCAAACGTTGTTCATATAGTTTCAATAAAATGTACGTGTTATTTTACAAATAATTAAAATTAATTAATAAATTAATGTAAAAAATTAATTACAAACTTGTTCTGTCTGTGTGTTCATAAAATTTAGATTGAGTGTTTTGTATTACGTGTGTTGTTTGCAAAATAATGGATATACACCTAATGGAAACAAAAATTATATCGTATAGAAAAATACTTGAAAACATTTAAAGCGTTTTTTAAATCGTTTTTGCATAATTACAAAACACGTGTCAAAACTTATACACGACGCCAGGCGTTACATAGGCAGCACTGTCGCATTTCGGAATCATCGTTTTTATTAATCTGTAAATTAATTGTAAAATTCGAATCGTTATTGTTCTGATAAATAATCGATTAGATGGTGTTATCGTGTGCTGCAATTAATTGTATGAATAGATATTGAAATTTCCCTTATTTAACCTAAGTCAATGAAAAAGGCAAAGGCGATGCACTTCCATCGGCAAAGGAGAAGCTTTCGTATCGTTCTATTAAACATCGAGCCTCATCTATTGACAGAAAACGTCCTGAAGACCGCTTACAGTGCCAAATTAAATAATTCACACGTGCATATAACAGAAATATCACATTAGAATAGACAACGGGTGCAGGCTATTAGGTACTTAACGAGTAAAGAATACACCAGATCAGAAAACATTTTACTAATATATTGCTCTTCCAGCTATCTACAGAACAGATGAAGACACTCATAGACAATTATACAGTGTTCAGAGAAATGATTTTATTTTTATAAGCCTAATAATGATAAATTAATTTGAAGAAGCGTTCATTAGGTCATATGCGCTGCAGCATGTTATCAACAACGATGTTTCAGATGCATAACTTGTTAATGGGGTTGCATTTGTAAGGCGGGCAGCATACAAAGTATCGACACTGAAACAAAACACAACAGAGTGTTATAAATAATTTTGTTATACAAGCCATGGGTCCATCACAGAACAGCACGAACACATACGCACAAAACATACAGAAACACACACAGAAATATAAAATAAACTTTTACATATACATAAACATGGTCATTCAAATTCTCCAATAATTGAATTATTAATTTAATAACTGTAATGAAACATCTATAATTACTCAATTAGTAATTCGTTGTAGGTCTTAATCTTTCTACTGTGACTGCCTTGCAGGGAAATTTGTATGTGTTGTGTATTATTGAGTGTTGGTCTCGGTCTGCGGATCTATAATCGTTGTCTTCTTCTTCTTCTTCTTCTTCTTCTTCTTCTTCTTCTTCTTCTTCTTCTTCTTCTTCTTCTTCTTCTTCTTCTTCTTCTCCTTCATTGTTAGCGTGTTGTGTTTGCATTGCTCAAGGAAAGCAACCCGCGTTATGTTTCAATTGGTAGCCAGTCAGTAATTACTGTTGTCATGGCAACGTTGATGAGGCAGCATACAGAAGTGGAACAGCGCACTAAAACTATGTGGGCGGACAACGCATGAGATATTGTGAGTGATTCATAAGCACCTTGAATCATCAGCAACTTCGTCAAGGATTACTTAAACAAAAACATATCGGTTCCATCGCAAACAGATAGACTGGAACCATGACAATCCAAGCCGTTGCTTCTTCAGAAGCGTCACACCTTTCCGTCTCTTCGATAGTCGATTGGGCATTAGGTTAAAATATTAAAAATATTTTAGCGGGTGATGGGCAATCCTATTAAGTATTCTCATAACATTCAGTTCTTGCCGTACATTGATATCTCTGTTGGGATCTTGAAGACTAGTTCCTGCCACGTGGTTGAGAATTCTCATTTTGGCCGGTTGAATACCACTGGCCTGGGATTTCGTTAAAGTTAAAATTCTCAGACCCATTGAGCTCTATAATTAGCAAGATGAACCTGATGTAATCACTTTTATTAAATTAAAATACTTAGAATTATCTGGACATATTATACGTGGTTGTGAAATCAGAGTTAATAAGAAGATATTTAATGCAAAGCCAGAAGGTAAAACGAAAGCTGGAAGGCAAAAACTGAGATGCAGGGATAGGGGGAGTCACGAAATCAGTACTCTTGGAATTAGAAACTGTAAGAACATGGCTATTAATAGCGAAATCTTCTGAAGAAGGCCAGGGCCCACAAAACGTTGTCCAGTCAATGATGATGATGATGATGATGATGATGATGATGATGATGATGATGATGATGATGATGATGATGATGATGATGATGATGATTATATGACTATTTTTATTTGTATAGACTTTTGAAAAAAGTAACTGTTGTATTGTTTTGTTTGCTCCTACATATAATATTAAAACAGTTTTTCAAATTAAAATTGTTTTAATATTTATTTTTTATAATTAAGATTTGGCTAGCTTGTTTATTCATTTAGTATGTTTATATTACCAGCTGTTTTAGCTCTATTTATTCATCAGCTGATTTTCATAAACACTACTAAATTAAGATATTTACATATATAATTAGGCCTATACTAATATGTTAATATCAACTATTAAGTTTAAATTATCGTATATTTTAACTAAACCTTTCATTTTGTTAAAATGTTTTGTAATTACTTATTAGGTCTATCTATAAACAACTATTATTTTAATATAAAAAAACGTTATCATCCTGTAACGTGATGGATTTATCTATCATCTGGAGAAATTCAATTAATTTATTTATCGAACGTATCGTTACACTTGATTTATAAACCAATGAGGTCGGGTGTGGGCATTCTTGTCAAAGATACGTATATCTCAATCTTTTCTAGTTTGACCTACATAATGTATGAAGTAATCTGAAAACTATTAGATAATGAATATATATTGTATTGTAAATTTAATCATTAATGATTACGTAACGCAAGTGTTGTCTAATACTTACGCTCTGCCTAAGTGTAGAACATTTAGGGTTTTTCGTAAACTGAGGATTTGCCTCTGTGTAACAAACCATTGCTAGAACACAGAGAATGGCCAACACCAGAACTACGCGTATACTGCAAGTCTTCATGTTGATGTCGGCTGTGCTGTGACTCGACGCATTTGAATGTATTTATATTGTCTAGAGATAACGCCATTAATTGGTTCACTTTAATCGATAAAACGTTAATTGTTTTATTTTTAAACATGGGGTTTACATTTTATTGCTGTTATGTCTAAAATTAGATTATTTATTATTAAAATTCAGTACCACTTTATTGAGACGGCTGAACGCCCGGCTATAAGGACGTGGTCTTATGGTTAAAAGACCAAACGTGTTGGCTTCACCGGCGGAGGCCATCTCCAGTAATAACGAGTACCAGGAGTTGCCTGCTATAAACATCTCAGTACAGCTGCAAACCATGTTTTTACTTATAGAATTACCCTTATATTCTCACCGCAGCACAACGTAAGCTGGAAAACAGCATGGACCAATCATAACCATCCACGATTTGAGACGAGGATCCTAGGGTAAATTTTTGGTCCAGTAAAAAAGGGGGGAGTCTGGAGGAAAGATAAAATTTAGAGCTGTATAATTTGTATGACTGAAGAGATATAGATTCTGCGTGGAGAAAGACAAGAAAGTTGGCTATACTATCTCCGCTTTTATTTAACATCTACTCGGAAGGTATTTTTAGAGAAGCTTTAGATGAATGTGATGTGGTGATCTCTCTGAGCGGTGAAAGAATAAGTAACATACGTTATGCGGATGATAACATAACATGTTCGCAGATGGCGTAGAGGGGCTGCAACAACTAATGAATAGGGTAACAGGAAGCAGAAGCAGATATGGTCTACACATGAATGTTAATAAAACGAAGCTAATGGTTGTATCTAAAAAAAATTTCACAAACTGCACCCTTAATATAAACCAAAGCCCAGCTGAACATGTAAGCAAATTCACATATTTTGGTACTATAGTCAATGAACAATGGGACCACTCTCAAGAAATAAAGACCAGAATTGAAAAGGCAAGAGCAGTGTACACTAGAATGAGGAGTTTATTCCAAAGTCACGATTTAACAATAAACACAGATACTTTTACGCTGCTACGTATTCTCGGTACTCTTCTATGGTGTAGAATCTTGAACTTTGACTGAAGCCACAACTAAAAAATTGGAATCTTTCGAAATATGGCATTACCGTAGAATACTGGCCATTTCAACAGCACATTAAACTAATGTTAAAGTTCTTAGAAAGGTGAAGAAAGATTGGGAAGTTATTAATACAGTAAAGATAATAAAGCTGCAGTATCTGGGACATCAGATGAGAAATGAACAGAGCTTTTACTTATTGCAGTCCATATTACAGGCAAAACTACTTGGAAAGGAAGGAGTTGGGCGACCGAGAATCTTAGTTAAGAAATTTAAAGACTGACTTCCCATGAACACAACAGACTTATTCCGTGCAACAGTAAAGAAAGTTAAAGTAATCTGCACGATATTCAACATCCAACATAGGAACTATCGGAAGAAGAAGGTAATTTGTATGATGAACCTCATGTGGTCACTTTTATTAAATTTAAAATAAAAATTGAATGGGCTGAAGGCATTATACGTGCTTGTGAAAGCAGAGTTGTTGGGAAGTCGTTTCATGCAAAGCCAGAAGGAAAGTAGGAAATCAAAACTGAGATGGACGGACGGGGTGTTGCTGGATAAACAAAGCAAGTGTTTGAATCCAGAGAAAAGTAAAGAAAGAGAGGACGACCGAGAAAGCTCTGGAAGGATGAAGCCCGCACAGCTGCTGAAAGAAGAGGAGTAAAGTGGGAGAAAATAAATGAGCTCGTAGCAGATAGAAAGAAATTGAGGGATATGTGGAAAAAGACTACCTCAGGGGACTCAACTCCAACATAACTTTACACCGAAAGGTAGAAAAGCTAAGGATTAAGTAAGTGTGTAAGTATGCCAACAGTATACTACAGAGAAGCAAATTCATTAGTCGTTATCCAAAAGTAAAATATATAAGACACTCATCAGACCGGTTGTTACTTAGGGAGGCGAGACTGATGAAAAAGGAACAAGTAACACTAAGAAGGTTTGAAAGAAAGATCGTAGGCTGTCTTTATGTCCTGGTTAAAAATGGTGACGAATGGAGAATAAGAAATAAGCAAGAAATAGATGAGGTACTGAATGACGAGGATATTAATATTATAATTCCGACTGTACAATGTTTACACATTTTCCGGAACCACAGATTCCAGAATTTATTAAATTCCCATAATTTTATTGAATCCATCCGCCTCCAATCTATTTAGTTTTTTAAGATTTTCTTTTTTCTAATGAATGGGGAGTTGGCCCATTCCATTAACCTCCATCCTGGAGGACCAGGCAATTTTCAATCAAGGTTTACTTCTTTTAGCCTTTGACAGACCAATATCCAACTAGAAAGCAGCAGCCGCGAGTATTGGTTCGGCCCTGGGTATTTCATTTTACCCGTACCCACCTTATCAGCCACCTGGGGAGGTGCTCGAGGCGAGAGTAGCAACTCCACACGGAACGAGGACATTATAATTTGCGTTTATCGAATGTCAGTACAGTACGGTACGTGGCGCTTTAGTTCGCCAGTCTGCCGTTACGTGGCGTTGAAGTAACTCGTGTATGTCACATCACATAACCTGGTGGTTGTGAGACGAACCCTAGCGTGGTGTAGCGGCGGATGCAGGAAATTTCTGCACAACTTAAGTAGACGACATCGACCATTTATTTGTAAGGCTACTACGCGGGCGTTAATAACACAAATGCGTTTATGGCTTCAAACGTACGCATTGTAAGAATTGTCATGCGTCCGTTTTAGCCCGTATATTAAAGAATTAGCCGGATTTGTGGCCAGGATGACAAATATTCTAGATTTTTACTCATACTGGAATTTCGTATGCACCGTTTTGACAGGCGTTCTCTAAAATTTTAACAGCCGCAAAAATTTCACACAAGGAACGTAACGGGCGATAACCAGTTGCACGAAGGTGCTAAATGTAACGGGCGTTAAAATATTAGTTAACTTACCGGGACACTTTTGGGCTGCTAATCTAATTGGAATGGCGACAAACAATCCGAAAATTATTTTCGCTGATATAAACACAGAAGTGTGGTGTTGTCAAAATTATAATATGCATTTATATTTTATTGAAAATACAGGAATTTTGTTAGCATCCTTGTGTCCCGAAAGTTTAGTATAAATGTTTATGACACGAAATTCTTACACGCTCTAGCGAAAATTTTAGTAAAGGTCTGAAGAACAAAGGCAGACGAATTCATCGATTTCTAGGCCAACTGACTACATATGTAAATGAACAAATTCATTTATGGAATAAAACCTTACGCATTTTACGAGTTATGATGCGTCAGGATTTTGCCTTACACTCTAGAATACCTGATGGTGTCATATATATGTACTCAAAGATAATAAGTGTCTTGAGTTTTATTTCTTCTTCTGATAGTTCCTATCCGTTTCGGATGTTGAATATCATATAGACTATTTTAACTTTCGGCACTGCTGCACGTAATAAGTCAGTTCTATTCGTGTTAAACCAGGTCCTTAAATTTCTCAGCCATGAGATTCTCGGTCGCCCAACTCCTCTCTTTCCAAGTACTTTTCCCTGTAGTATGGACTGCAATAAGCAAAATCTCTGTTCATTTCTTATGAGGTGTCCCAGATACTGATGCTTTCTTACCTTTACTGTGTTAATAACTTCCCGTTCTTTCTTCATATTTGGAAGAATTTCAACATTAATTATATGTGTTGATCATGAAATGCTCAGTATTCTACGGTAAAGCCACATTTTGAAAGATTCCAATTTTTTAGTTGTAGCTTCAGTCAAAGTCCAAGATTCTACACAGTACAAGAGGACCAAGAATACGTAGCAGCGTAAAAGTCTCATCATTTTGTTTATTGTTAAATCGTGACTTTTGAATAAACTGTTTATTCTATTGTCGACTGCTCTTTATATTAAAGACCTTTTCAATTCTGCTCTTTATTTCTTGAGAGTGGTCCAATTGTCCATTGTCTATAGTAACAAGATATGCAAATTTGCTTCCACGTTGATCTGGCCTTTAGTTTATATTAAGGGTGCAGTTTGTGAACTTGTTCTTAGATACAATCATTAGCTTCGTTTCTTAAGACTGATCTCTAGACCATATCTACGGCTGCTTTCTGTCAGTCTATTTAATAGTTGTTGCAACCCCTCTGAGCTATCTGAGAATATTACGGTATCATCTGCATAACGTGTGTTATATATTCTTTCATCGTTAAGAGAAATTCCCACATCCCATCCATTTAAAGCTTCTCTAAAATACCTTCCGAGTAGATGTTGAATAAAAGCGGAGATAGTATACAACCTTGTCTTACTCCACGCAGAATCTGTATTTTCTCAGTTTTCTCTTAATCTACTCTAACCACTGCAGATTGGTTCCAATACAGTGTAGCAATTATCCATAGGTATTTTTCATCAATCCAAATTTTTCAGGATATCCATCACTTTTTTATGTTGAACTCGGTCAAACGCTTTCTGGTGATCGATGAAACATGCAAATCCATCACAGTTTACACCTCTACATCGTTGTAATAGCACCTGAATACTGACTAGATCCTCTCGTGTACCTACTGCATCTCTGAAACCTACAGCCTACTGCATCTCTCAAATGATCTTGAGGAAGTGTTTGAGAAGGTGATTTATTAAGCTAATAGTTCTATATTCATCACATTGTTTTGCTCCTGGTTTTTGGGAAATGTAATGAATTCAGATTTAAGCCAATCAAGTGGGATGCTTTCGCTTTCGGTGTCATATATATGGTAGAATACTGCAGTCAACCATTTTATACCGTCGTCATCAAGAAGTTTTAGAAACCTTATCTGCACATTTTCCGGACCGGGGGCTTTCCCATCTCTCATTGTATTCAGATTTAAGCCAATAAAGTGGGATGCTTCCTGTGTCATATATACGGTTGAATACTGCAGTCAACCATTTTATACCGTCGTCATCAAGAAGTTTTAGAAAACTTATCTGCACATTTTCCGGACCGGGGGCTTTCCCATCTCTCATTGTATTCAGATTTAAGCCAATCAAGTGGGATGCTTCCTGTGTCATATATACGGTTGAATACTGCAGTCAACCATTTTATACCGTCGTCATCAAGAAGTTTTAGAAAACTTATCTGCACATTTTCCGGACCGGGGGCTTTCCCATCTCTCATTGTATTCATTGTTGATTTTACTTCATCTGTGATTATTTCTGGGCCGGTGTCATTGTCAATCAGAGGGGGTTCTGGTCTGGTATCACAGAATGGTTATTTTATATAACTTATCCATGTGTTTCATTTCTTCTAGATCGATAATAATTTCACCATCATTGTTAACTAGTTTGTTCACTTTTATTACTGTTTTATTGTCATTTCTTTCACTTTTCTATGTTTATTCAAACTTTAGTGCGTTTTGTAGTGCCACGGTTTATATACATTTCTCTTTTACCTTTTGTTCTTTAGCTTCTCTAATCTTCCTTTTAATGATGTTATTTATCGTTCTGTATTCATTTTTTTCGTTTTTAACTTTTCCCTTTCATCCATCAGTTGGAGTATTTCATCCATCATTCAGGATTACTTTTTAATTTTATCCGGCTTCATCAATTATCCTTCGATGGTCTCAATTTCACTATAAATTGCCTGAGTTGTTCTTTGTAATCCAATGTATTCGACAGTGAGTGGCATTTCTCGTTAATAGTAGTTTTAACATCACTTCTTATTTGTGGGTCTTTCAGTTTACGGATGACGTGATGTATAATAATCTTCTTAATTGTTTTTTTCATTCTAATTTTAAATATTGCAAGCAGAGGACATTGCAAGCAAATGTTACCTTACCTATAAAACCAGGAGCAAAACAATGTGATGAATATAGAACTATTAGCTTAATGAGTCACCTTCTCAAACTCTTCCTCAAGATCTTCCACAAGAGAATATACAAAATCTGTGAAGAACAAGTATCAGCCACAGAGTTTCGTTTCAGAAATGCAGTAGGTAAACGAGAGGCTATGTTCAGTGTTCAAGTGCTATTCCAACGATGAAGAGATGTAAACTGTAATGTTTTTGCATCTAGTATTTTATCTAAACTTATGTATGCTGTGAGGTTATAAGCGGCCGGCGTTCTGCACAGACTACAGTCTGGATCAGTGATTTGCAAGTAAAAATAAACTTATAAACGACTTATAAAAATGGCAATACAAGGCAGGTCGAAAACTTCCACAAATACATAAACACAATACACGACAAACTAAAATTTACACTGGAAATAGAACAAAACAATAGTATAAATTTTCTGGACCTAACAATTAACAAAACAAACAATACACACACGTATAAAATATACAGAAAACCAACCACAACTGACATGGTTATACACAACACATCAAACCATCCAACACAACATAAACAAGCGGCCTTCAACCATATGCTCCATAGACTAACTAAAATACCATTAAGTAAACAGGACTATAACGATGAACTCAACACAATCAAATATGTAGCAATAAAAAACGGATACAACCCTAATTTAATAAACAAACTACACAAAAACATCATAAACATAAACAACAAAACACTAAATACCAACAACACACAACAAACTAAATACATCACACTCACATACCATAACTCCAACACACACAAAATGGCCAACACATTCAGGAAACACAAGTACAAAATAGCATACAGAACAAACAATACAATCAAAAAACACATCAATGATACAAACATGGACATAGACAAATACAACAAAACAGGTGTTTATAAATTAAATCGTAATGATTGCAATAGTTTCTATATAGCCCAGACGGGAAGATCTTTTTCATCACGTTACTCTGAACACCTAAAAGCTTTATCCAACAACAATATACATTCCGCGTTTGCCACACACATACACACAAAAAACCACAGCTACACCAACATAGATACTAATCTTGAGATATTACACTACTTACCGAAAAGTCGAAAACTTAACACAGCAGGACAATATGAAATATACAAACACCACACACCACAACTAAACAACATACTTAATGACCAATTACACTATAAATCACACACTCTTTTTGACACAATTATACATAAAACTAACAATAATTTGGATCCACGCGCCAATCCCCTTCCTCCACACCTTCACCAATTAAACCTTCCAAATAAAAACCGTTACGAGTTACGAGGCCAGTCTGTCTCGAACTGCTGACGAAGGCGCACATCACGCCGAAACGCGTACGGAGAGAAAAAAGAAGTAATTTTCACAAGTGAAAGTTCTATATTAATTATAAAAAGAAAATGTCAGTTAGAAACAAAGAAATTTCAAGTATATTAATCAACAATTTTAACGCCTATTATCTTAAGCGGATCTTTGTGAAACCGGATATCTGCCAATACGCTTTTTATATGATTCAATGGTCGTACAATATTTAACGAACGAATGTCAAAACGTTGCATAACAGTTTCAAGTTTTTGTAAGAAACTAGGATAATTTGTTACCCTCGGCAGAAATTCGGACACCGTAGTGTATTCTGAAATGTACGGCATAATACGAACGCTTCGTAATTCTTATAATGCATACTTTTAAAGCCATGCACGGCTTTGTGTTATAAACGCGCGCTTACTTGCCATACAAATGGTGCAATTCGTCGACTTTAGTTGTGCGGTACTTTACAGCATCCGCCGCTACGCGCGCTAGGGGTTCGTCTTACATAGACGAGTTACGTCAACGCCTCGTTACGGCAGACTGGCGAACTAACGTAACACGCATCACACAGAATTGCCATCCGGTACTTGTAAATTTTCATGTTTTGTTAGAAATATACAAAATAATTTGACGTAAACAGTGTGTACTGCTCGGCAAAAGTTGAACGTTATAGAAGCACATAGAATTCCAAGATAATAATACGCAACTGTGTACACTTTTATAAATATAGGGGACAGTTTTAATTAAATTCGCGTAGCTCTAATCGACAATCGTTGGAGTGACCCTTTGCCGTATTGCAGTCGTCAGTATCCTAGGAGCAAGAAACACTAATTAATAAGTCAATTTTTGGAAAGCTGTTTCGCCCGAGCGAGACAGCTACTGAACATGAACGCTTAATCAGCATTATATTTCGATACATATGGTATGAATTTATTAAAAATATCTAGAATTATTTTATATGTATACGAAACGCCAATTGATAAGTCTATTTTTGGAAAGCTGTTTCGCCCGAGCGAGACAGCTACTGAACATGAACGCTTAATCAGCATTATATTTCAATACATATGGTATGAATTTAATAAAAATATCTAGAATATTTATATGTATAGCTGTGTTACAATGGTGTAGCAAAACTTTGTTGACGTAATTACAAACTTTTCACAAAACAAGTCTCAAGAACTTGATATATTGTGGTATTGAATAATTGATAATATAATACAATGTTGATTAATAGTAGTTACTGCATAATGAATAACAAAGCAAATTTTTTCGTGGACTCCATCATTATATCTTGCTCTATGAAATTATTCGTCTTCATATCATAGCACACTTCAGCGTTCTTACTTCTCGTTGGCAGTTTGCATTATTCCTTTTAATTAAGAAGTTTTCAAGTAAAGGACCTTATAGACGGGGAAGTAGAGGAGGCCAGTAACTTTCCCTGTCTATAAGGTTACTTTCCTCTTCAGTGGGCAGTTGAGACTGGCGGTCAAAAAACTCAAACACGTTTGATTTTACTGGCTCGAAAGACGGCCAGTGGCGGTCACGTGACCTACTGGCCGCCAGAACTTTCCGTCACAACAAGCATTGGCCGCCAGTAGAGTCGGGTGGGATTTGCTTTGGATTAGTCTGTTGTTGGTCGCTGTTGTGGTAGTTGTTCAATATGAGTGCTAGTAATAATATCAATGTGATAAAAGAAAAAATCTATAAACGGGAGTGCAGATGATATAACAATATTTCTGGACGAGTTCCAAAACTTTGAATTACTATGGAATGTCCGCCATGACGATCAAAAGCCTGATCAAACTCTTTATTGAAATCTGACATGTCAAAAACTAAAAAAAAGAGCACAGATGTTGTCACGGTCACTCACATAGAACTATTGACGGCCAGAAGGGATGCGAAAGTGACGGTCATATTTGCCTTATGTATAAGAAATTTTACATGGCCAGTACCATCCGCCAGTACTGGCCGCCTCTACTTCCCCCCTCTATAAGCACCTTAAAGTTAAAACAATTCATTATTAATACAACTATGTTTTTAATTGTCTGAGTGGCTTTTTTTGGCTAAACAATAAAATACTTTTGTTATATTTGTTGAAACAGTGAGCGGTATTTTCCTGGTGAGACAAAGACTGACGGCCCCTTGCTACAAATGTTTATTAACTGTCTTCGTATAAAAGCGTTTGTTAACTGAGGATGAGCTTTGTAACAAGAGCCGCCAAATTATTAAACGATCGTTGACACTACTCTGCTACTGCGATAATAGTAAATTTTGTTTCACATTATCGGAATCAATAAACCATCTTGTAACCTTGTTCGTAGGCTTTCACGGCCGGTGTCAGTTGAATGCAAACTATCTGCCGGGCTGTTTGGCTCTAACCACAGTACTGTGTGGCTATATACCTCTAACTATCTATCGGGCTGTTTGGCTCTAACCACAGTACTGTGTGGCTATATACCTCTAACTATCTATCGGGCTGTTTGGCTCTAACCACAGTACTGTGTGGCTATATACCTCTATCTGCTATACATCTCACCCGCTAACAAATTTTTCAGTCATTACGCACATGCTCACAACAGTCTTGTACAGTGTTGTATAATGTGAACATAGGCTGCAACAAGAATGGTGAGAACAATTTCAACATGTGTGTGACAGAGAGGGAGGTAGTAAAATACGTTTGGACAATACAAACAAGAAATACAAAAGAGCATCGATTCTCTCTCTCTCTCTCTCTCTCTCTCTCACTCTCTCTCTCTCTCTCTCTCTCGCTGTCATCAGTTTCCTGGTTTGACGCGGTCCACCAGCGCCTCTTATACTCCCGCCTCCGGTTAGCTATGGCACTCCACACTCAAAACACAGTCCCCCTCAGGTAATCCACGCAGTTCTTCTCATTCAGTGTTCCGTTTACGCTAGACGATATATATATAAGCAACACTGTCGCACTTTGGAATGTAGTATTCTGATTCACCGTCTGCCGTAAATAGTGTTGACGTAACTAGCGTACTTGACACGAGCCACAAGCGCGCTCTGGCGGAGGTCACAGGAAAGTTCTGGAGAAATAACGCAGAGGAATTCAGCCATGCGTAGGACAACTAGAACAGCGAATTAAATTGGTTATAATAAACAAATACGTTTATGATGTAAAACGTAGGAGTTTTAGGTTACCAAGCGTACGATTGTTACCCATAGAATCCTCCGGAATGCATGATAAGTTTGCAATGTCAGCCGGAACGACAAATATTCCTACATGTTTTCCTCAGTACAGTACAAATTGCCTACTGCCTCGTTTCAAGAGTCGTCCGCGTTTGTCACATTTGGTACATGACAGGCGATTAAGAACTGTTTAACATTAAGGTCTTAGCTTCATCTTTAATAACTAAAAGGACATTAAAGCCATGACAAATGCACGTTAATTCTGTTCACTGTCTTTAGGAGCTGTCAAACGTTGTTCATATAGTTTCAATAAAATGTACGTGTTATTTTACAAATAATTAAAATTAACTAATAAATTAATGTAAAAAATTAATTACAAACTTGTTCTGTCTGTGTGTTCATAAAATTTAGATTGAGTGTTTTGTATTACGTGTGTTGTTTGCAAAATAATGGATATACACCTAATGGAAACAAAAATTATATCGTATAGAAAAATACTTGAAAACATTTAAAGCGTTTTTTAAATCGTTTTTGCATAATTACAAAATACGTGTCAAAACTTATACACGACGCCAGGCGTTACATAGGCAGCACTGTCGCATTTCGGAATCATCGTTTTTATTAATCTGTAAATTAATTGTAAAATTCGAATCGTTATTGTTCTGATAAATAATCGATTAGATGGTGTTATCGTGTGCTGCAATTAATTGTATGAATAGATATTGAAATTTCCCTTATTTAACCTAAGTCAATGAAAAAGGCAAAGGCGATGCACTTCCATCGGCAAAGGAGAAGCTTTCGTATCGTTCTATTAAACATCGAGCCTCATCTATTGACAGAAAACGTCCTGAAGACCGCTTACAGTGCCAAATTAAATAATTCACACGTGCATATAACAGAAATATCACATTAGAATAGACAACGGGTGCAGGCTATTAGGTACTTAACGAGTAAAGAATACACCAGATCAGAAAACATTTTACTAATATATTGCTCTTCCAGCTATCTACAGAACAGATGAAGACACTCATAGACAATTATACAGTGTTCAGAGAAATGATTTTATTTTTATAAGCCTAATAATGATAAATTAATTTGAAGAAGCGTTCATTAGGTCATATGCGCTGCAGCATGTTATCAACAACGATGTTTCAGATGCATAACTTGTTAATGGGGTTGCATTTGTAAGGCGGGCAGCATACAAAGTATCGACACTGAAACAAAACACAACAGAGTGTTATAAATAATTTTGTTATACAAGCCATGGGTCCATCACAGAACAGCACGAACACATACGCACAAAACATACAGAAACACACACAGAAATATAAAATAAACTTTTACATATACATAAACATGGTCATTCAAATTCTCCAATAATTGAATTATTAATTTAATAACTGTAATGAAACATCTATAATTACTCAATTAGTAATTCGTTGTAGGTCTTAATCTTTCTACTGTGACTGCCTTGCAGGGAAATTTGTATGTGTTGTGTATTATTGAGTGTTGGTCTCGGTCTGCGGATCTATAATCGTTGTCTTCTTCTTCTTCTTCTTCTTCTTCTTCTTCTTCTTCTTCTTCTTCTTCTTCTTCTTCTTCTTCTTCTTCTTCTTCTTCTTCTTCTTCTTCTTCTTCTTCTTCTCCTTCATTGTTAGCGTGTTGTGTTTGCATTGCTCAAGGAAAGCAACCCGCGTTATGTTTCAATTGGTAGCCAGTCAGTAATTACTGTTGTCATGGCAACGTTGATGAGGCAGCATACAGAAGTGGAACAGCGCACTAAAACTATGTGGGCGGACAACGCATGAGATATTGTGAGTGATTCATAAGCACCTTGAATCATCAGCAACTTCGTCAAGGATTACTTAAACAAAAACATATCGGTTCCATCGCAAACAGATAGACTGGAACCATGACAATCCAAGCCGTTGCTTCTTCAGAAGCGTCACACCTTTCCGTCTCTTCGATAGTCGATTGGGCATTAGGTTAAAATATTAAAAATATTTTAGCGGGTGATGGGCAATCCTATTAAGTATTCTCATAACATTCAGTTCTTGCCGTACATTGATATCTCTGTTGGGATCTTGAAGACTAGTTCCTGCCACGTGGTTGAGAATTCTCATTTTGGCCGGTTGAATACCACTGGCCTGGGATTTCGTTAAAGTTAAAATTCTCAGACCCATTGAGCTCTATAATTAGCAAGATGAACCTGGTGTAATCACTTTTATTAAATTAAAATACTTAGAATTATCTGGACATATTATACGTGGTTGTGAAATCAGAGTTAATAAGAAGATATTTAATGCAAAGCCAGAAGGTAAAACGAAAGCTGGAAGGCAAAAACTGAGATGCAGGGATAGGGGGAGTCACGAAATCAGTACTCTTGGAATTAGAAACTGTAAGAACATGGCTATTAATAGCGAAATCTTCTGAAGAAGGCCAGGGCCCACAAAACGTTGTCCAGTCAATGATGATGATGATGATGATGATGATGATGATGATGATGATGATGATGATGATGATGATGATGATGATGATGATGATGATGATGATTATATGACTATTTTTATTTGTATAGACTTTTGAAAAAAGTAACTGTTGTATTGTTTTGTTTGCTCCTACATATAATATTAAAACAGTTTTTCAAATTAAAATTGTTTTAATATTTATTTTTTATAATTAAGATTTGGCTAGCTTGTTTATTCATTTAGTATGTTTATATTACCAGCTGTTTTAGCTCTATTTATTCATCAGCTGATTTTCATAAACACTACTAAATTAAGATATTTACATATATAATTAGGCCTATACTAATATGTTAATATCAACTATTAAGTTTAAATTATCGTATATTTTAACTAAACCTTTCATTTTGTTAAAATGTTTTGTAATTACTTATTAGGTCTATCTATAAACAACTATTATTTTAATATAAAAAAACGTTATCATCCTGTAACGTAATGGATTTATCTATCATCTGGAGAAATTCAATTAATTTATTTATCGAACGTATCGTTACACTTGATTTATAAACCAATGAGGTCGGGTGTGGGCATTCTTGTCAAAGATACGTATATCTCAATCTTTTCTAGTTTGACCTACATAATGTATGAAGTAATCTGAAAACTATTAGATAATGAATATATATTGTATTGTAAATTTAATCACTAATGATTACGTAACGCAAGTGTTGTCTAATACTTACGCTCTGCCTAAGTGTAGAACATTTAGGGTTTTTCGTAAACTGAGGATTTGCCTCTGTGTAACAAACCATTGCTAGAACACAGAGAATGGCCAACACCAGAACTACGCGTATACTGCAAGTCTTCATGTTGATGTCGGCTGTGCTGTGACTCGACGCATTTGAATGTATTTATATTGTCTAGAGATAACGCCATTAATTGGTTCACTTTAATCGATAAAACGTTAATTGTTTTATTTTTAAACATGGGGTTTACATTTTATTGCTGTTATGTCTAAAATTAGATTATTTATTATTAAAATTCAGTACCACTTTATTGAGACGGCTGAACGCCCGGCTATAAGGACGTGGTCTTATGGTTAAAAGACCAAACGTGTTGGCTTCACCGGCGGAGGCCATCTCCAGTAATAACGAGTACCAGGAGTTGCCTGCTATAAACATCTCAGTACAGCTGCAAACCATGTTTTTACTTATAGAATTACCCTTATATTCTCACCACAGCACAACGTAAGCTGGAAAACAGCATGGACCAATCATAACCATCCACGATTTGAGACGAGGATCCTAGGGTAAATTTTTGGTCCAGTAAAAAAGGGGGGAGTCTGGAGGAAAGATAAAATTTAGAGCTGTATAATTTGTATGACTGAAGAGATATAGATTCTGCGTGGAGAAAGACAAGAAAGTTGGCTATACTATCTCCGCTTTTATTTAACATCTACTCGGAAGGTATTTTTAGAGAAGCTTTAGATGAATGTGATGTGGTGATCTCTCTGAGCGGTGAAAGAATAAGTAACATACGTTATGCGGATGATAACATAACATGTTCGCAGATGGCGTAGAGGGGCTGCAACAACTAATGAATAGGGTAACAGGAAGCAGAAGCAGATATGGTCTACACATGAATGTTAATAAAACGAAGCTAATGGTTGTATCTAAAAAAAATTGCACAAACTGCACCCTTAATATAAACCAAAGCCCAGCTGAACATGTAAGCAAATTCACATATTTTGGTACTATAGTCAATGAACAATGGGACCACTCTCAAGAAATAAAGACCAGAATTGAAAAGGCAAGAGCAGTGTACACTAGAATGAGGAGTTTATTCCAAAGTCACGATTTAACAATAAACACAGATACTTTTACGCTGCTACGTATTCTCGGTACTCTTCTATGGTGTAGAATCTTGAACTTTGACTGAAGCCACAACTAAAAAATTGGAATCTTTCGAAATATGGCATTACCGTAGAATACTGGCCATTTCAACAGCACATTAAACTAATGTTAAAGTTCTTAGAAAGGTGAAGAAAGATTGGGAAGTTATTAATACAGTAAAGATAATAAAGCTGCAGTATCTGGGACATCAGATGAGAAATGAACAGAGCTTTTACTTATTGCAGTCCATATTACAGGCAAAACTACTTGGAAAGGAAGGAGTTGGGCGACCGAGAATCTTAGTTAAGAAATTTAAAGGCTGACTTCCCATGAACACAACAGACTTATTCCGTGCAACAGTAAAGAAAGTTAAAATAATCTGCACGATATTCAACATCCAACATCGGAACTATCGGAAGAATAAGGTAATTTGTATGATGAACCTCATGTGGTCACTTTTATTGAATTTAAAAAGATTGGAATGGGCTGGACACATTATACGTGCTTGTGAAAGCAGAGTTGTTGGGAAGTCGTTTCATGCAAAGCCAGAAATTAAGTAGGAAAGCAAAAACTGAGATGGACGGACGGGGTGTTGCTTTGTCAAACAAAGCATTTGTTTGAATCCAGAGAAAGGTAAAAGAAAGAGAGGACGACCAAAAAATCTCTGGAAGGATGAACCCCTCACAGCTGCAGAAAAAAGAGGAGTAAAATGGGAGAAAATAAAGGAACTCGCAGGAGATAGAAAGAAATCGAGGGATATGTGGAAAAAGACTACCTCAGAGGACTCAACTCCAACATAGCTTTACACCGAAAGGAGTAAGTATGTAAATCCTAAACCACGACCTTAGGACTTGAAAATGGTGGAAACACTGAAAGGCCTCGTCCAGAACATGACATTTACCAGTTTAGCAAATAAGCGCGACGAAATTGGTGTTACAGAGATTGATATTTCAAATAACAAGCTATTCTATTTAAATATTGAATTTTTGTTGCCTGTACTAATTCTCTTGAGTTAGTATTTGTTTCTTTGTGTACACACAATTTGTCCATTGTGTTACAACATCCCTGTGTCTCTTTTACTACCACAGTTATTTTTTGAAATAAAAGTTCTTTAGATCATTGTGCGTGAAAATACCCGAGCTGCAGTACAGTGCGTGGCGCACGCGTAACGGAAGATACGAAAAACTAGCAGAGGAAAACGGAAAAATACTGAAGAGTATTTTTCTTTTTCTGCAACAAATTTAAGTATTAAAAAATATGTACAACTGGAGAATTAAAATGTTAATGAATTTAAAATAAATATGAATTACAGGCTAGTCTCTCCAAAAATATGTGGCTACAAGAAAAAATGTGAGCAAACCAAGTTATAAAAATTTACAGGCATTGCACAAATGCAATGCACAGGGAAGGGCATTGAAAATGCTACAATAAATCTACAAAATATATATATTTATGTTCATTCACAAATCAATGAATTCATTCTTCATTCACCAATCAATGAATTCATTATTCATTTACGAATGTACAGATTATAAATTAAATGTAGAAGCATTCATAAGCGAAGTCTTATATGTGTACTACGTTACTGACAACAAAGAAGTAGTTTCTAAGGAAACTCACCAGTTCCCATTTTTCGATAATGCACCAGCGATCGGCCGCAAATGTGGGAGACGTCCTTATAAATATATTCAATGTTAAAAAGTCCCATAAGTCCGTCTGGGGTATCAAGATTTAAGTAATTTTAACTAAAATATAAATGTAGTGTTCGTTTTTGAAAATTTAAAAATTCTGACAAACGGGAGTGAATTGTAGACACTCACCCAAAATCAGAGAAAAACATTGAGCTACTGTAATGAAATTCTTAAGCAGAGTCAAAGGATGCACCCTAAGAAATCACATATAAAATGCAGATATAAGACAAGAGCTAAATGTATACTCGATAAACGATAAAATTTAACAAAATAAAGAAAACTGGATACAACACATAAAGAGAATGTGTGACTGGAGAATACCGAAAAAGAGAATTAAATATAAGCCTCCTTGAGAAAGAGATAGAGCCAGACCAAAAAAACGGTGGCTCTAAAGACGGAACAGCCTGCAAGTCTAATCTTTGAAGTAGAGGAGGAGGAGGAGGAGGAGGAGGAGGAGGAGGAGGAGGAGGAGGAGGAGGAGGAGGAGGAGGAGGAGGAGGAGGAGGAGGAGGAGGAGGAGAAGAAGAAGAAGAAGAAGAAGAAGAAGAAGAAGAAGAAGAAGAAGAAGAAGAAGAAGAAGAAGAAGAAGGAGGAGGAGGAGGAGGAGAAAATGAAGAAGAAGGATTCTGAGACACCGCCGGCTAAAGTGTAGGGGAAAAGTTTAATATAATTGCAAATTACACGTTGTGCATGAAATTAAAGGGAATTTAATTTAAATTGGGCATACCGCACAATTTGGAAATTTAAAAATATTTTGGCGCAAGGACGACAAGTTTGGCAAATAACAGCATAAATGTTTTGAAAATGAGATCATAAATTTGAAAAAAAACTTCTGCCGGATATCTGATTAAAGCTATTTCTAACACAAGCCGATTGTTTGGAGTTTTTAACTTTAGTGTATGGTTGCTCTATTATTGTTACTTTACTGAGCAAGAAATAGTAGAGTATTCGGGACTTTAGTACTTTACCTGACAGTTGAAAATTTTAATAACAATCGAAATCTGTAATTATTAATGTACTTCGTTAAATACAGTGAGCTAGTTCTGCAGCTCAGGGAGCATTCTAGTGCAAAGTTAATGTGTTTACATATTATATCCAGGTTTTAGAAAGTTTGAATAGCTTTTACATATCTTTTTTCCCATTATTAAAGTTTACAATGTTGATTACATTCACAGCGCTAGGAATTACCTGCTCACCATGTACTGCGAACAGTGACAAGTTAAGGTTTATTAAGACCCTTGCTATATATTTAACTGAACAAAAAAAAAACAATCTTCCTTAGATCCGATTAGCACTTATTGCCAACAGTTTGCCACATATCTTATTGCACACATTTTATTGTGCAGCCACTGAAACCTCATAAAAACTATACTAAAGTTTAACAAGTACTAGAAAAAAAAAATATATCCTTAACATTTCAAAAATAACCCCATCTGAAATAACCTTTTTAACCTTAATTCGCATCACTGATTAATACAAAGTTTTTCTTCGTCTGGCCTAAGTAAAATTTGTTTACGCCTAATAGATTCATCCAACATCGCAATCCGTTTTTAAAACCTAATATCTAAATACTTAATTTAGCCACACTCAGTTTAAACAATAAACTTAAATGCCCAGACATTCAAAATGTCAAATTAATTAAAAACGTACAAAAATCTAAGAAAATGAATATCTGAGAGAATATTAATATTTACAAACCCAATAATAATAACCTACTAATTATAAATCATCGCTTAAATATTCTTTAGACCCTAACGTTGAATAGTCAATAAAATCCTGTTAAAAACTTACCCTGACAAAACGCAAACGCAAACGCCTCTGTATGAGGTTGTATGAGTTATACCACTACACAATTTAGATTACATTTAATTAATACGTTGTGTCGTAATATATCACTCAATTGTATTTTTAAAATGCATGAAAAAGAACAGAATAATCCCGAAATCATTCATTCTAATCTTAGTAAAATTATTATAGCTTTGACCTTACATCACGCCTTCTTCATTAAAATAATATTTTATAGTTAAGTTTTTTATATAGGTGGGGAAAATACCACTTTAAAAGATTAAGCAATATTTTTTCACGAAAAAAACAGAAGACGTGTTATCAGTTGAGGTTAGGATACGACTTCCTCAGACAAGGTGTTGTGTTGTGTGTTCGGTTATCTTAGTCTGACTGCCGGCCGTGCTGGTATCTACTGTGTCGGCCTGCGCAGGAGCGAGTACCAGTAGATGCTAGTGTAGCTCGTGATAAACGCAAATTGTCAGTTTTTGGTTGAAATATACAAAATAATTTGATATAATCATCGTATAGCGTTTTATGTTAGTTCATAATTATTAAAGCACATCTAGTCTCAAGAAAGTAACACAAAACTTAAAAGATAAGCGACGAATAAGAGACGAAGCTGTTTTTAATAAATTTAAAAAATTCATACTGAAGTTACATTTATTTTCATGTGTTATGCAGACAGTAGCGATTCCTGACAGGACAGGTGGGGCAAGCATCGAGTCTAAACTCAATATAAACGCATGTACAAAAAATCCCAATGCTGCAGTCATTAAAAAAAATAATAATATTCTTGTACGCATTCGTTTCTGTCGCTGTGAGAAAAATATTAATCGAGTGTAATTAGTAGGCTATGTGTAACAAATACAAGGCCAGCAAAATACAGAGAAACTAGATGTACATCCACATAGCCAAGAATATTTCGTATAGTATTAGGTATTAAAATATCTCGTTACCTAGGTTTCGTTCAAGTTTTTGTTTAAGGCACTTAATTCAGGCTGATAGAAACTTGCAATCCAAAAACTTATAACCAAAACAATAAACAAGTGAAAAATGTGGCCGCATTGTCACCGCTAGCGCTCGTAGCGGCTTAAAGCACTGCTAAAATGTGCTTGCTTTTTGCGTCTCTGAGAGACAGATGCTGTGCGTTTTAGCATTCTGCGTTACCAGCAAACAGTCTTACTCGTAGGTTAGATTATTTGAATATTCTGTTTGTGTAAAATCTAGCTTAATGTAAAAAATAAGGCTATATAGTGAAAGCGTAACTGTGAAATCCTAAATAAGCGCTAGGATTTCTGAAATTTTGGCCAAATCGTAGTTAATGCACCGAAGCATTTTCGAAGCGATTGCCTTGGGCGCGGAGCGGTCGGCAGCTGTTAAAGCAGCTCACAGAACTGGAAGCGAAGTGGTAGTAGTGACTTCGATTAAATCAATGTCATTTTCACTGGAAGACAGGTGACAAATGCGCAGCCGATTATCAGAACGTGAGAGATAAGAAGGCATTTGAAACAGTTTTGGTGACAACAATTATGTTGGTTACGTAATCATTTATTTACTTTTGCCTGATTTTATTTGGGCAAGCACTGCTTGCGTTGCTTGCTCTGAGGATTCGCCTCTGTATGCAGATATATAATACAGATTATAATAAATTAGTTATATTATACTAGTCACCAACTTGGTAAATTTTGAAAAAACGAATTATGTTGTGTTATAGCCTACAGAGTGGCAGGATGATTTTAACTTCACTGCACATCACACGTAAATTTTTTTGACATTGTTTGTTGTACTATTACCTGCACTCCAAATTTTATTGCCTGAGTTTCGCAACTGATTTGTATATTTAAAATAGAATCTATAATTTAATATTAAACCTCTGTCAATTTGTTTACGCTTAGTAAAACTTAAAGTAGTATTCTCAAAGGGGGATAGGCTTATAAATTCTATTGTTTCTTTTAAACAGTAACAGCTTAATAAAGTCACAGTGTGAAACAACAACAGTGTTAATAATTTTAGTTTTATTTTATTTCTGATAACAATTTATACAATACGGGTATATGTATAATAGAGTACACAATGACAGGTATTTGTACCTGATATTTTCAAATACTAGTTTAGCACACGTCTAACCGGAACGTGTAACTTTGCAGTGCTGGTAACTTTAGGAAATTACACCAAGCTTGAGAGCAATCTCTGTTGGTCAATTTCCTAGTAAAATCTGATAAAGCTTAGTAGCTGCCTCGCTCGGACGAGACAGCTTTTCAAAAATTTATGGAACGTGTTCAATCGGTCCAGGTCCAGGTCCAGACGTCTTCAGTTACCTCGATCCATACGGTAGAGGGTCATGAAAACGTTTGTTGATTAACGCCACGCGAGTTTGTTTAAGTCTGCTCTCCTTATTCTTAAGTAACTGTCTACAGTTATATATTATTTCCTAGTCACTGACTGTGTTTCAATAGCTTTGCACTAACCAATAGCATCCTATACTGCTTACATCATATTATATTGTTATTTCTACAAAAGTCTGTCTATCTGTGTTTCTCAGATGCTGTACAGTGCAGTACGTACTGCGTTAGTTCACCAGTCTGCCGTAGTGTGGCGTTCACGTAACTTGTATTTGACAGGAGCTGTGTGGGGTCGCAGCGCGCTCTAGTGTAGGTCGCAGGAAAGTATTGTAGAGTTAACTCAGACGAGATCAGGTATTCGTAGGGCAACTACACTAGCGGATTAAATTGTTGATATGAATAAAATATTCCAAAAATAAACTAGGCGTGACAATCTAGTTCACGTCCCTTTATTTACTAGTGATCTGACTCACGTATACTGCAGTATGAGCAAATTATTTAATTCTTTGTTAAGATTTGTATAGCGCTTTTTGTTTTATCTACTATTAATTCTTAACTAAAGCTTATTAATTACTTATACTGGCTATACAGATTGTCACACATGAATAACTCTTTAACTAGAGTCTTTGATTTCTGGCATCTGAATGATTTACTTTACATTGATTTTAATTAAAAAAGAAAGAAAAAATTAACGGTTGAAAATAAATAACTTGATTTTGACTTTCCTGATTCTGAAGTGGATTGTAGAGATGCTCCGGATATCCCTCGCTGTCCTTGTCCAATCGGCTAGAGATAGTGATCTACTTGAGCGTCCTGGGTTTTGGCGGTGAGCTCGGAAATCAGCAACACTCTGCTCTCCTGCTATTTGTTGAAGTTTTTACGTCTGTAGCTTTCTGAGAGAACTGCTTCACGTCCCTCGTCGATGCACGTTCCACGTCAGCGTGTGTGCGTGTCGTTTCGAGTTGTAGCTCTGCTTGTCAGCTGATTCACAAATGGTTTAGACGGCCTCTCTGTCGTATTCTTGAAGTAATGTCTTGTAGTCTTGTAGATCTCTTGCGTGCTTATGCCCACAGTTAGTGTAGTGCACAATAAGCTTGTTTGTTGATGTGAAAGAGTATCTGGACTGGACACTGTAATTACGAGTCGTTACAGTTGATCTGTTTTATGATGATCGTAATTAGGCGTGTTGACCACGTAGAGTCTTCAGATGAGTCTTCACAAAACTATGGTTTTGAGACGATCGAAGATATACGTCTGTTCTTCTTGAATACTGGCAGTAGAGTGTTTTATCAGCCCCACAACTCCGCGTTGGTTCGGATTTCTTCGAATGATTTGATTGGCTGACACACTCTCCCTACTACACAAAATTTGAATCACCTGAGCCCGTGGGAACGAAACTACTTTCCCACAGACGGAGAATTTATATTATTATTAATATTCTTAACACAACGGAACTGAATTGTCGTTCCCGATTTCCTGTGGCACTTTTATATTACAATTATCTTGGCTGCAAACCAAGTTGTGCTAATTCTAAAATATACAATTTGTTTTAAATTCCTATAGCTATAACATATCAAAAGCTCTTTTATGTAGCTCAATTATTACGGATGTTATTAACATAAAATTAATTAACTCTGTTATTATTTAATTATATTGCATAAAATTCGCACACCCTATTATTAATATTTCGGCAAACATTTTGGCTATCATGGATTTCGCATGAATTTACTGGTTTCCGAAATATTAATAATTGAAAGTTTGGGTGTGGTCGTATGCGTTACACAGTGAGTTGATTATGTAACAGCCTCGTGTGCGCTTGTACAATGCATTATTATGATCGCTATAACATATGAGTGGAGTTTCGACTATTAAAATTTATTTAAACATCAATATAGTATACCCTTAACATATAACTCCAAATTAATGATATTTGGTCCAGTTATAATATATATATAATTAATATTTTATTTTAATATTCTAGTAATGTAAAATTTTAAATAAATCGTCTTGTTTTTTTTTATTTGAATTTGTTCTTTAATTAGTAGCTTATTATTATTGTGTCTGTAATTATTAATATTCTCTCAGATATTCATTTTCTCAGTTTATTGTACGTTTTTTATTAATTTGACATTTTGAATGACTGGGAATTTATGTTTATTGTATAATCTGAGTGTGGGTAAATTAGGTTTTTAGATAGGGTATTAGGTTTTAAAAAGGGATTGCGATGTTGATTGAATCCCTTAGGCGTAAACAAACTTTCTTAAGACAGATGAAGAAAAACTTTGTACTAATCATTGATGTGAATTAAGGTTAAAAAGGGTTATCTCAGTTGGGGTTATTTTTGAAATGTTAAGGATCTACTTTTTCTAGTACATGTTAAAATTTAGTACAGATTTTATAAGGTTTCAGTGGCTGAACAATAAAATGTGTGCAATAAGATATGTGGTAAAACTGTTGGCAATAAGAGGTAATCGGACCTAAGGAAGATTGTTTTTTTTTGTTCAGTTAAATATATAGCAAGGGCCTTAATAAACCTTAACTTGTCACTGTTCACAGTATATGATGAGCAGGTAATTCCCAGCGCTGTGAATGTAATGAACAATGCAATCTTTAATAATGGGAAAAAAGATACTTAAAAATTATTCAAACATTCTAAAACCTGGATATAATATATAAACACATTAACTTTGCACTAGAATGCTCCCTGAGCTGCAGAACTAGCTCACTGTATTTAACGAAGTACATTAATAAATGCAGATTTCGATTGTTATAAAATTTTTCAACTGTCAGGTAAAGTACTAAAGTCCCGAATATTCTACTATTTTTTGCTCAGTAAAGTAACAATAATAGAGCAACCATACACTAAATATTAAATCTCCAAACAATCGGCTTGTGTTAGAAATCGCTTTAATCTGATATCCGGCTGAATTTTTTCAAATTTATGATCTCATTTTTCAAAACATTTGTGCTGTCATTTGCCAAACTTGTGGTCCTTGCGCCAAAACATTTTTTTAATTTTCAAATTGTGTGCTATGCCCAATTTAGATTAAATTCCCTTTAATTTCATGCATAACGTGTAATTTGCAATTTTATTGAACCTTTCCCCTACACTTTAGCCTTCGGCATCTCAGAATTCTTCTTCTTCTTCTTCTTCTTCTTCTTCTTCTTCTTCTTCTTCTTCTTCTTCTTCTTCTTCTTCTTCTGCTGCTGCTGCTGCTAACGCTGCTGCTCCTCCTCCTCCTCCTCCTTCTCCTCCTCCTCCTCTACTTCAAGTATTAGGCTTGCAGGATGTTCCGTCTTTACAGCCAGTGTTTTCATGGTCTGCCTCTATCTCTTTCTCAAGGAGGCTTATACTTAATTCTCTTTTTCGGTATTCTCGAGTCACACATTCTATTTATGTGTTGTATCCAGTTTTCTTTATTTTGTTAAATTTTATCGTTTATGGAGTAAAAGTATACATTGGATGTTTAGTATTGTGTGTGTTGTCTGCAAGGAAAATATAATGGAAACGCAGAACATAATAAACACAAACACAGACTGAATCGCTTCAAGTATTCTCTTCCATACTTACAAAGGCATGTACCTATTACCTATTGTAGACGCTGGACGTTACATATGCAGCACTGACGCACAATTAACTGAAGTATTGCGGTCCCCAAACACGTTTCAATTTGTAGTTATGTATGGAATTCGAATCGATATTGATCTCATAAATAATGGATTGGAAGGTATTATCATGTGTTGTATTTAACTGTACAAATAGATATTGTATCTACCTTATTTAATAATTCAGTGACTCCTCATTATCAGTTTTAGTTTTGTTATAATTAATTTATCTACTATACTACTTCTTGTTCTAATACACACATTGTAAATGTACACATTTAAGCTTTTCTTAGCCAAGATTTAGATTTGTATATTTCCATAAACTTCCAAATTTTCCTTTTGGTCTTCTTACTAAGAAAGTCATCAACGATTCGTTAGATCTATTTCTCTGGTCTCTGTCGCGTCATGTGACTGTCACCATTCTATTATCCACATATGAGTGTGTGTGTGTGTGTGTGTGTGTGTGTGTGTGTATCGTGGTAATTGTGTCGTCTTCTGTACTCATTGTCTAGTTTTATTCAGACACCAAGGTTTTCCTCAGAATCTTTCTGTGGCTTCCAGTTTTACGGTCAGACAAAAAAAAACCAAACAATGTGTAATTGTTAATTTAATAATAATTAGAGAGTATAGAATGAGACTGTAATAGATATAATGCATCAGTTTCTACTTCTTCATTACAATGTTAAGCGGCATCACCGTTTCCGGTCCCTATTTTCAATCCATCTTTTGCGTTGTCTTCCCGCATTTCTTTTCCCTTTAGAGGCATATTGTAAAACTTGTTGAGGTACCTTTCTCGCTTCCATTCTACCTATATGTTTAATCCATCTAAGCTTACATTCCTCGAGTCTTGCATTTGCTGAGAATATACCCAATTCCTGTCTTGTCACGTCGTTTCTAATTCAATCGTTTCGTGTAGATCCCTCTACGAATCTCAAGAAATTCATCTCTGCCGCTTGTGTATGACTTGTATCTTTTTTAGATAACACCTGTGTTTGGAAGTGTATAAAATAGTGGACACTGCCATAACCTTATAGAAGTATATTTGAGTTTCCTTTCATAATGCATCCATCTAGAAATAATTTAAATAATATATTGTTATTTTCATCAGTTACAAAAAAAATTAAAAAATAAAACGTAAGTGTTATAAGTCGTTGCATTAGTCGTCGCTGATGGTAACAAACCAAATGTCTCATAAATAGGAAATGTCGTGTAACAATCTATTTTCAGGATCTTCTTCGGCTTCCAGTTTTTAACGGTCATACGACAGACGAAATAATAAAACTGTGTTATTACTAACTTAATGGTAATAAATATAATCGTATTGTGTACTAAAACACTACTAATATTAATGGAAATATTTTTAACATAAATTATTCTTGAAGAGGAATAAACGTGAATTATTAAAATATGTTAGTGTACATAGAATGAGAGTATAATAGATTAAGAATACGTAAATTTATAAATCATTTAAACATTATATTATTCTTTCTTACAGTTTGATAAAAGAAATTAAAATATAAAAATTGTACGTTAATTACGTTAACGGTAACACTGATTTGAAGGCAGCAAACAGAATCTACTAAATAATGTGCTACAAACTTTGAAGCACAGTGTAAAGAATATGAAACAAACAAACAAACAAACTGTCAGCATATCATTGGTTACGATGGGTCGCGTCGTTACTGTGACATGCACAAATCGTTTATTGGACTGCATCTCAAGCCAGGACAGCAATCAAAGAAACGACACTGAAACAAACAAACAAACGGTCAGCATATCATTGGTTACGATGGGTCGTGTCGTTATTGTGACATGCACATCTCGTTTATTGGACTGCATCTCAAGCCAGGACAGCAATCAAAGTAACGACACTGAAACAAACAAACAAACAGTCAGCATATCATACGTTACGATGCGTCGTGTCGTAATTGTGACATGCGCATATCGTTTATTGGACTGCATCTCAAGCCAGTACAACAGTCAAAGTAACGACAATGAAAAAAACAAAAAAAAAACAGTCAGCATATCATTGGCTACGATGCGTCGTATCGTTATTGTGACATGCACTTAACGTTTATTACACTGCATCTCAAGCCAGGAGAGCAATCAATGTAACGACACTGAAACAAACAAACAAACAGTCAGCATATCACTGGTTACGATGCGTCTTGTCGTTATTGTGACATGCACTTATCGTTTATTGGACTGCATCTCAAGCCAAGACAGCAATCAATGTAACGACACTGAAACAAACAAACAGTCAGCATATCATTGGTTACGATGCGTCGTGTCGTTATTGTGACATGCGCATATCGTTTATTGTACTGCATCTCAAGCCAGGACAACAGTCAAAGTAACGACACTGAAACAAACAATGAAACAGCATATCATTGGTTACGATGCGTCGTGTCGTTATTGTGACATGCACATAACGTTTATTAGACGGCATCACAAGCCAGGAGAGCAATCAAAGTAACGACACTGAAACAAACAAACAAACAGTCAGCATATCATTGGTTACGATGCGTCGTGTCGTTATTGTGACATGCGCAAATCGTTTATTGGACTGCATCTCAAGCCAGGACAACAGTCGAAGTAACGACACCGAAACAAACAAAGAAACAGCATATCATTGGTTACGATGCGTCGTGTCGTTATTGTGACATGCACATAACGTTTATTCGACTGCATCTCAAGCCAGGAGAGCAATCAAAGTAACGACACTGAAACAAACAAACAAACAGTCAGCATATCATTGGTTACGATGCGTCGTGTCGTTATTGTGACATGCGCATATCGTATATTGTACTGCATCTCAAGCCAGGACAGCAATCAAAGTAACGACACTAAAACAAACAAACAAACAAACAGCCAGCATATTACAATGGGTCGCGTCGTTATTGTGACATGCACATATCTTTTATTGGACTGCTTCTCAAGCCAGGACAGCAACCAAAGTAACGACACTGAAACAAACAAACAAAGAGTCAGCATATCATTGGTTACGATGGGTCGCGTCGTTATTGTGATATGCACATAACGTTTATTGGACTGCATCTCAAGCCAGGGGAGCAATCAAATTAACGACACTGAAACAAACAAACAAACAAACAGTCAGCATATCATTTGCTACGATGGGTCATGTCGTTATTGTGACGTGCACATATCGTTTATTTGATTGCATCTCGATCCAGGACAACAATCAAAGTAACGACACTGAAACAAACAAACACAAATTCAGCATATCATTGGTTACGTTGGGTCGCGGGTCGTGTCGTTATTGTGACATGCACATATCGTTTACTACACTGCATCTCAAGCCAGGGGAGCAATCAAAGAAGCGACACTGAGACAAACAAGCAAACAGTCAGCATGTCATTGGTTACGATGGGTCGCGTCGTTATTGTGACATGCACATATCGTTTATTGGACTGCATCTCAAGCCAGGACAGCAATCAAAGTAACGACACTGAAACAAACAAACAAACAGTCAGCATATCATTGGTTACAATGCGTCCTGTCGTTATTGTGACATGCACATATCGTTTATTGCAGTGCATCTCAATCCAGGAGAGCAATCAAAGTAACGACACTGAAACAAACAAACAAACAGTCAGCATATCATTGGTTACGATGGGTCGCTTCGTTATTATGGCATGCATATATCGTTTATTGGACTTTATCTCAAGCCAGGACAGCAATCAAAGTAACGACACTGAAACAAACAAAGAAAACCGAATTTAACAAATGGCTGCTAGAAGATACCAAAATGAAAGAACTATCACGCGCGTCCTCGTGCGTGCGTGCCAAATTTCTAAACTGTCATGCTTGATCATATGTACTTGAATATTTCCTGCATAGGCAATTTTCTCTTGCCATTTTCTGGTTATTTTACCCTCATAGTCTCTCACTCACTCTTCCACTCTTTTTCACGTCCTCTGTAACTATTTTTCCCGTTCCCACTATTCTCTCAACATCTCTTACTTCTATCACCATCTCTGTCTGTCTATCGCTCACTCACTCACTCCTTCTCACTGTCTGTCTGTCTACCCCTCTCATTTACTCTCATAAACGCTTCTCTCTTTCCCTCATTCACTCACTCTCTCTCTCTCACAGAAAATGTGGTGTAATGGTTTGTTGTCATGAAACAGTATCATGCAATGATTATAGTCATGAAAAAATTTGTGAATACAACGTTAAGACACCTAAGTTATCTTACAGTTATACTGACATTCAATTAACTAACTAAGACTTACATTTTGTCTCAGGCCGGCGCATTTAGCGGCGTCAGTAGAACAAAGAAATGCTAAAAAAAGAAGGGTTAAAACGACAAGTACACCGGATGTCTTCATGTTGAATTGTTTATAGTCAATACCGTTCCAAAACAGTGGTCAAAGTATATATATTACTCTGTTAATTATATATGGATAGCAGTATCTTTTGATAAAATATTTATTCATGTCCCCGTTAATTATTTTACTTCATAACCATGTAAATGATAACTGTCATAGCATTTAACAAATTGTTTACATGTTGGTGTCGTGATAAGTGAATTCGGTAGCTTAGTAATGGCGTTGTAATCAGGAAAAGATAACGTTGATATTATAACTGGGGTCCTTGTGTTACGAGAGACATAATTAATCGCACTGTAAGTTTTAATGCTTTTTTATACGTATAGATTTATATGTAGTCTATGGCCCATGAGTAGGCAAAGTCGCTTAAATCACACCCTTGCATAGTATTACCGACAAACAAAAGAGGATTGATTTTACTGATTGCTTCGTTGTCGACATTTGTCTTATGTGCGTCTCACTGTCTTACAACACAAGGTTGGAACCATATGTGCCTTACAGATGTAATTCATCTGTATCATATCTACAGTGCTCTCCTGTCACCGCTTCTATAGAGAATAATTATCGTCGATACAGCTTAGTAGCTGCCTCGCTCGAACGAGACAGCTTTCCAAAAATTTAGGAATGAATAAGAAAGCTCTTGTGAGATAATAATTGCAATACAGAAGAGGGTCATGTAGACGCTTGTCGATTAACGCTACGCGAGTTTCTTTAGCTCTGCTTTCTATTTTCTTAATTAACTGTTTACTTTTATACATTTTTTCTTGTAATTCACTGTGTTTTAATGTCTTTGGACTAACAAAAAATTAAACTTACAGCTAACGTCATATAATTTTGTTATTTTTACAAAAACGAAATAAGTTGCGTTTATCGAATGCCAGTACGTGTTGTTTAGTTCGGCAGTCTGCCGTAATGTGGCGTTTACGTAACTAACTCGTGTATTTGTTAAAAGCACGCTCTAGCGGATGTTGCAATAAAGTACTGTAAAACAAACGCAGATTAATTCAGCCATTAGAAGGACAACTGCTCCAGCGGAATAAATTTTTACTATAAACAAATACATTTTTGATCTAAACGTAGGCTTTTTAAGTTAACAAGTGTACGGTTTCAACCCGTAGAGCACGGAATGCATGACAGCTTCCGGAATGTCAACCGAAACGACAAATTTTCCTACAGTTTTCATCAATCAAGGATAATTCCGTTATGCCCCGAATTGTATTGCGGTCGCGTTTTTTCTATTGATTTTCTTAACGGGATATTACTAACTGTTTAACATTGAGATCTTGGGATTTATTTTTAACATTGGGATTCAATGGTCGTGCAATGTTTAACGAAAGACTGGCAAAACGGTGCATAACAATTTCAAGTTTGAGTAAGAAACTAGGTTAATTTGTTACGCTCGGCGCACTTAGTTGCCATACAAATAGTGTATTTAGTCTACTTTAGTTGTGCAGTACTTTCCAGCATCCGCCGCTAGAGCGCGCTAGGTGTTCGTCTTACATAGACGAGTTTCGTCAACGCCTCGTTACGGCAGACTGGCGAACTAACGCAACAAGCATCATACAGAATTGCGATCCGGTACTTGTAAATTGTCATGTTTCGGTAGTAATATACAAAATAGTTTGACGTAAACTGTGTGTACTGCTCGGCATAAGTTGGACGTTATAGAAGGACATCGAATGTCAAGATAATAATACACAACTGTGTACACTTATGTAAATATAGGGGACAATTTTAATTAAACTCGCGTAGCACTAATCGACAATCGTTGGAGTGACCCTTTGCCGTATTGCAGTCGTGAATATTCCTGGAGGAAGAAACGCCAATTGATAAGTCAATTCTTGGAAAGCTGTTTCGCCCGAGCGAGACAGCTACTGAACAAGAACGCATAATCAGCGTTATGTTTCAATACATATGGTATGAATTTAATAAAATTATCTAGAAAAATGGTGGCTTAGGAGAGCCAGTGGGTATGGCACGTGGCTACTAATCTAGAGGTCCCGGGGCCGCACCATAAAATCAAGGTGCGTTTTTCAGCCCCCAGGTCGACTCAGTCTGTTGAAAATGAGTACCTGGGATAACAACCTGGGGATAATAATGGACGGCTGAAGCGTAGTGCTGGCCACACTGCCTTCCTTGTATGCCGTACGGCTCACATTAGCCGGCCTACCTGCCTACTCCTAAGCTAATTCGGTGGTCCACATGGGAGCCATTAATATATATCTAGAAAAAGGTATAGCTATGTTACAATGGTGTAGCAAAACTTTGTTGACGTAATTGCAAACTTTTCACTAAACAAGTCTCAAGAACTTGATACATTGTGGTATTTAATATTCAATGTTGATTGATTGTAGTTACTGCATAATGAATAATAAAGCGAATTTGTTCGTGGTTTTTAGAACCCATCATTATATCTTGCTCTATGAAATTATTCGTCTACATATCAAAGCACACTTCAGGGTTCCTACTTTTTGTTGGCAGTTTCCATTATTCCCGTCAATTAAGAAGTTTTCAAGTAAAGGTGCTTATAGACGGGGAAGTAGAGGAGGCCAGTAACTTTCCCTGTCTATAAGGTTACTTTCCTCTTCAGTGGCCAGTTCAGGCTGGCGGTCACAAAACTCAAGCACGTTTGATTTTACTGGCTGGAAAGACGGCCAGTAACCTACTGGCCGCCAGAACTTTCCGTCACAACAAGCATTGGCCGCCAGTAGAGCCGGGTGGGATTTGCTTTGGATTAGTCTCTTGTTGGTCGCTGTTGTGGTAGTTGTTCAAGATAAGTGCTAGTAATAATATCAATGTATTAATTGAACAATATCTATAAAGGGGATTGCAGATGATATAACAATAATTTTGGAAGAGTTCCAAAACATTGAATTGCTATGGAATGTCCGCCATGACCATCGAAAGACTGATCAAACCCTTTATCAAAATCTGACATGTCAAAAACTAAAAAGAAATGAGCACAGATGTTGTCACGGTCACTCACATAGACATATCGACGGCCAGAAGGGACGCGAAAGTGGCGGTCAATACTTGCTTTGTGTATAAGAAATTTCACATGGCCAGTACTGGCCGCCTCTACTTTCCTCCTCTATAAGCACCTTAAAGTTAAAACAAATCATTATTAATACAACTATGTTTTTAATTGTCTGAGTGGCTTTTTTTGGCGCGCTGAACAATAAAATACCTTTTTTATATTTGTAGAAACAGTGAGCGGTATTTTCCTGGTGAGACAAAGGCTGACGGCCCCTTGCTACAAATGTTTATTAACTGTCTTCGTATAACAGCGTTTGTTAACTGAGGATGAGGTTTGTAACAAGAGCCGCCAAATTATTATACGATCGTTGACACTACTCTGCTACTGCGATAATAATAAATTTTGTTTCACATTATCGGAATCAATAAACCATCTTGCAACCTTGTTCGAAGGCTTTCATGGCCGGTGCCAGTTGAATGCAAACTATCTGCCGGGCTGTTTGGCTCTAACCACAGTACTGTGTGGCTATATACCTCTAACTATTTGCCGGGCTGTTTGGCTCTAACCACTGAACTGTGGGCTACGTACCTCTAACTATCTGCTGGGCTGTTTGGCTCTAACCACAGTACTGTGGGCTACGTACATCTAACTATCTGCCGGGCTGTTTGGCTCTAACAAAAGTAGTCTGTGGCTACATACCTCTAAATATCTGCCGGGCTGTTTGGCTCTAACCACATTACTGTGGGCTATATACCTCTAACTATCTGCCGGGCTGTTTGGCTCTAACCACAGTGCTGTGGGCTATATACCTCTAACTATCTACCGGGCTGTTTGGCTCTAACCACAGTAATGTGGGCTACGTACCTCTAACTATCTGCCGGGCTGTTTGGCTCTAACCACAGTACTGTGTGGCTATATACCTCTAACTATCTGCCGGGCTGTTTGGCTCTAACCACAGTACTGTGTGGCTATATACCTCTAACTATCTGCCGGGCTGTTTGGCTCTAACCACAGTACTGTGTGGCTGACGTACGACACCCTGCGTTACGTTGAATCGATTCATCCACTGAAGGTGGCAACGAGTGGTGCTGCTGAAACGTTTGGTTTTAATGAAAACCTTGGACCACGGCCAAACAGTCCGGTCTCTCTCTCTCTCTCTCTCTCTCTCTCTCTCTCTCTCTCTCTCTCTATCTCTCTGTCATCAGTTTCCTGGTTTGACGCGGTCCACCAGCGCCTCTTATACTCCCGTCTCCGGTTAGCTATGGCATTCCACACTCAAAACAGAGTACCGCTTAGGTAATCCACGCAGTTCTTCTCATTCAGTGCTCCGGCAATACTAGGCGATATATATATAAGCAGCACTGTCGCACTTTGGAATGTAGTATTCTGATTCACCGTCTGCCGTTAATAGTGTTGACGTAACTCGCGTACTTGACACGAGCCACAAGCGCGCTCTAGCGGAGGTCACAGGAAAGTTCTGGAGAAATAACGCAGAGGAATTCAGCCATGTGTAGGATAACTAGAACAGTGGATTAAATTGTTCATAATAAACAAATACGTTTGTGGTGTAAAACTTAGGAGTTTTAAGTTACCAAGCGTACGATTGTAACCCATAGAATCCTCCGGAATGCATGACAAGTTTGCAATGTCAGCCGGAACGACAAACATTCCTACATGTTTTCCTCAGTACAGTACAAATTGCCTACTGCCTCGTTTCAAGAGTCGTCCGCGTTTGTCACATTAGTTACATGACAGGCGATTAAGAACTGTTTAACATTAAGGTCTTAGCTTCATGTTTAATAACTAAAAGGACATTAAAGCCGTGACAAATGCACGTTAATTCTGTTCACTGTCTTTAGAAGCTGTCACACGTTGTTCATATAGTTTCAATAAAATGTACGTGTTATTTTACAAATAATTAAAATTAATTAATTAATTAATGTAAAAAATTAATTACAAACTTGCTTTGTCTGTGTGTTCATAAAATTTAGTTTGAATGTTTTGTATTACTTGTGTTGTTTGCAAAAAAATGGAAATACACCTAATGAAACACAAAATATATCGTATACAAAAATACTTGAAAACATTATAAGGGTTTTATAAATCGTGGTTGCATAATTACGAAATACGTGTCAAAACTTATACAAAGTACATTTTTTAGACGCTATGCGTTACAAGGGCAGCACTGTCGCACTACGGAATCACCGTTTTTATTAATCTGTAGATTAATTTATTGTAAAATTCGAATCCTTATTGTTCTGATAAATAATCGATTAGCTGGTGTTATAGTGTGCTGAATTTAATTGTACGAATAGATATTGAAATCTCCCTTATTTAAACTAAGTCGTTGTAAAAGGCAAAGGCGATGCTTTTGTGATCGGCAAAGGAGAAGCTTTCGTAACGTTCTATTAAACATCGAGCCTCATCTATTGAGAGAAAACTTCCTCAAGACCGCTTACAGTGCCAAATCAAATAATTCACACGTGTATATAACCGAAATATCACATTAGAATAGACAACGGGTGCAGGCGATTAGGTTCTTAACGAGTACAGAATACACCAGATCAGACAAAATTTTACTAATTTAATGCTCTTCCAACTAACTACAAAACACATTAAGACACTCATAGACTCATAGATACAGTGTTCAGAAAAATGATTTTATTATTATAAGCCTAATAATGATAAATTAATTTGATGACGCGGTCAGTAGGTCATATGTGTTGCAGCATGTTATCAAAAACGATGTTTCAGATGCATAACTTGTTAATTGGGTTGCATTTGTAAGGCGGGCAGCATACAAAGTACCGACACTGAAACAAAACACAACAGAGTTTATAAATCATTTTGTTATACAAGCCATGGGTCCAACACAGTACAGCACGAACACATACGCACAAAACACACAGAAACACACACAGGAATATAAAATAAATTTTTACATATACATAAACATGGTCATTCAAATTCTCCAATAATTTAATTATTAATTTAATAGCTGTAATGAAACATCTAGAATTACTTAATTAGTAATTTGTTGTAGGTCTTCATCTGTCTACTGTGACTGCCTTGCAGGGAAGTTTGTATGGTTTGTGTATTATTGAGTGTTGGTCTCGGTCTGCGGATCTATAATCGTTGTCTTCTTCTTCTTCTTCATTGTTAGCGTGTTGTGTTTGCATTGCTCAAGGAATGCAACCCGCGTTATGTTTCGATTGGGAGTCAGTCAGTAAGGACTGTTGTCATGGCAACGTTGATGAGGCAGCAGACAGAAGTGGAACAGCTCACTAAGACTATGTGGGCGGACAACGCAAGAGATATTGTGAGTGATTCAAAAGCACCTTGAATCATCAGCATCTTCATCAAGGATTACTTAAACAAAAACATATCTGTTCCATCGCAAACAGATAGACTGGAGCCATGTTAATCCAATCCGGTGCTACTTCGGACGTCTCACACCTTTCCGTCTCTTCGATTGTCGATTGGGGATTAGGTTAAAATATTAAAAATATTTTAGCCGGTGATGGGCAATCCTATTAACTATTCTCATAACATTCAGTTCTTGCCGTACATCGATATCTCTGTTGGGATCTTGAAGACTTGTTCCTGCCACGTGGCTGAGAAATCTCATTTTGGCCGGTTGAATACCACTGGATATTTACATATATTAGGCCTATACTAATATGCTAATATCAGCTATTAAGATTAAATTATTGAATATTTTGACTAAACCTTTCATTTTGTTAAAATGTTTTGTAATTACATATTAGGTGTATCTATAAACAACTATTATTTTAATATAAAAAACGTTATCATCCTGCAACTTAATGGATTTATCTATCATCTGGAGAAATTCATTTAATTTATTTATCGAACGTATCGTTACGTTTGATTAATTAACCCATGAGGTCTGGTGTGGGCATTCCTAATAATGATAAATTAATTTGAAGAAGCGGTCAGTAGGTCATATGCGTGTTATCAACAACGATGTTTCAGATGCATAACTTGTTAATTGGGTTGCATTTGTAAGGCGGGCAGCATACAAAGTACCGACACTGAAACAAAACACAACAGAGTTTATAAATCATTTTGTTATACAAGCCATGGGTCCAACACAGTACAGCACGAACACATACGCACAAAACCTAGAGAAACACATACAGAAATATAAAATAAACTTTTACATATACATAAACATGGTCATTCAAATTCTCCAATAATTGAATTATTAATTTAACAACTGTAATGAAACATCTATAGTTACTCAATTAGTCATTTGTTGTAGGTCTCGGTCTGCGACCGATTATTATTGAGTGTTGGTCTCGGTCTGCGGATCTATAATCGTTGTCTTCTTCTTCTTCATTGTTAGCGTGTTGTGTTTGGATTGCTCAAGGAATGCAACCCGCGTTATGCTTCAATTGGGAGTCAGTCAGTAATGACTGTTGACATGGCAACGTTGATGAGGCAACAGACAGAGGTGGATCAGCTCACTAAGACTATTTGGGCGGACAACGCAAGAGATATTGTGAGTGATTCACAAGCACCTGGAAACATCAGCATCTTCATCAAGGATTACTTAAACAAAAACATACCTGTTCCATCGCAAACAGATAGACTGGAGCCGTGTCAATCCAATTCGGTGCTTCTTCGGACGCCTCACACCTTTCCGTCTTTTCGATAGTCGATTGGGGATTAGGTTAAAATATTAAAAATACCTTAGCCGGTGATGGGCAATCCTATTAACTATTCTCATAACATTCAGTTCTTGCCGTACATCGATATCTCTGTTGGGATCTTGAAGACTAGTTCCTGCCACGTGCCTGAGAATTCTCATTTTGGCCGGTTGAATACAACTGGCCTGGGATTTCGTTAAAGTTAAAATTCTCAACTCATTGAGCTCTATAATTTTCATAATGAACCTGATGTAATCACTTTTATTAAATTAAAAAGTTTACAATTGTCTGTACACATTATACGTGGTTGTGAAAGCAGAGTTATTAAGAAGATATTTAATGCTAAGCCAGAAGGTACAAAGAAATTTGGATGGCAAAAACTGAGATGCAGAGATGGGGTGAGTCCGGACATCAGTACTCTTGGAATTAGAAACTGGAAGAATATGGCTATTAATAGCGAAATCTTCTGAAGAAGGCCAGGGCCCACAAAACGCTGTCCAGTCAATGATGATGATGATGATTATATGACTATTTGTATTTGTATAGACATTTTGAAAAAAGTAACTGTTTTATTGTTTTGTTTGCTCCTACATATTAAATTAAAATATTTTTCAAATTCAAATTTTTTTAATATTTATTTTTTATAATTAAGATTTCGCCAGTTTGTTTATTCATTTAATATGTTTATATTACCAGCTGTTTTAGCTCTATTTATTGATCAGCTGATTTTCATAAACACTACTAAATTAGGATATTTACATATATTAGGTCTATACTAATACGCTAATATCAAAGATTAAATTTAAATTATTCAATATTTTGACTAAACCTTTCATTTTGTTAAAATGTTTTGTAATTACTTATTAGGTCTACCTATAAACAATTATTATTTTAATATAATAAAACGTTATCATTCTGCAAAGTAATGGATTTATCTATCGTCTGGAGAAATTCATTTAATTTATTTATCGAACGTATCGTTACATTTGATTTATTAAGCCATGAGGTCTGGTGTGGGCATTCTTGTCAAAGATACGTATGTCTCAATCTTTTCTAGTTTGACCTACATAATGTATGAAGTAATCTGAAATCTATTAGATAATGAATATATTTGTATTGTAAATTTAATCACTAATGATTACGTAACGCAAGTGTTGTATAGTACTTACGCTCTGCCTAAGTGTAGAACATTTAGGTTTTTTCACAAACTGAGGATTTGCCTCTGTGTAACAAACCATTGCTAGAACACAGAGAATGGCCAACACCAGAACTACGCGTATATTGCAAGTCTTCATGTTGATGTCTGCTGTGCTGTGACTCGCCGCATTTCAATGTATTTATATTGTCTAGTGATAACGCCGTTAATTGGTTCATTTTAATTGATAAAACGTTAATTATTTTATTTTTAAACATGGGGTTTACATTTTCTTGCTGTTGTGTCTAAAATTAGATTATTTAAAAATTCAGTAACACTTTATTGAAATGGCTGAATGCCCAGCTATAAGGTCGTGGTCTTATGATTAAAGAACAAAACATTTTGTCCTCACCGGCGGCTGCCACCTTCAGTAATAACGAGTACTAGGAGTTGCTTGCTATAAACATCTCAGTACAGCTGCAAACCATGTTTTTACTTATAGAATTACCCTTATATTAATTCTCACCGCAGCACAATGTAAGCTGGGAAACAGCATGCGCCAATCATAACCGTCCACGATTTGAGACGAGATCCTCGGTCAAATTTTTGGTCCAGTAAAAGAGGGGGGAGTCTGGAGGGAAAGACATAATTTAGAGATGTATAATTTGTGTAACTGAAGAGATACAGATTCTGCGTGGAGAAAGACAAGAAAGTATATTACCTCCGCTTTTATTCAACATCTACTCAGAACGTATTTTTAGAGAAGCTTTAGATGAATGTAAAGTGGGTTCTATCTGAGCGATGAATGAATAAATAACATACGTTATACGGATGATTCCGTCATATTCGCAGATGGCGTAGAGGGGCTGCAACAATTAATGAATAGAGTAACTGAAAGCAGCAGTAGATAAGGTCTACACATCAATGTTAATAAAACGAAGCTAATGATTGTATTTAAGAAAAAGTTCACAAACTACTCCCTTAATATAAACCAAAGCCCAGTTGAACATGTAAGCAAATTTACATATCTTGGTACTACAGTCAATGAACAATGGGACCACTCTCAAGAAATAAAGACCAGAATTGAAAAGGCAAGAGCAGTGTACACTAGAATGAGGAGTTTATTCCAAAGTCACGATTTAACAATAAACACAGATACTTTTACGCTGCTACGTATTCTCGGTACTCTTCTATGGTGTAGAATCTTGAACTTTGACTGAAGCCACAACTAAAAAATTGGAATCTTTCGAAATATGGCATTACCGTAGAATACTGGCCATTTCAACAGCACATTAAACTAATGTTAAAGTTCTTAGAAAGGTGAAGAAAGATTGGGAAGTTATTAATACAGTAAAGATAATAAAGCTGCAGTATCTGGGACATCAGATGAGAAATGAACAGAGCTTTTACTTATTGCAGTCCATACTACAGGCAAAACTACTTGGAAAGGAAGGAGTTGGGCGACCGATAATCTTTGTTAAGAAATTTAAAGACTGGTTTCCCATGAACACAACTGACTTATTCCGTGCAGAAGTACAGAAAGTTAAAATAGTCTGCATGATATTCAACATTCAACATAAGAACTATCGGAAGAATAAGGTAATTTGTATGATGAACCTCATGTGGTTATATTTATTAAATTTAAAATAAAAATTGAATGGGCTGGACACATTATACGTGCTTGTGAAAGCAGAGTTGTTGGGAAGTCGTTTCATGCAAAGCCAGAAGGAAAGTAGGAAATCAAAACTCATGATGGACGGACGTGGTGTTGCTGGATAACGAAGCAAATGTTTGAATCCAGAGAAAGGTAAAGAAAGAGAGGACGACCGAGAAAGCTCTGGAAGGATGAAGCCCGCACAGCTGCAGAAAGAAGAGGAGTAAAATGGGTGAAAATAAAGGAGCTCGCAGGAGATAGAAAGAAATGGAGGGATATGTGGAAAAAGACGACCTCAGAGAAATCAACTCCAACATAGCTTTACACCGAAAAGTAGAAAAGCTGAAGAGTAAGTAAGTAAGTAAGCATGAAAACAGTATACTACAGAGAAGCAAATTCATTAGTCGTAATCCAAAAGTAAAATATATAAGACACTCATAAGACCGGTTGTTACTTAGGGAGGCGAGACTGATTAAAAAGGAACAAGTAACATTAAGAAGGTTTGAAAGAAAGATCGTAGGATGTCTTTATGTCCCGGTTAAAATAGCTGACGAATGGAGAAGAAGAAATAAGCATGAAATAGATGAGGTATTGAATGACGAGGATATTAATCCGACTGTAATCCGACTGTATTGTCCGAGTGTAATTCCGACTGTACAATGTTTACACATTTTCCGGAACCACAGATTACAGAATTTATTAAATTCCCATAATTTTATTGAATCCATCCGCCTCCAATCTATTTAGTTTTTTAAGATTTTCTTTTTTATAATGAATGGGGAGTTGGCCCATTACATTAACCTCCATCCTGGAGGACCAGGCAATTTTCAATCAAGGATTACTTCTTTTAGCCTTTGGCAGACCAATATCCAACTAGAAAGCAGCAGCCGCTAGTATTGGTTCGGCCCTGGCTATTTTATTTTACCGGTACCCACCATATCTGGTGAGCATTCCCTTATCAGCCACCTGGGGAGGTGCCCGAGTCGTGAGTAGCAACTCCACACGGTACGAGGACATTATAATTTCATAAAGGCTCAACAAATACAATGGCTAGGTTACTAGAGCAGACAGGTGTTCAGAGTATGCCAAAAAAACGAAATCTATAAAAGCAGAAGAAGGGGTCGACGTATCATAACATGGTTGGATAATGTGGTAGAAAATATCGGAAGCATTGATGTGAGGAGTTACACTGATATGGCAAAAGATAGAAGACCTTATAAAAGATTTGTGTCTGAAGTCAGGGCTCACGTTAAGCTGAATAAATGCCTGAATAAGAACCTCCATTTTGTCAGACGTATATACTATAAAGTTTATGATAATGCTTTAAAATATTTTATTTTACAATCAAGAAAACATTTAGACAGTTTACTTTGGAACAAGTTATTTACATTTTGTTGCTGTCGTATCAACAAACTGAATTATTTAGCAATTACGTAGAACGCTATTTATAGAAATGATTATGCCGTGGATTGACAATTAATGAGGACAACATTGATACAAATTAAATCGAGAAATACGTGTCCTGTCGTTCATACGGTGGAAGTTCCGTCATCAGCCGTCTCTTTGTAAGTGTCTCCATTCTTCATCATTCTTTTTATTTTCTTAGGCGATTTAATTACGGCTAGCGCCGCCTCTCGCATCCTAGCCTCCACTGGCGCCGGTCTAAACAGTCCTGTTCTGTAAGTCCTCTTGCATCCATTGCATCTTCGACGTCCATTTTCCATGAATGTTTACGTCTTCGTTTTTTACTTCTAGAGGACCGAGAATACGTAGTAGCGTAAAAGGGTGTGTTTATTGTTACATCGTGTCTTTTGAATAACCTGCTCATTCTAGTGTACACTGCTCATGCCTTTTCAATTCTACTCTTTATTTCTCGTGAGTGGTCCCATTGTTCATTGATTACAGTACCAGTAAAATTTGATATGTAAATTTGGTTACACATTCAACTGGCCTTCGGTTTATATTAATGGTCCAGTTTGTGAACTTGTTTTTAGATACAATCATTAGCTTCGTTTTATTTTAATTTACAATAACTAATTATATAAATTTAACTTTACGTAGATTAGCATATCAAGTGTACTATCGCATGTCTTTGGTTTTCATTTTCAGACACTTGACGACATTGTGTTTGTGTGTGTGTGTGTGTGTGTGTGTGTTTGCCTGTCTGGTGTGTGAGGTGAGCGGAATTAATGAGTATCGTTTCCACACTTTAGCCCAAGAATTAATTTGACGGTCATCTCTCATCCAGATTTATGACTCCGTCTGGCCGCTCGTCATAGACAAGCCATCAATCTTCACCGTCACTTAAGCATAACTGTTTGTGGCGATAAAATATATATGAATGCTAACTTTTTTATCCCCGCCTCTAGAACAAATATTAACAAGGCGGATCAATTTGGCGGAGGGCGTTTCAGAATTACTGTATTGTCGTATACTGCATTTACTCCCGTATTTAAATTATGGTCTCTAGTCTCTTCATTGTCTGGTGAAAAGACGACAATAACAGCTAATATCAATTGTGATCCAGCTACCATAGTAGATGTCCTAGAATTTTCATGAATAAAATTATAAATATTGTGAAGACATCCACACAAATATTGCAAAATTGTATCCGAAAATTTCACCAAACCTATAAAAGGATCTATCATATTACTATGTACGGTCACTACTAAAAGAACTATTCTAATCAACTCCAACATTGTTGTGCTTATTTGTTAAACTGCTAAATGTCATGTTCTGGACAAGGCCTGTTAATGTTTCCACCATTTTAAAGTCCTATACCACGACCTTAGGACTTGAAAATGGTGGAAACTCTGAAAGGCCTCGTCCAGAACATGACATTTACCAGTTTAGCAAATAAGCGCGACGAAATTGGAGTTACAGAGACTGATATTTCAAATAACAAGTTATTCTATTTAAAAATTGAATTTTTATTGCCTGTATTAATTCTCATGAGTTAGTGTTTGTTTCTTTGTGTACACACAATTTTTCCATTGTGTTACAACATCCCTGTGTCTCTTTTACTACCCCAGTTATTTTTTGAACTAAAAGTTCTTCAGATCATTGTGCGTGAAAATACCCGAGCTGCAGTACAGTTCGTGGCGTACGCGTAACGGAGGATACGAAAAACTAGCAGAGGAAAACGGAAAAATATTGAAGAGTATTTTTCTGTTTCTGCAACAAATTTAAGTATTAAAATATATGTACAACTGGGGAATTAAATTATTAACGAATTTAAAATAAATATGAATTACAGAATGGTCTCTCAAAAAACACGTGGCTACAAGAAAAAATGTGAGCAAACCAAGTTATAAAAAATTTATAGGCATTGCACAAATGCAATGCACAGAGAAGGTCATTGAAAATGCTTGGTAAAACCAACTTGGTATATTTTGAAAAAACGAATTATGTTGTGTTATAACCTACAGAGAGGCAGGATGATTTTAACTTCACTGCACATCACACGTAAATTTTTTTGACATTGTTTGTTGTACTATTACCTGCACTCCAAATTTTATTGCCTGAGTTTCGCAACTGATTTGTATATTCAAAATAGAATCTATAATTTAATATTAAACCTCTGTCAATTTCTTTACGCTTAGTAAAACTTAAAGTAGTATTCTCAAAGGGGGATAGGCTTATAAATTCTATTGTTTCTTTTAAACAGTAACAGCTTAATAAAGTCACAGTGTGAAACAACAACAGTGTCAATAATTTTAGTTTTATTTTATTTCTGATAACAAATTATACAATACGGGTATATGTATAACAGAGTACACAATGACAGGTATTTGCACCTGATATTTTCAAATACTAGTTTAGCACACCTCTAACCGGAACGTGTAACTTTGCAGTGCTGGTAACTTTAGGAAATTACACCAAGCTTGAGAGCAATCTCTGTTGGTCAATTTCCTAGTAAAATCTGATAAAGCTTAGTAGCTGCCTCGCTCGGACGAGACAGCTTTTCAAAAATTTATGGAATGTGTTCAATCGGTCCAGGTCCAGGTCCAGACGTCTTCAGTTGCCTCGATCCATACGGTAGAAGGTCATGAAAACCTTTGTTGATTAACGCTACGCGAGTCTGTTTAAGTCTGCTCTCCTTATTCTTAAGTAACTGTCTACAGTTATATATTATTTCCTAGTCAATTACTGTGTTTCAATAGCTTTGCACTAACCAATAGCATCCTATACTGCTTGCATCATATTATATTGTTATTTCTACAAAAGTCTGTCTATCTGTATTTCTCAGATGCTGTACAGTGGAGTACGTACTGCGTTAGTTCACCAGTCTGCCGTAGTGTGGCGTTCACGTAACTTGTAGTTGACAGGAGCTGTGTGGGGTCGCAGAGCGCTCTAGTGTAGGTCGCAGGAAAGTATTGTCGAACTAACTCAGACGAGATCAGGCATTCGTAGGGCAACTACACTAGCGGATCAAATTGTTGATACGAATAAAATACATTTATTGTTTAAAATGTAAGCTTTTCAAGTTAACAAGTGTACGATTGTAACCTGTAGATTTCGGAATGCGTGATGGCGTCAACGTTTCCTAAAGTTTGCATTTTGGAATTTTCTTAATCCCTGCGTTTTTACCTGACGCACGTTTCATAGAAATCATTCTGAATCTTCAGATGTTTGTTTGAATTGTAATCGAATGATTCGCTAACAATATAGTTACAGATTTTACTTTGATTCTATTTTCGATTGTTGTGACGTTTATGTAGTCAGCTAAAATTTATATATATATATATATATATAATTAATATTTTATTTTTATATTATAGTAATGTAAGATTTTAAATAAATCGTCTTGTTTTTTTTTATTTGAATTTGTTCTTTAATTAGTAGCTTATTATTATTTTGTCTGTAAATATTAATATTCTCTCAGATATTCATTTTCTTAGTTTATTGTACGTTTTTTATTAATTTGACATTTTGAATGACTGGGCATTTATGTTTATTGTATAATCTGAGTGTGGGTAAATTAGGTTTTTAGATAGGGTATTAGGTTTTAGAAAGGGATTGCGATGTTGATTGAATCCCTTAGACTTAAACAAACATTACTTAGGACAGATGAAGAAAAACTTTGTACTAATCATTGATGTGAATTAAGGTTGAAAAGGGTTATTTCAGTTGGGGATATTTTTGAAATGTTAAGAATCTATTTTTTCTAATACATGTTAAAATGTGTATAGATTTTATGAGGTTTCAGTGGCTGCACAATAAAATGTGTGCAATAAGATATGTGGCAAAACTGTTGGCAATAAGAGGTAATCGGACCTAAGGAAGATTGTTTTTTTTTGTTCAGTTAAATATATAGCAAGGGCCTTAATAAACCTTAACTTGTCACTGTTCACAGTATGTGGTGGGCAGGTAATTCCCAGCGCTGTAAATGTAATGAACATTGTAAACTTTAATAATGAGAAAAAAGATACTTACAAATTATTCAAACTTTCTAAAACCTGGATATAATATATAAACACATTAACTTTGCACTAGAATGCTCCCTGAGCTGCAGAACTAGCTCACTGTATTTAACGAAGTACATAAATAAATGCTGATTTTGATTGTTATTAATTTTTCAACAGTCAGGTAAAGTACTAAAGTCCCGAATATTCTACTATATCTTGCTCAGTAAAGTTACAACAATAGAGCAACCATACACTAAATATTAAATCTCCAAACAATCGGCTTGTGATAGAAATCGCTTTAATCTGATATCCGGCTGAATTTTTTTCAAATTTATGATCTCATTTTTCAAAACATTTGTGCTGTCATTTGCCAAACTTGTGGTCCTTGCGCCAAAATATTTTTTTAATTTCCAAATTGTGTGCTATGCCCAATTTAGATTAAATTCCCTTTAATTTCATGCACAACGTGTAATTTGCAATTTTATTGAACCTTTCCCCTACACTTTAGCCTTCGGCATCTCAGAATTCTTCTTCTTCCTCTTCTTCTTCTTCTTCTTCTTCTTCTTCTTCTTCTTCTTCTTCTTCTTCTTCTTCTTCTTCTTCTTCTTCTTCTTCTGCTGCTGCTGCTGCTGCTGCTGCTGCTGCTGCTGCTGCTGCTGCTGCTGCTGCTGCTGTTGCTGCTGCTGCTGCTCCTCCTCCTCCTCCTCCTCGTCCTCCTCCTCCTACTCCTCCTCATCCTCTACTTCAAGTATTAAGCTTGCAGGATGTTCCGTCTTTACAGCCATCGTTTTCTTGGTCTGCCTCTATCTCTTTCCCAAGGAGGCTTATACTTAATTCTCTTTTTCGGTATTCTCGAGTCACACATTCTATTTATGTGTTGTATCCAGTTTTCTTTAATTTGTTAAGTTTTATCGTTTATGGAGTAAAAGTATACATTGGATATTTAGTATTGTGTGTGTTGTGTGCAAAGAAAAATATAATGGAAACCCAGAACATAATAAACACAAACACAGACTGAAACGTTTCAAGTATTTTCATGAATTTCCTTTCATACTTACAAAAGGCATGTCAGATCATATATAGAGTACCTATTGTAGACGCTGGACGTTACATATGCAGCACTGACGCACAACTAACTGAAGTATTGCGGTCGCCAAAGACGTTTTAATTTGTAGTTATTTTTGGAATTCGAATCGATATTGTTGTCATAAATAATGGATTTGAAGGTGTTATCATGTGTTGTATTTAACTGTACAAATAGATATTGTAATCTACCTTATTTAATAATTCAGTGACTCCTCATTTTCAGTTTTAGTTTTGTTATAATTAATTTATCTACTATACTACTTCTTTTTCTAATATACACATTGTAAATGTACACATTTAAGCTTCTCTTAGCCAAGATTTAGATTTGTAAATTTCCATATTTAAAATAATATTTCATTTATTGTATTATCGCATATGAATTGTTGGAATTTTGTGCAAATTTTAACCCACTATATTTTTCACATCCCCTTTATTCCGGGGGATCAAACCCATAAAGAATAGGGCTGTGAGGGGTTAAAATATGTAGGCAAATCCCAAGTTTCCTGGAAATCGGGTGATACAATCAAAAGCTGTTATGAGACATAAACGAAATCGAGAGACAAACACGTACAAATGCCAGTTGAATCAAAACCGAAAAATCAGTTGTTTCGTTCAGTTATTTTACTTCAGCCCATATTTTGCTAAAATTATGTAACTTTGTTCAACGTTTCACGCTTATAAGGTAGACGGACAAGCAACAAAGTCGGTTGCTATGTATAAAATCGTTTAAGTCGGTACCGATACCGTAGAAGTCTATAATTGAGTTTCTAATGTTAACAATTTAAAATACATTTAACTAGATTTGACGATTTACATTTTCGTGATAACAACTTGACAAAACCTGAGGGCCTAAATGTTATCTTGATAAAGGAAATTGAATGCTCAACTATCAATACGCATTAAAAAATATATTCCAATGCAGGAATGTATCAAAAATATCAAAAAGGAAATGTACACCACGTATCAGATCTATAGTAACATATACAAGCGAGAAATGTGTGCTGAAGTTGGAAAGTATGAAAAGCTTTGGTGATTTCGGAAGTAAAATTCAAAGAAAAGTTTGTGAACAAGTGTGAGACGGAGATATGTAGAGGATAAGACAGAATTGGACATAGATTTGGCTTGTGGCAGTGAATGCCTTAAAGGTTGCGATGGTTGGGGGGGGGCACCTGGTGAGAATGAAAAGTGATTGAGGCCCAAATGTAGCATTGGAAAGGAAACCGGAGGGAGTAAGGAGGAGAGGACGTCAGACGATGAGATGTTATGAAGATGTGGAAGGAGATTTGAGGGAGATGCGAGTAGCAGGTTGGAGGAGTATGGCTGTGGACAGATAAGAATGGAGCAGGCCAGGGTTCTACAGAGACCGTAGCGCCGGAATAAGAAAAACTACCATTGTTATTATTGCATTTATTACGTCTCATTAGATCGTGACAATAAATTAAAAGTAATTAAAATGTCACATAAAATCACAGTAATCAGATGGCATTGTCTAAAGGAAATAACTCGTATAGAGCGCAGACGAAAACGAAAGGTGCGTGGTTAGGACTTTGGTAGGGAGGGGAAACACCTGAACACAGTGCTGGACGCCTTGTATAAAATTACACCAACCTTGAGTAAATGTCTCCTAAGTTTTGTTTCCTAGACAAAGTCTCGAACACGGAAATGTAGTTGGAACTACTCGAGACTTGAAGCCCTCTTGGTGGAGGGGATTCCTCTTTGGCATCCAAGCATAGGCTATATGGAGTTGCTTCAGCTGCCTGATATCATGGCTACGCCTACTCCCTGGGACGTGATTTTGCACCAACCAGGTTGCAACTCTAAACAGGGTCTTGTAGGCCAATTGTTTGCACACTCGAGACCAAACTTATTCAAAAATGCAAAGAGACAAAGCCGGACGGAAATTTTCGAACGCGGTTTTCTTGGAACCAACAAAGGGCTCTTGCTCTCCAGAGGCAAAAGTGATGATCTCTTTGCAACTTCTCGACACCACAGAGTAAAATGTAATGAGACTAAGACAAAAACTAAGACTCGGTGAAACGGGCCTCCTTTTGGTTTTCTTACTAAGAAAGCCATCAACGTTTCGTTAGATAAATTTCTCTGGTCTCTGTCGCGTCACGTGACTGTCACCGTTCTATTATCCACATATGAGAGTGTGTGTGTGTATCGTGGTGATTGTGTCGTCTTCTGTACTCATTGTCTAGTTTTCTTCAGTCACTAAGATTTTCCTCAGAATCTTTCTGTGGCTTCCAGTTTTACGGTCAGACAAAAAAAAAACAATGTGTAATTGTTAATTTAATAATAATTAGAGAGTATAGAATGAGACTGTAATAGATATAATGCATCAATTTCTACTTCTTCATTACAATGTTAAGCGGCATCACCTGTTCCGGTCCTTATTTTCAATCCAACTTTTGCGTTGTCTTCCCGCATCTCTTTTCCTTTTCTCGCTTCCATTCTACCTATATGTTTAATCCATCTATGCTTACATTCCCCGATTCTTGCATTCGCTGAGAATATACCCAATTCATGTCTTGTCACGTCGTTTCTAATTCAATCGTTCCGTGTACATCCCTTTACGTATCTCAAGAAATTCATCTCTGCAGCTTGTGTATGACTTGTATCTTTTTTAGATAACACCTGTGTTTGGAAGTGTATAAAATAGTGGACACTGCCATAACCTTATAGAAGTTTATTTGAGTTTCCTTTCATAATGCATCAATCTAGAAGTAATTTAAATAATATATTGTTATTTTCATCAGTTACAAAAAAAATTAAAATATAAAACGTAAGTGTTATAAGTCGTTGCATTAGTCGTCGCTGATGGTAACAAACCAAATGTCTCATAAATAGGAAATGTCGTGTAACAATCTATTTTCAGGATCTTCTTCGGCTTCCAGTATTTAACGGTCATACGACAGACGAAATAATAAAACTGTGTTATAATTAACTTAATGGTAATAAATATAATCGTATTGTGTACTAAAACACTATTAATATTAATGGTAATTTTTTTAACATAAATTATTCTTGAAGAGGAACAAACGTGAAATATTAAATTTTTTAGTGGACATAGAATGAGAGTGTAATAGATTAAGAATACGTAAATTTATAAATCATTTAAACAATATATTATTCTTTCTTACAGTTTGATAAAAGAAATTAAAACATAAAAATTGTACGTTAATTACATTAATGGTAACACTAATTTGAAGGCAGCAAACAAAATCTACTAAATAATGTGCTACAAACTTTGAAGCACAGTGTAAAGAATATGAAACAAACAAACAAATAGTCAGCATATCATTGGTTACGATGGGTCGCGTCGTTACTGTGACATGCACAAATCGTTTATTGGACTGCATCTCAATCCAGGACAGCAATCAGAGAAACGACACTGAAACAAACAAACAAACAGTCAGCATATCATTGGTTACGATGGGTCGTGTAGTTATTGTGACATGCGCATATCGTTTATTGGACTGCATCTCAAGACAGGACAACAGTCAAAGTAACGACACTGAAACAAACAAAAAAACAGCATATCATTGGTTACGATGGGTCGCGTCGTTACTGTGACATGCACAAATCGTTTATTGGACTGCATCTCAAGCCAGGACAGCAATCAAAGAAACGACACTGAAACAAACAAACAAAGAGTCAGCATATCATTGGCTACGATGTCTCGTGTCGTTATTATGACATGCACTTAACGTTTATTACACTGCATCTCAAGCAAGGAGAGCAATCAAACTAACGACACTGAAACAAACAAACAAACAGTCAGCATATCATTGATCACGATGCGTCGTGTCGTTATTGTGAAATCGCATATCGTTATTGTACTGCATCTCAAGCCAGGACAACAGTCAAAGTAACGACACTGAAACAAACAAAGAACAGCATATCATTGGTTACGATGCGTCGTGTCGTTATTGTGACATGCACATAATGTTTATTAGATTGCATCTAAAGCCAGGAGAGCAATCAAAGTAACGACACTGAAACAAACAAACAAACAGTCAGCATATCATTGGTTACGATGCGTCGTGTCGTTATTGTGACATGCGCATATCGTTTATTGTACTGCATCTCAAGCCAGGACAACAGTCGAAGTAACGACACTGAAACAAACAAAGAAATAGCATATCATTGGTTACGATGCGTCGTGTCGCTATTGTGACATGCACATAACGTTTGTTAGACTGCATCTCAAGCAAGGAGAGCAATCAATGTAACGACACTGAAACAGACAAACAAACAGTCAGCATATCATTGATTACGATGCGTCGTGTCGTTATTGTGACATGCGCATATCGTATATTGTACTGCATCTCAAGCCAGGACAGCAATCGAAGTAACGACACTAAAACAAACAAAGAAACAAACAGTCAGCATCTTACGATGATTCGCGTCGTTATTGTGACATGCACATATCTTTTATTGGACTTGTTCTCAAGCCAGGACAGCAATAAAAGTAACGACACTGAAACAAACAAACAAACAGTCAGCATATCATTGGTTACGATGGGTCGCGTCGTTATTGTGACATGCACATATCGTTTATTGGACTGCATCTTAAGCCAGGGGAGCAATCAAATTAACGGCACTGAAACAAACAAACAAACAGTCAGCATATCATTTGCTACGATGGGTCGTGTCGTTATTCTGACATGCACATATCGTTTATTTGACTGCATGTAGAGCCAGGACAACAATCAAAGGAACGACACTGAAACAAACAAACAAAGATTCAGCATATCATTGGTTACGTTGCGTCGCGGGTCGTGTCGTTATTGTGACATGCACATATCGTTTATTGCACTGCATCTCAAGCCAGGGGAGCAATCAAATAAGCGACACTGAGACAAACAAACAAACAGTCAGCATATCATTGGTTACAATGCGTCCTGTCGTTATTGTGACATGCACATATCGTTTATTGCAGTGCATCTCAATCCAGGAGAGCAATCAAAGTAACGACACTGAAACAAACAAACAAACAGTCAGCATACCATTGGTTACGATGGGTCGCTTCGTTATTGTGGCATGCACATATCGTTTATTGGACTGCATCTCAAACGAGGACAGCAATCAAAGAAATGACACTGAAACAAACAAAGAAAACCGAATTTAACAAATGGCTGCTAGAAGATACCAAAATGAAAGAACTATCACGGGCGTCTCGTGCGTGCTTGCCAAATTTTGAAACTGTCATGCTTGATCATTTGTATTTGAATATTTCCTGCATAGGCAATTTTCTCTTGCCATTTTCTGGTTATTTTACCCTCATAGTCTCTCACTCACTCTTCCACACTTTTTCACGTCCTCTGTAACTATTTCTCCCCTTCCCTCTATTCTCTCAACATCTCTTAATTCTATCACCATCTCTGTCTGTCTATCCCTCACTCACTCACTCCTTCTCACTGTCTGTCTGTCTACCCCTCTCATTTACTCTCATAAACGCTTCTCTCTTTCCCTCATTCACTCACTCTCTCTCTCTCACAGAAAATGTGGTGTAATGGTTTGTTGTCATGAAACAGTATCATGCAATGATTATAGTCATGAAAAAAATTTGTCAATACAACGTTAAGACACCTAAGTTATCTTACAGTTATACTGACATTCAATTAACTAACTAAGACTTACATTTTGTCTCAGGCCGGCGCATTTATCGGCGTCAGTAGAACAAAGAAATGCTAAAAAAAGAAGGGTTAAACCACAAGTACATCGGATGTCTTCATGTTGTATTGTTTATAGTCAGTACCATTCCAAAACAGTGGTCAGAGTATATATATTACTCTGTTAATTATATATGGATAGCAGTATCTTTTGATAAAATATTTATTCATATCACCGTTAATTATTTTACTTCATAACCATGTAAATGATAACTGTCATGGAATTTAACAAATTGTTTACATGTTGGTGTCGTGATAAGTGAATTCGGTAGCTTAGTAATGGCGTTGTAATTAGGAAAAGATAACGTTGATAATTATAACTGGGGTCCTTGTGTTACGAGAGACATAATTAATCGCACTGTAAGTTTTAATGCTTTTTTATACGTATAGATTTATATGTAGTCTATGGCCCATGAGTAGGCAAAGTCGCTTAAATCACACCCTTGCATAGTATTACCGACAAACAAAAGAGGATTGATTTTACTGATTGTGTCGTTGTCGACATTTGTCTTCTGTGCGTCTCACTGTCTTACAACACAAGGTTGAAATCGTATGTGCCTTACAGATGTAATTCATCTGTATCATATCTACAGTGCTCTCCTGTCACCGCTTCTGTAGAGAATAATTATCGTCGATACAGCTTAGTAGCTGCCTCGCTCGAACGAGACAGCTTTCCAAAAATTTAGGAATTAATAAGAATGCTCTTGTGAAGTCAATCATTACAATACAGAAAAGGGTCATGTAGACGCTTGTCGATTAACGCTACGCGAGTTTCTTTAGCTCTGCTTTCTATTTTCTTAATTAACTGTTTACTGTTATACATTTTTTCTTGTAATTCACTGTGTTTTAATGTCTTTGGACTAACAAAAAATTACACTTACAGCTAACGTCATATAATTTTGTTATTTTTACAAAAACGAAATAAGTTACGTTTATCGAATGCCAGTACGTGTTGTTTAGTTCGGCAGTATGCCGTAATGTGGCGTTTACGTAACTAACTCGTGTATTTGTTAAAAGCACGCTCTAGCGGAGGTTGCAATAAAGTACTGTAAAACAAACGCAGATTAATTCAGCCATTAGAAGGACAACTGCTCCAGCGGAATAAATTTTTACTATAAACAAATACATTTTTGATCTAAAACGTAGGCTTTTGAGTTAACAAGTGTACGGTTACAACCCGTAGAGACCGGAATGCATGACAGCTTCCGGAATGTCAACCGAAACGATAAATTTTCCTACAGTTTTCATCAATCAAGGATAATTCCGTTATGCCCCGAATTGTATTGCGGTCGCGTTTTTTCTATTGATTTTCTTAACGGGATATTACTAACTGTTTAACATTGAGATCTTGGGATTTATTTTTAACATTGGGATTCAATGGTCGTACAATGTTTAATGAAAGACTGGCAAAACGGCGCATAACAATTTCAAGTTTGAGTAAGAAACTAGGTTAATTTGTTTCGCTCGGCGCACTTAGTTGCCATACAAATGGTGTATTTAGTCTACTTTAGTTGTGGAGTACTTTCCAGCATCCGCCGCTACAGCGCGCTAGGTGTTCGTCTTACATAGACGAGTTTCGTCAACGCCTCGTTACGGCAGACTGGCGAACTAACGCAACACGCATCATACAGAATTGCGATCCGGTACTTGTAAATTGTCATGTTTCGGTAGAAATATACAAAATAGTTTGACGTAAACTGTGTGTACTGCTCGGCATAAGTTGGACGTTATAGAAGGACATCGAATGTCAAGATAATAATACACAACTATGTACACTTATGTAAATATAGGGGACAATTTTAATTAAACTCGCGTAGCTCTAATCGAAAATCGTTGGAGTGACCCTTTGCCGTATAGCAGTCGTGAATATTCCTGGAGGAAGAAACGCCAATTGATAAGTCAATTTTTGGAAAGCTGTTTCGCCCGAGCGAGACAGCTACTGAACAAGAACGTATAATCAGCGTTATGTTTCAATACATATGGTATGAATTTAATAAAAGTATCTAGAATAATGGTGGCTTAGGAGAGCCAGTGGGTATGGCACCTGGCTACTAATCTAGAGGTCCCGGGGCCGCACCATAAAATCAAGGTGCGCTTTTCAGCCCCCAGGTCGACTCAGTCTGTTGAAAATGAGTACCTGGGATAACAACCTGGGGATAATAATGGACGGCTGAAGCGTAGTGCTGGCCACACTGCCTTCCTTGTATGCCGTACGGCTCACATTAGCCGGCCTACCTGCCTACTCCTAAGCTACTTCGGTGGTCTACATGGGAACCATTAATATATATCTAGAAAAATGTATAGCTATGTTACAATGCTGTAGCAAAACTTTGTTGACGTAATTACAAACTTTTCACAAAACAAGTCTCAAGAACTTGATATATTGTGGTATTTAATATTCAATGTTGATTGATTGTAGTTACTGCATAATGAATAATAAAGCGAATTTGTTCGTGGTTTTTAGAACCCATCATTATATCTTGCTCTATGAAATTATTCGTCTTCATATCAAAGCACACTTCAGGGTTCTTACTTTTTGTTGGCAGTTTCCATTATTACCGTCAATTAAGAAGTTTTCAAGTAAAGGTGCTTATAGACGGGGAAGTAGAGGAGGCCAGTAACTTTCCCTGTCTATAAGGTTTCTTTCCTCTTCAGTGGCCAGTTCAGACTGGTGGTCACAAAACTCAAACACGTTTGATTTTACTGGCTCGAAAGACGGCCAGTAACCTACTGGCCGCCAGAAATTTCCGTCACAACAAGCATTGGCCGCCAGTAGAGCCGGGTGGGATTTGCTTTGGATTAGTCTGTTGTTGGTCGCTGTTGTAGTAGTTGTTCAAGATAAGTGCTAGTAATAATATCAATGTATTAATAGAACAAAATCTATAAATGGGAGTGCAGATGATATAACAATAATTTTGGAAGAGTTCCAAAACTTTGAATTGCTATGGAATGTCCGCCATGACGATCAAAAGCCTGATCAAACATTTTATCAAAATCTGACATGTCAAAAACTAAAAAGAAATGAGCACAGATGTTGTCACAGTCACTCACATAGAACTACTGACGGCCAGAAGGGACGCGAAAGTGGCGGCCAATACTTGCCTTGTGTATAAGAAATTTCACATGGCCAGTACTAGGCCTATCCGCCAGTACTGGCTGCCGCTACTTTCTTCCTCTATAAGCATCTTAAAGTTAAAACAATTCATTATTAATACAACTATGTTTTTAATTGTCTGAGTGGCTTTTTTTGGCGCGCTGAACAATAAAATACCTTTTTTATATTTGTAGAAACAGTGAGCGGTATTTTCCTGGTGAGACAAAGACTGACGGCCCCTTACCACAAATGTTTATTAACTGTCTTCGTATAACAGCGTATGTTAACTGAGGATGGGGTTTGTAACAAGAGCCGCCAAATTATTATACGATCGTTGACACTACTCTGCTACTGCGATAATAGTAAATTTTGTTTCACATTATCGGAATCAATAAACCATCTTGTAACCTTGTTCGAAGGCTTTCACGGCCGGTGTCAGTTGAATGCAAACTATCTGCCGGGCTGTTTGGCTCTAACCACAGTACTGTGTGGCTATATACCTATAACTATCTGCCGGGCTGTTTGGCTCTAACCACAGTACTGTGGGCTACGTACCTCTAACTATCTGCCGGGCTGTTTGGCTCTAACCACAGTACTGTGTGGCTATATACCTCTAACTATCTGCCTGGCTGTTTGGCTCTAACCACTGTACTATGGGCTACGTACCTCTAACTACCTGTCGGGCTGTTTGGCTCTAACCACAGTACTGTGTGGCTGACGAACTACACCCCGCGTTACGTTGAATCGATTCATCCACTGAAGGTGGCAACGAGTGGTGCTGCTGAAACGTTTGGTTTTAATGAAAACCTTGGACCACGGCCAAACAGTCCGGCGCAGATAGTTAACATTCAACCATTTTGTAAACCGTCTGTAAGGCGGCGTTGTTGTTCCGCTTTTTAGATTTGTTAAGTGTCTTATTGCAATTATTATTTACTTTTTTGTTAAAATATGCTTCGTGTTTTTCGTCTTGTTCAGTGAAGCAGTGATACCGAACCTTATCAGTGTGTGTGTAATTACGTTGCCAGAGGTTATGAACGAAGTGGAATACTGTAGTGGCAGGACGATGTAAATTGAACACTGGGGTCACGATGCGCAGTGTGCAAACAGCTCGTTGCGAGGCTAACAAAGTGTTCAGTCATATCGCACATGCGCACAACAGTCTTGTACAGGTACACTGTTGCATAGTGTGAACATCAACCGCAACAAGACTGGCGAGAACAATTTCAGCATGTGTGTGACAGAGAGGGAGGTAGTACATGAGTGAGACGGTGTACTGTTATCGCGCTGTCTCTCCTCTCCTCTCGCTAGACAGCTTAGCTATACTAGTTGGTGGGGGTAATTCATGCACTGGGTTGGCGCAGATGACTGTTCAGGATGACTGTTCGGGCCACTACTAATCAGCGCAGCTGACAACAGCTAATCAATGGAATTGGACGTCTGGAAACCGTTTGCACATACAAACAAGAAAGACAGAAGAGCATCGATTCTCTCTCCCTCTCTCTCTCTCTCTCTCTCTCTCTCTGTCCTCTGTCATCAGTTTCCTGGTTCGACGCGGTCCACCAGCGCCTCTTGTACTCCCGTCTCCGGTTAGCTATGGCATTCCACACTCAAAACAGAGTACCGCTTAGGTAATCCACGCAGTTCTTCTCATTCAGTGCTCCGTCAACACTAGGCGATACATAAGCAGCACTGTCACAGTTTGGAATGTAGTACTCTGATTCAACGTCTGCCGTAAATAATGTTGACGTAACTCGCGTACTTGACACGAGCCACAAGCGCGCTCTAGCGGAGGTCACAGGAAAGTTCTGGAGAAATAACGCAGAGGAATTCAGCCATGTGTAGGACAACTAGAACAGCGGATTAAATAGTTCATAATAAACAAATACGTTTATGGTGTAAAACGTAGGAGTTTTAAGTTACCAAGCGTACGATTGTAACCCATAGAATCCTCCGGAATGCATGACAACGTTCGCAATGTCAGCCGGAACGACAAATGCTCCTACATTTTCCCCTCAGTAGAGTATAAATTGCCGACTGCCTCGTTTCGAGAGTCGTCCGCTTTTGTCACATTTGGTACATGACAGGAGACTAAGAACTGTTTAACATTAAGGTCTTAGCTTCATGTTTAATAACTAAAGGACATCAAAGGCGTGACAAATACACGTTAATTCTGTTCAGCGTCTTTAGGAGCTGTCAAAAGTTGTTCATATAGTTTCAATAAAATGTACGTGTTATTTTACAAATAATTAAAATTAAATTAATTAATTAATGTAAAAAATTAATTACAAACTTGTTCTGTCTGTGTGTTCATAAAATTTAGAGTGAATGTTTTGTATTACTTGTGTTGTTTGCAAAAAAAACGGATATACACCTAATGAAACACAAAATATATCGTATACAAAAATACTTGAAAACATTATAAGGGTTTTATAAATCGTGGTTGCATAATTACGAAATACGTTTCAAAACTTATACAAAGTACCTATTTTAGACGCTAGGCGTCAGATAGCCAGCACTGTCGCACTTCGGAATCACCGTTTTTATTAATCTGTCGATTAATTGTAAAATTGGAATCGTTATTGTTCTTGTAAATAATCAATTAGATGATGTTATCGTGTGCTGCATTTTAGTGTACGAAAAGATATTGATATCTCCCTTATTTAACCTAAGTCAATGAAAAAGGCAGAGGAGATGCTCTTCCATCGGCAAAGGAGAAGCTGTCGTAACGTTCTATTAAACATCGAGCCTCAACTATTGAGAGAAAACTTCCTCAAGACCGCTTACAGTGCCAAATTAAATAATTCACATGTGTATGTAACCGAAATATCACAATAGGGTAGACAGCGGGTGCAGGTGATTAGGTACTTAAAGAGTAAAGAATACACCAGAGCAGAAAAGATTTTACTAATCTATTGCTCTTTCAACTAACTACAAAACACATTAAGACACTCATAGACAATTATACAGTGTTCAGAAAAATGATTTTATTATTATAAGCCTAATAATGATAAATTAGTTTGATGAAAAAGTCAGTAGATTATATGTGTTGCAGCATGTTATCAATAAGGATGTTTCAGATGCATACCTTGTTAATGGGGTTGCATTTGTAAGGTGGGCAGCAGACAAAGTATCGACACTGAAACAAAACCCAACAGAGTTTTATAAATCATTTTGTTATACAAGCCATGGGTCCAACACAGAACAGCACGAACACATACGCACAAAACATACAGAAGCACACACAGAAATATAAAATAAACTTTTACATATACATAAACATTGTCATTCAAAATTCTCCAATAATTGAATTATTAATTTAATATCTCTAATGAAACATCTATAATTACTCAATTAGTAGTTCGTTGTAGGTCTTCATCTTTCTACTGTGACTGCCTTGCAGGCAAGTTTGTATGTGTTGTGTATTATTGAGTGTTGGTCTCGGTCTGCGGATCTATAATCGTTGTCTTATTCTTCTTCTTCATTGTTAGCGTGTTGTGTTTGCATTGCTCAAGGAATGCAACCCGCGTTATGTTTCAACAATTGGGAGTCAGTCAGTAAGGACTGTTGTCATGGCAACGTTGATGAGGCAGCAGACAGAAGTGGAACAGCTCACTACGACTATGTTAGCGGACAACGCAAGAGATATTGTGAGTGATTCACAAGCACCTTGAATCATCAGCATCTTCATCAAGGATTACTTAAACCAAAACATACCTGTTCCATCGCAAACAGATAGACTGGAGCCATGTCAATCCAATCCGGTGCTTCTTCGGAAGCGTCACACCTTTCCGTCTTTTCAATAGTCGATTGGGGATTAGGTTAAAATATTAAAAATATTTTAGCCGGTGATGGGCAATCTTATTAAGTATTCTCATAACATTCAGTTCTTGCCGTACTTCGATATCTCTGTTGCGATCTTGAAGACTAGTTCCTGCCACGTGCCTGAGAATTCTCATTTTGGCCGGTTGAATACCACTGGCCAGTGATTTCGCTAAAGTTAAAATTCTCAACTCATTGAGCTCTATAATTTGCAAGATAAACCTAAAGTAATCACATTAATTAAATTAAAAATTTAGAATTGTCTGGATATATTATACGTGGTTGTGAAATCAGAGTTATTAAGAAGATATTTAATGCAAAGCCAGAAGGTAAAACGAAAGCTGGAAGGCAAAAACTGAGATGCAGGAATAGGGTGAGTCAGGACAACAGTACTCTTGGAATTAGAAACTGGAAGAATATGGCTATTAATAGCGAAATCTTCTGAAGAAGGCTAGGGCCCACAAAACGCTGTCCAGTCAATGATGATGATGATTATATGACTATTTTTATTTGTATAGACATTTTGAAGAAGTATCTGTTTTATTGTTTTGTTTGCTCCTGCTTATTATATTAAAACATTCTTTCAAATTCAAATTGTTTTAATATTTATTTTTTATAATTAAGATTTGGCTAGTTTGTTTATTCATTTAGTATGTTTATATTACTAGCTGTTTTAGCTGTATTTATTGATCAGCTGATTTTCATAAACACTACTAAATTAAGATATTTAAATATATAATTAGGCCTATACTAATATGTTAATATCAACTATTAAGTTTAAATTATCGAATATTTTAACTAAAACTTTCATTTTGTTAAAATGTTTTGTAATTACATATTAGGTCTATCTATAAACAACTACTATTTTAATATAAAAAAAGTTATCATCCTGCAACGTAATGGATTTATCTATCATCTGGAGAAATTCAATTAATTTATTTATCGAACGTATCGTTACACTTGAATTATAAACCAATGAGGTCGGGTGTGGGCATTCTTGTCAAAGTTACGTATGTCTCAACCTTTTCTAGTTTGACCTACATAATGTATGAAGTAATCTGAAAACTATTAGATAATGAATATATTTGTATTGTAAATTTAATCACTAATGGTTACGTAACGCAAGTGTTGTCTAATACTTACGCTCTGCCTAAGTGTAGAACATTTAGGGTTTTTCTTAAACTGAGGATTTGCCTCTGTGTAAGAAACCATTGCTAGAACAAAGAGAAAGGCCAACACCAGAACTACGCGTGTACTGCAAGTCTTCATGTTGATGTCTGCTGTGCTGTGACTCGCCGTATTTCAATGTATTTATATTGCCTAGTAATAACGCCGTTAATTGGTTCACTTTAATCGTTAAAACGTTAATTGTTTTATTTTTAAACATGGGGTTTACATTTTCTTGCTGTGGAGTCTAAAATTAGATTATTTATTATTAAAATTCAGTACCACGTTATTGAGACGGCTGAATGCCCGGCTATAAGGACGTGGTCTTATGATTAAAGGACCAAACGTTTTGGCTTCACCGGCGGAGGCCATCTTCAGTAATAACGAGTACCAGGAGTTGCTTGCTATAAACATCTCAGGACAGTTGCAAACCATGTTTTTACTTATAGAATTACCCTTATATTAATTCTCACCGCAGCACAATGTAAGCTGGAAAACAGCATGGACCAATCATAACCATCCACGATTTGAGACGAGGATCCTCGGTCAAATTTTTGGTCCAGTAAAAGAGGGGGGAGTCTGGATGAAAAGATACAATTTAGAGCTGTATAATTTGTATAACTGAAGAGATACAGATTCTGCGTGGAGAAAGACAAGAAAGTAGGCTATACTATCTCCGCTTTTATTCAACATCTACTCAGAAGGTATTTTTAGAGAAGCTTTAAATGAATGTGAAGCAGGGATGTATCTGAGCGGTTAAAGAATAAATAATATACGTTATGCGGATGATTCCATCATATTCGCAGATGGCGTAGAGGGCTGCAACAACTAATGAATAGGGTAACTGAAAGCAGCAGTAGATATGGTCAACATATCAATGTTAATAAAACGAAGCTAATGATTGTATTTAAGAAAAAGTTCACAAACTACTCCCTTAATATAAACCAAAGCCCAGTTGAACATGTAAGCAAATTTACATATCTTGGTACTACAGTCAATGAACAATGGGACCACTCTCAAGAAATAATTCCCAGAATTGAAAAGGCAAGAGCAGTGTACACTAGAATGAGCAGTTTATTCAAAACTCAAGATTTAACAATAAACAAAAAGATGAGACTTTTACGCTGCTACGTATTCTTGGTCCTCTTCTACTGTGTATAATCTTGGACTTTGGATGAAGCGACAACTAAAAAATTGGAATCTTTCGAAATATTGCATTACCGTAGAAAACTGGCCATTTCAACAGCACATGTAACTAATGTTAAAGTTCTTAGAAAGGTGAAGAAAGATTGCGAAGTTATTAACACAGTAAAGATAATAAAGCTGCAGTATCTGGGACATCTGATGAGAAATGAACAGAGATTTTACTTATTGCAGTCCATACTACAGGCAAAACTACTTGGAAAGGAAGGAGTTGGGCGACCGAGAATCTTAGTTAAGAAATTTAAAGACTGGTTTCCCATGAACACAACTGATTTATTCCGTGCAGAAGTACAGAAAGTTAAAATAGTCTGCATGATATTCAACATTCAACATAAGAACTATCGGAAGAATAAGGTAATTTGTATGATGAACCTCATGTGGTTACATTTATTAAATTTAAAATAAAAATTGAATGGGCTGGACACATTATACGTGCTTGTAAAAGCAGAGTTGTTGGGAAGTCGTTTCATGCAAAGCCAGAAGGAAAGTAGGAAATCAAAACTGAGATGGACGGACGTGGTGTTGCTGGATAAACAAAGCAAGTGTTTGAATTATTTAGCAATACGTAGAACTCTATTTATAGAAATGATTACGCCGTGGCTTGACAATTAATGAAGACAAAATTGATACAAATTTAATCGAGAAATACGTGTCCTGTCGTTCATACACTGGAAGTTCCGTCATCAGCCGTCTCTTTGTAAGTGTCTCCGTTCTTCATCATTCTTTTTATTTTCTTAGGCGATTTAATTACGGCTGGCGCCACCTCTCGCATCCTAACCTCCAATGGCGCCGGTCTAAACAGTCCTGTTCTGTAAGTCCTCTTGCATCCATTGCATCTTCGATGTCCATTTTCCATGAATGTTTACGTCTTCGTTTTTTACTTCTAATGGGTGGAGTCCATACTTCGTATTTTACTTCTAGAGGACCGAGAATACGTAGTAGCGTAAAAGGATGTGTTTATTGTTACATCGTGCCTTTGAATAACCTGCTCATTCTAGTGTACACTGCTCATGTTCACCGTCACTTAATCATAACTGTTTGTGCTGATAAAATATATATGAATACTAACTTTTTTATCCCCGCCTCTGGAACAAATATTAACAAGGCGGAGCAATTTGGCTGAGGGCGTTTCAGAATTACTGTATTGGCGTATACTGCAGTTACTGCCGTATTTAAAATATGGTCTCTAGTCTCTTTTGTGTCTGGCGAAAGACGACAATAAGAGCTAATATCAGTTTTGATCGAGCTACCATAATAAATGGCCTAGAATTTTCATGAATAAGATTATAAATATTGTGAAGACATCCACACAAATATTGCAAAATTTTATCCGAAAAATTCACCAAACCTATAAAACGATCCATCATATTACTATGTACGGTCACTACTAAAAGAACTATTCTAATCAACTCCAACATTGTTGTGCTTATTTGTTAAACTGCTAAATGTCATGTTCTGGACAAGGCCTTTTAATGTTTCCACCATTTTAAAGTCTTAAACCAGGACCTTAGGACTTGAAAATGGTGGAAACACTGAAAGGCCTCGTCCAGAACATGACAGTTACCAGTTTAGCAAGTAAGCACGACGAAGTTGGAGTTACAGAGACTGATATTTCAAATAACAAGATATTCTAATTAAATATTGAATTTTTATTGCCTGTACTAATTCTCTTGAGTTAGTATTTGTTTCTTTGTCTACACACAATTTGTCCATTGTGTTACAACATCCCTGTGCCTCTTTTACTACCCCAGTTATTTTTGTAAATAAAGTTCTTTAGATCATTGTGCGTGAAAATACCCGAGCTGCAGTACAGTGCGTGGCGTACGTGTAACGGAAGATACGAAAAACTAGCAGAGGAAAAATGAAAAATATTGAAGAGTTTTTTTCTGTTTCTGCAACAAATTTAAGTATTAAAAAATATGTACAACTGGGGAATTAAAGTATTAATGAATTCAAAATAAATATGAATTACAGACTAGTCTCTCCAAAAACACGTGGCTACAAGAAAAAATGTGAGCAAACCAAGTTATATAAAATTTACAGGCATTGCACAAATGCAATGCACAGACAAGGGCATTGAAAATGCTTCAGTAAATCTAAAAAATATATATATTTATGAATTAATTCTTCATTCACCAATCAATAAATTTATTATTGATTTACCAATGTACAGATTTGTAAGATTACAAGTTAAATGTAGAAGCATTCATAAGCGAAGTTTTATATGTGTACTACGTTACTGACAACAAAGAAGTAGTTTCTAAGGAAACTCACCAGTTCCCATTTTTCGATAATGCACCAGCGATCGGCCGCAAATGTGGGAGATGTCCTTATAAATATATTCAATGTTAAAAAGTCCCATAAGTCCGTCTGGGGTATCAAGATTTAAGTAATTTTAACTAAAATATAAATGTAGTGTCCGTTTTTAAAAATTTAAAAATTCTGACAAACGGGAGTGAATTGTAGACACTCACCCAAAATCAGAGAATAACATTGAAGTTACTGTAATGGAATTCTTAAGCAGAGTCAAAGGATGCACCCTAAGAAATCACATAAAAATGCAGATATAAGACAAGAGCTAAATGTATACTCGATAAACGATAAAATTTAAGAAAATAAAGAAAACTGGATACAACACATAAAGAGAATGTGTGACTGGAGAATACCGAAAAAGAGAATTAATTATAAGCCTCCTTGAGAAAGAGATAGAGGCAGATCAAGAAAACGGTGGCTGTGAAGACGGAACAGCCTGCAAGCCTAATCTTTGAAGTAGAGGCGGATGAGGAGGAGGAGGAGGAGGAGGAGGAGGAGGAGGAGTAGAAGAAGAAGAAGAAGAAGAAGAAGAAGAAGAAGAAGAAGAAGAAGAAGAAGAAGAAGAAGAAGAAGAAGAAGAAGAAGAAGAAGAAGAAGAAGAAGAAGAATTCTGAGATGCCGCCGTCTAAAGTGTAGGGGAAAGGTGTAATAAAATTGCAAATTACACGTTGTGCATGAAATTAAAGGGAATTTAATCTGAATTGGGCATAGCACACAATTTGGAAATTTAAAAATATTTTGGCGCAAGGACCACAATTTTGGCAAATAACAGCATAAATGTTTTGAAAAATGAGGTCATAAATTTGAAAAAAATTCAGCCGGATATCAGATTAAAGCGATTTCTAACACAAGCCGATTGTTTGGAGTTTTTAACATTTAGTGTATGGTTGCTCTATAATTGTTACTTTACTGAGCAAGAAATAGTAGAGTATTCAGGACTTTAATACTTTACCTGACTGTTGAAAAATTAATAACAATCAAAATTTGCATTTATTAATGTACTTCGTTAAATACAGTGAGCTAGTTCTGCAGCTCAGGGAGCATTCTAGTGCAAAGTTAATGTGTTTACATATTACGTCCAGGTTTTAGAAAGTTTGAATAGCTTTTACATATCTTTTTTCCCATTATTAAAGTTTACAATGTTCATTACATTCACAGCCCTAGGAATTACCTGCTCACCATATACTGTGAACAGTGACAAGTTAAGGTTTATTAAGGTCCTTGCTATATATTTAACTGAACAAAAAGAACAATCTTCCTTAGGTCCGATTAGCACTTATTGCTAACAGTTTTGCCACATATCTTATTGCACACATTTTATTGTGCAGTCACTGAAACCTCATAAAAACTATACTAAAGTTTAACAAGTACTAGAAAAAAAAAAAATAGATCCTTAACATTTCAAAAATAACCCCATCTGAAATAACCTTTTTAACCTTAATTCACATCAATGATTAATACAAAGTTTTCCTTCGTCTGGCCTAAGTAAAATTTGTTTACGCCTAAGAGATTCATCCAACATCGTAATCCGTTTTTAAAACCTAATATCTAAATACTTAATTTAGCCACACTCAGTTTAAAAAATAAACTTAAATGCCCAGACATTCAAAATGTCAAATTAATTAAAAACGTACAAAAAGCTAAGAAAATGAATATCTGAGAGAATATTAATATTTAAAACTCAATAAGAGCCTCCAGGTGGTCTAGTGGCTAACGCGGGCGATTGATGCGCTCGTGGTCCCGGGTTCAATTCCCGGCGGAGGTTCCGTACGGCGTGCACTCAGCGTCGTGAGGCAAACTGAGTAGGCGCTGAGATAACAGCGCCGCCTCCTGGCTGTGAATACCGCAACTAGTGGCTGGTGGCGCGTAGTACTAGCCATACACCGTCACACTAACACAAAAGCCGTGCGGTACGCCTTGGTCCTTAACGGACTGTTGAGCGGAGGTTTAATTTTAATTTTAAAACTCAATAATAATAACCTACTAATTATAAAACATCGCTTAAATATTCTTTAGACCCTAACGTTGAATAGTCAATAAAATCCTGTTAAAAACTTACCCTGACAAAACGCAAACGCAAACGCCTCTATATGAGGTTGTATGAGCTATACCACTACACAATTTAGATTACATTTAATTAATACGTTCTGTCGTTGTAATATATCACTCAATTGTATTTTCAAAATGCATGAAAAAGAACAGAATAATCCCGAAATCATTCATTCTAATCTTAGTAAAATTATTATAGCTTTGACCTTACATCACGCCTTCTTCTTTAAAATGATATTTTATAGTTAAGTTTTTTTATATAGGCGTGGAAAATACCACATTAAAAGATTAAGCAATATTTTTTTCACGAATAAAACAGAAGACGTGTTATCAGTTGAGGTTAGGATGCGACTTCCTCAGACAAGGTGTTGTGTTGTGTGTTCGGTTATCTTAGTCTGACTGCCGGCCGTGCGTATCTACTGTGTCGGCCTGCACAGGAGCGAGTACCAGTAGACGCTAGTGTAGCTCGTGATAAACGCAAACTGTCAGTTTTTGGTTGAAATATACAAAATAATTTGATATAATCATCGTATAGCGTTTTATGTTAGTTCATAATTATTAAAGCACATCTAGTCTCAAGAAAGTAACACAAAACTTAAAAGATAAGCGACGAATAAGAGACGAAGCTGTTTTTAATAAATTAAAAAAATTCATACTGAAGTTACATTTATTTTCATGTGTTATGCAGACAGTAGCGATTCCTGACAGGACAGGTGGGGCAAGCATCGAGTCTAAGCTCAATATAAACGCATGTACAAAAAATCCCAATGCTGCAATCATTAAAAAAAAATAATATTCTTGTACGCATTAGTTTCTGTCGCTGTGAGAAAAATATTAATCGAGTGTAATTAGTAGGTTATGTGTAACAAATACAAGGCCAGCAAAATACAGAGAAACTAGATGTACATCCACATAGCCAAGAATATTTCGTATAGTATTAGGTATTAAAATATCTCGTTACCTAGGTTTCGTTCAAGTTTTTGTTTAAGGCACTTAATTCAGGCTGATAGAAACTTGCAATCCAAAAACTTACAACCAAAACAATAAACAAGTGAAAAATGTGGTCGCATTGTCACCGCTAGCGCTCGTAGCGGCTTAAAGCACTACTAAATGTGCTTGCTTTTTGCGTCTCTGAGAGACAGATGCTGTGCGTTTGAGCATTCTGCGTTAACAGCAAACCGTCTTAGTCGTAGGTTAGATTATTTGAATATTCTGTTTGTCTAAAATCTAGCCTAATGTAAAAAATAAGGCTATATAGTGAAAGCGTAACTGTGAAATCCTAAATAAGCGCTAAGATTTCTGAAATTTTGGCCAAATCGTAGTTAATGCACCGAAGCATTTTTTGAAGTGATTGCCTTGGGCGCGGAGCGGTCGGCCAGCTGTTAAAGCAGCTCACAGAACTGGAAGCGAAGTGGTAATAGTGACTTCGATTAAATCAATGTCATTTTCACTGGAATACAGGTGACAAATTTGCAGCCGATTATCAGAACGTGAGAGATAAGAAGGGATTTGAAACAGTTTTTGGTGACAACAATAATGTTGGTTACATAATCATTTATTTACTTTTGCCTGATTTTATTTGGGCAAGCACTGCTTGCGTTGCTTGCTCTGAGGATTCGCCTCTGTGTGCAGATACATAATACAGATTATAATAAATTAGTTATATTATACTAGTCACCAACCTGGTAAATTTTGAAAAAACGAATTATGTTGTGTTATAGCCTACAGAGTGGCAGGATGATTTTAACTTCACTGCACATCACACGTAAATTTTTTTGACATTATTTGTTGTGCTATTACCTGCACTCCAAATTTTATTGCCTGAGTTTCGCAACTGATTTGTATATTCAAAATAAAATCTATAATTTAATATTAAACCTCTGTCAATTTGTTTACGCTTAGTAAAACTTAAAGTAGTATTCTTAAAGGGGGATAGGCTTATAAATTCTATTGTTTCTTTTAAACAGTAACAGCTTAATAAAGTCACAGTGTGAAACAACAACAGAGTTAATAATTTTAGTTTTATTTTATTTCTGATAACAATTTATACAATACGGGTATATGTATAATAGAGTACACAATGACAGGTATTTGTACCTGATATTTTCAAATACTAGTTTAGCACACGTCTAACCGGAACGTGTAACTTTGCAGTGCTGGTAACTTTAGGAAATTACACAAAGCTTGAGAGCAATCTCTGTTGGTCAATTTCCTAGTAAAATCTGATAAAGCTTAGTAGCTGCCTCGCTCGGACGAGACAGCTTTTCAAAAATTAATGGAATGTGTTCAATCGGTCCAGGTCCATGGTAACTTTAGGAAATTACACCAAGCTTGAGAGCAATCTCTGTTGGTCAATTTCCTAGTAAAATCTGATAAAGCTTAGTAGCTGCCTCGCTCGGACGAGACAGCTTTTCAAAAATTAATGGAATGTGTTCAATCGGTCCAGGTCCAGGTCCAGACGTCTTCAGTTACCTCGATCCATACGGTAGAGGGTCATGAAAACGTTTGTTGATTAACGCCACGCGAGTTTGTTTAATTCTGCTCTCCTTATTCTTAAATAACTGTCTACAGTTGTATATTATTTCCTAGTCACTGACTGTGTTTCAATAGCTTTGCATTAACCAATAGCATCCTATACTGCTTGCGTCATATTATATTGTTATTTCTACAAAAGTCTGTCTATCTGTATTTCTCAGATGCTGTACAGTGGAGTACGTACTGCGTTAGTTCACCAGTCTGCCGTAGTGTGGCGTTCACGTAACTTGTAGTTGACAGGAGCTGTGTGGGGTCGCAGCGCGCTCTAGTGTAGGTCGCAGGAAAGTATTGTAGAGTTAACTCAGACCAGATCAGGCATTCGTAGGGCAACTACACTAGCGGATCAAATTGTTGATACGAATAAAATACATTTATTGTTTAAAATGTAAGCTTTTCAAGTTAACAAGTGTACGATTGTAACCTGTAAATTTCAGAATGCGTGATGGCGTCAATGTTTCCTAAAGTTTGCATCTTGGAATTTTTCTAGAATTTTCTTAATCTCTGCGTTTTTACCTGACGCACGTTTCATAGAAATCATTCTGAATCTTCAGATGTTTGTTTGAATTGTAATCGAATGATTCGCTAACAATATAGTTACAGATTTTACTTTGATTCTATTTTCGATTGTTGTAACGTCTATGTATTCAGGTAAAATTTATATATATATATATATATATTACTATAATATATATATAAAAAACTGTAGCAGAAAGTGAATGAAATATATATATATATATATATATATAATTAATATTTTATTTTAATATTCTAGTAATATAAGATTTTAAATAAATCGTCAAGTTTTTTTTTATTTGAATTTGTTCTTTAATTAGTAGCTTATTATTATTGTGTCTGTAAATATTAATATTCTCTCAGATATGCATTTTCTTAGTTTATTGTACGTTTGTTATTAATTTGACATTTTGAATGACTGGGCATTGATGTTTATTGTATAATCTGAGTGTGGGTAAATTAGGTTTTTAGATAGGGTATTAGGTTTTAAAAAGGGATTGCGATGTTGATTGAATCCCTTAGGCGTAAACAAACTTTACTTAGGACAGATGAAGAAAAACTTTGCACTAATCATTGATGTGAATTAAGGTTAAAAAGAGTTATTTCAGTTGGGGTTATTTTTGAAATGTTAAGGATCTATTTTTTCTAGTACATTTTAAAATTTAGTATAGATTTTATGAGGTTTCAGTGGCTGCACAATAAAATGTGTGCAATAAAATATGTGGCAAAACTGTTGGCAATAAGTGCTAATCGGACCTAAGGAAGATTGTTTTTTTTTTGGTTCAGTTAAATATATAGCAAGGGCCTTAATAAACCTTAACTTGTCACCGTTCACAGTATGTGGTGAGTAGATAATTCCCAGCGCTGTGAATGTAATGAACATTGTAAACTTTAGTAATGGGAAAAAAGGTACTTAAAAATTATTCAAACTTTCTAAAACCTGGATATAATATATAAACACATTAACTTTGCACTAGTATGCTCCCTGAGCTGCAGAACTAGTTCACTGTGTTTAACGAAGTACATTAATAATTGCAGATTTCGATTGTTATTAAATTTTTCAACTGTCAGGTAAAGTACTAAAGTCCCGAATATTCTACTATTTCTTGCTCAGTAAAGTAACAATAATAGAGCAACCATACACTAAATATTAAATCTCCAAACAATCGGCTTGTGTTAGAAATCGCTTTAACCTGATATCCGGCTGAATTTTTTCAAATTTATGATCTCATTTTTCAAAACATTTGTGCTGTCATTTGCCAAACTTGTGGTCCTTGCGCCAAAATATTTTTTTAATTTCCAAATTGTGCGCTATGCCCAATTTAGATTAAATTCCCTTTAATTTCATGCACAACGTGTAATTTGAAATTTTATTGAACCTTTCCCCTACACTTTAGCCTTCGGCATCTCAGAATTCTTCTTCTTCTTCTTCTTCTGCTGCTGCTGCTGCTCCTCCTCCTCCTACTTCTCCTCCTCGTCCTCCTCTACTTCAAGTATTAGGCTTGCAGGATGTTCCGTCTTTACAGCCACCGTTTTCTTGGTCTGCCTCTATCTCTTTCTCAATGAGGCTTGTACTTAATTCTCTTTTTCGGTATTCTCGAGTCACACATTCTATTTATGTGTTGTATCCAGTTGTCTTTATTTTGTTAAATTTTATCGTTTATGGAGTAAAAGTATACATTGGATGTTTAGTATTGTGTGTGTTGTCTGCAAAGAAAAATATAATGGAAACGCAGAACATAATAAACACAAACACAGACTGAAACGTCTCAAGTATTTTCATGAATTCCCTTCCATACTTACAAAAGGCATGTCAGATTATATATAGAGTACCTATTGTAGACGTTGGACGTTACATATGCAGCACTGACGCACAACTAACTGAAGTATTGCGGTCGCCAAACACGTTTTAATTTGTAGTTATTTATGGAATTCGAATCGATATTGTTGTCATAAATAATGGATTGGAAGTTATTATCATGTGTTGTATTTTACTGTACAAATAGATATTGTAATCTACCTTATTTAATAATTCAGTAACTACTCATTATCAGTTTTAGTTTTGTTATAATTAATTTATCTACTATACGACTTCTTGTTCTAATATACACATTGTAAATGTACACATTTAAGCTTTCCTTAGCCAAGATTTAGATTTGTAATTTCCATATTTAAAATAATATTCCATTTGTTGTGTATCGCATATGAATTGTTGAAATTTTGTGCAACTTTTAACCGACTACATTTTTCACATCCCCTTTGGTTCCGGGGGATCAAACCCATAAAAAGTAGGGCTGTGGGGGTTTAAAATATGTAGAAAAATCCCAAGTGTTGCATGGTCAACGCTCTCGAGAATTTCAAGAGTTAGTATTGCAATGCGAAATGCTGCTGTTATAGGAATCGGAAATGTGTTATTGAATGAAGAAGCGGACTGTATGAAAATTGAGTTAAATAGCCATTTATTGAAAATTATATAAAGAAGCGCAGGCCCATGCAATTACGTCAGGCGTACGTTGCCAAGATACATAAAGAATAGAAGAGAGAATAACTGTAAAAAGAAGTTACATTAGTAAAATTCACATTGCCGCGGCTAGCAAATGGAAGAGTGTAGTGTACAGATAAAAGGCTGAGTTTTAACTGATTAACGTCGCAGCTGGCCGTGGCGAGCTGTACTTTAAGCGAATGACGTAAGTGCGTGGGGTGATTGCGCGCGAGCTTGTAAACAGATACATAGGTTACAGTAAAAAAAGAGGTTGCTTGAAAATATACAAGTATACATTGATAAGTTGCAAACCTGAAAAATGTGATAATACATGGTATAATGAATGTTGGCGCATCGATAGATAGCCCATAAGATAGCATCAATACAAATACAATATAAATGAATGTAAATACATTATTAATCAATGCTCATAAAATAATATATAATAATAAAATGCAAATGCTGGAATGTGTGATGACACATAGTAAGAATAATAACAATAACCCAAACTCAATAACAATAATACATGGCAATGAATAACACATCGTAAGTAGCATTACACAATAATTAATGGAAATCCAACAAATTCAGCAATAACAGCATGACAATTACAGCATAATAAGCAATATTACATAATAATACAGTGGCAACATATACAAAAAATTCATTATAATAATAGCACAATAGAAATATAACCAAAAAATTCATTATAATAAAAGCACAATAGAAATATACCCAAAAAAATCATTATAATAATAGCACAATAGACATATACCGAAAAAATTCATTATAATTATAACCACTGTACCAAACAGTACACAATAACTGACATCACACTGAGAAAAAAAAACGTTTAAAATGTTTACTAATACATATATACATAGCGTAGATTAATTTGGTATAAATAAATACAAATGTATAAATAAGTACATTTAACATTGTACTTAGTAGTAAGTAGAGCATGTGCTCATCTGGAAATGTCCCGGGCATGAAGCACCGAAAAATCAATTAGTCTGATGCCACGGGAAGTGGACACAGCTTGTGGATAGGCCTACGCAGAATGCCGTGTGTGGTTCGGACATCCGCAACGCGTACTAACGAATCCTGACCTACATAGATTTGGGTGACAATACCACGCTTCCACTGCAGAGGTGGAGTATTGTCTTCTAAATTGAGGACGAGTTGTCCTGGAGAAAAATTTTTTGAATGTTTTCTCCATTTATTTCGTTGTTGCAGCTGATGCAGGTAATCTCTTGACCAACTCTTCCATATAGAGTGGGTGAATCTCTGCAGAAGCTGCCATCTCCCCAAGCGACCCATTTTTACATCCGAATAGTCGGGTTCCGGGAGCGCAGTAAGTGGAGAACCAACCAAGAAATGTGCTGGAGTCAAAGGCTCGGGATCCCCAGCATCATTTGAAACAGTGAACAAGGGACGCGAATTCAGACAAGCCTCTACTTGAGTCAAAACAGTATAATACTCCTCAAAGTTGAGAAGCGTACTGCCGATAACGCCCCGTAAATGAAATTTAACGCTTTTGACTCCGCTCTCCCAAAGACCGCCGATATGAGGCGCTGACGGTGGTATGAAAGACCACTTAACCCCCTGTGAACTGGCGAAGTCCTGAGTGGATTGTTGAAATTCGTCCTGCTGAAAGAGTTTGTATAAATCGTGTAATATAGCGCCAGCACGACGGAAATTTGTACCGTTATCGGAGAATATTTGTGCAGGGATGCCCCTGCGAGCTATGAAGCGTTTCAAGGCAGCTATAAAGGCGTCTGCAGTCAAATCTGAGACTAGTTCAAGGTGAATTGCCTTAGTGGCCATGCAAATGAAGAGCGAAATATAAGCCTTTGTAAATGATTTGGACCGCTGCCCGCCCTGACGTAGAAACATGGGACCGGCATAGTCGACGGCACATTGTGAAAATGGCTTTGAAGGAGTGACTCTGGAAGAGGGTAATTGTCCTAAAAGTTGGCTTGAGCCGGTTGCGCGAAATTGATAACAAGTGATGCATTTGTGTATCACTGAGCGTATGTAAGATTTGTCATTGATAACCCAATATCTTTGACGTAGAGAGCACTGCGTTAATTGTACTCCGTCATGGAGTAGTCGAATATGCTCGTTTTCTATAATTAGTCTAGTAAGATGAGACTGCGGGTGGAGTATGATCTGGTGTTTATTATTATGGTTTAGCTGAGACTGTTGAAGGCGTCCGCCCACGCGTAGTATACCCGCGTTGTCTATAAATGGATTAAGCGAAAAAGTTTTACTAGTATTAGGTACAGGGCGTTGTGCCTAAGTTCTGTAATTTCGATGCTGATATGCGATAGCTGGGATTGGCGTATAAAAACCAAAAGTGTGCTGTGTAGCTCTTGCGACGTTAAAAATGAAGTGTTTCTGTTAGCGACGGGAGACTTAGCGTTCCGAATGAAACGCAGGCAATAAGCAAACACACGAATAAGTCTTGAAAGCGAGGAGTAATCTTCAATGTAGTTAGAAGAGGATGAAGCAGTAACCAGAGCGAGTAGACCTTGTTTACGTTTTTCCTTGTCCAGATCTGGATGAGTGCAGGAAGAATTGGAATCAAAAGGACTGGTGGGCCATGCTGAAGGCTCCTTTGGCAACCAGTATGGACCATGCCACCATTGCGGGTGGCGGTGTAACGAACGGGGTAAACAGCCGCGGGATAGAATGTCCGCGGGATTGTCATGCGAAGCGACATGATACCAAGTGCCCTTTGCAGTAAGCTGCTGAATCTCTTCGACGCGGTTGGCCACAAATACCTTCCACCTAGACGACTGTTGGTGAATCAAGTGTAAGGCAATCGTAGAGTCAGAATAAAAATACAACTCGCTGAAATTGTAGGTCGCAGCGTTGACAACCTTATAAACCAACTGAGCCAATAATAGACAGGCGCAAAGTTCAAGGCGAGGTAAAGATATCTGCTTTAAAGGGGCGACTCTAGATTTGGGACACAATAAATGAGATGATATACTGTTGTCGGAATATACTGTACGCACATAAATACAGCATGCGTAGCCCTTTACTGACGCGTCGGCAAACCCGTGTAATTGAAATGAAATGATTGGAAAATTACATGAATCCTTTATAGCTCTCGGGATCCTAAAATGAGTGTCTGAAATTAATTGAGCGTAAAGCTCGGCCTATTGAATTGATAATGAGTCAGACAGCGGGTCGTCCCAGTTTGTACCCGATGACCATAGCGTTTGCATAAAGTGCTTGCACCAAAATGTAATAGGTCCAATTAACCCTAATGGGTCGTAGATTCCAGCGATGACGTATAATACCCTTCTTTTATTGAACACATCAATTTTAAGATCTCTTTGGATATTGTATACGAAGCTGTCAGCCTGAACGTCCCACTGAATACCTAAAGTGCGGACGGTTTGGTCCTTGTTGAAGTCCAGGGACGAGTTGGTATGTGAAGATATTATATTCCGGTCATTAGAAGACCATTTATGCAGAGTGAAGCCGTACCGGCTTAATAAATCAGAAGTGTCAGAGTTTAGTTGGGTTAGGACGTGTGAGCTATCAGATCCGGTGATGAGATCGTCGACGTAAAAATCGTTTGCAATGACAGAGTAGGCTAAGGGGTGCTGAGCACTATTTTCTTGAGAGATTTGTTTTAAACATCTAGTGGCAAAGTGAAGCGCTGGCAGTCCCATATGTGACTGTCCTCAGAGCATAGTGTTTAAGTTCCTTGTGGGGAGCGTCACGCCAAACAATTCTTTGTAAGTTAGAATCCCTCGGGGATACCAAGATTTGGCGATACATTTTCTCGATGTCGGCAATCAGAGCGTAACGATGCGTTCTAAATCTGGCCATGATGGTGAAAAGATCCTGCTGGACCGTAGGACCAACCATAAGGGTGTCGTTTAACGATAAATCGTTTGCCGTTTTGGCTGAACCGTCGAAAACAACGCGAAGTTTGGTGGTTGTGCTAGTGGACTTGACGACAGCATGGTGAGGTAAGTAAAAAATATTTGACTTGTTAATTGATAAATCATATGAATCAAGTGGAGACATATGACCCAGTCTTAAAACTAGTATACTCTTTGTGCAAGGACTGGTTTTGCCTAAATTTGAGTTCGAGTGTCTGAAATCTGTGAGCTGCTCCAGGGAGAGAATCGCCGAGATGCTCTGTCCTACGGGGTAGCGACACAACAAACCTACCACTAGTGTTACGATAGGTGTTTGTGAGGAAATGATTTTCACACTCCGAGTCCTCAGCTGAGGGAGTACGGAAAGAAACACCCTCCAACTGCCAGAAGTTCTTCAACTGTGACGAGATGGCATTATTGTCGTCACGAGCCATAAATGAAGAGACCGGTTTTGTCATGTCTACGTTGAAGGGTAAATTCCCGGCGAGTATAAACCCTAGTTTTGTTTCCTGTATTATCGGAAAGTGCGGACTGCGAACAAATTTAGTCGGCTCAATCAACTGCAAAAAATACTGTGCCCCGAGTAATACGTCAATTTGTGACGAGAAATTAAGTTGCGGGTCAGCTAAAAATATGTTTTTTGGAATTTTCAACGATGCCATGTTAAAGGATTATGTAGGGAGGTTATTTGTAATTCTGGGCAGTACAGCGCATTGGACATTCAAACTGAAATCCCTGTAGCGTGAGTTTAGGCGCACCCTTGTGCTGAAATTGGCTTGACATAGGGAATTATTTATGCCCGTGATAGGCAGTTCGGATTTGTTTAGTTTTAAGCCGATGCGGCGGGCGAAGCCCATCGTACAAATGTTCGCTTGCGACCCTGAATCCAACAGGATTCTTACCGGGTGTTTGTTACCGGCACGATCGGTTGTGCTACATACGGCGGTAGACAATAAAATTGATTTATTAGTTTGTAGCTTTAAGGAACATTGATTATTGTTCCTGTTCGACGAAATATTTGTTGAAGCGTGGATCATGGTGTGGTGCCTTCTCGAGCATGCTCTGCATGAAAATTTGGAAGGGCAACGCGAGATTTCATGGCCCGAGCGTGTGCAATTCAGGCAGAGCTTGTGACTTATTAAAACCTCTCTACGCTGAGTCGGTTGTAAACCCACGAATTGTGGGCATTCGGACAATTTATGATGGCCACGACACAGCTGGCAAAATTTATTGTTTGTTTGAGTATGTATCAGTGACCCAGTGAACTCAGCGCGTTTAGCCGATTTGCGATAAGAAGTTTTATCGCTAACTTGTCTGCCGCAAGACGAACCAGTCGGTGCATTTACATTTTGCAGCAGCTGGCGTCTCGTATTTAGAAATTTAGTAAAATTATTGTAATTCGGAAGCTGTTCATCAGTTAAACCTTCCTTCCATAATCTACATGTACGATCGTCAAGTTTTTGGGCGAGAAAATGCACAAAAATAATTTCAAATGTGTTCACTGATAAATTTAATGAGTTCAGAGCATTTATGTTAGCGGTGAGATCATCTATAAATTTGGAAATGCTAAGCATAGAATCCTGTTGCATGTGCTTCATGCCCAAGACATTAGCCGCATAATACGCCGTAACAATTAATCTACTGTCATACCGGGCTTTTAACAGCTCAATGGCCACTGTGTAGTTTCGTTGCGTGATTGGGAGTGATTTTATAACATTCAGCGCCTCATCCCGTAGTGGTGAGTGCAAGTAGTAAAATTTTAGGATGCTGGTCAAGTCTGTTCGGACATGAACCAACTCCAAAAACATATGGTAAAAATGTTGCCAGTCAATTATGTTACCTGCGAAGCAGGGTAGTTTAATTGGTTGCAATTGAATAGGAGGCGTACTGAATGTGACGACTTCGGATTGATTTTGTATTTTCTTGCTCATCTCTTCGGCATGATCTAATAAATTTTGCAACTTGTATTCTATGTTGCACAAATCATCTTCCGTCGGAACTCTATCGCTAGCGGATGTAAAGTCAGAGTCCTCAGACTCAATTTGCGTTTGAATCTCGTCATATTTGGCGGATAGCTCCATCAGATGACGAAGCTTTATTTTTAGCGCATGGTGGTCATGCGTATCGTGATCAAAATTATCCGCGTAGGTGTTTATGCGCGATATAGAGGCCTTGATCAGCGCCTTCATATCAGTCATGATTGTGTATCACAGGAGATTTGAATGATAATACGAAAAAACTAAGTGAATGCAAAGTGCAAAGAGATGAACAAGACCATGCATGATATCCAAATTATAAAGTCACGCTACAACGCGGTAACCATTGCTTAAAACATCTTAAACTAATTCTATGTTGCAATAAATACTGATTTAGGCAGTATATACAATATAACAGTATAATCCCTATTGCTATGAATACTATTTGAAAAATATGATTTACAAGTAAAAAAGCTTGTTAAGTTATTTAAATTTGTGATTGATTCACAGAAAAAATTTGTAAGCTTGTTAAGTTCACAAAAATAATCCAAGTTCATATTCAAATGAAACTGATATAAAAAAGTTATATTGTTTTTTTTTTAATACTGCTTCTTTTACTTGAATGCCATTGAAAGATATACAAAATTATGCAAAATTGAAAACTAACATGAAACATGAATTTAGAGTCACTTGGCATGTGGTACTTATCGACATGTTCAAGAAGGCCTCAGAGCGTGTCGAAACCTTGGCAGTCCCATCCGGTACCCATGAATTGATGATGTAGACACGGTCGCTGCCTGTCAGGTGATGTCTGAAGTTGTCGAATCCTGCATAGATTGGCTGCTTTGGATTTTCCCAAGTGATGAATGCCACGTGCTGATGGTGTTCAACTGCTGAAATAATGCTTCGAACTATCCGGTCGGCGAAGTATGATGTCCCCAAAGTCGTACAATGCGTGGTCCAGTTATGGTTGATGATTAAAAAAACTGCTGATTTAAATCATGGTGAAAAATGCTGATAGGGCCTGCTTATGGAACTGAATCCATGAAACGAATTATCCATGAAATGAGTCACATCCGTGAAATAAATTGCATGTGAAATGAATCATATCCGCGGCCCGGAGGACCATATTTATGATGCTTGTGGACAAAAATGCGGTCGCTTGCGGACCAAAAATGCTGTCGCTGTGGACAAAAATGCGGTCGCGTTGGACCAAAAATGTTGCCCGTAAGGCCAAAATAAAATCCGGCCCGGAGGACCAAATGTTGCATGCTCAACGCTCTCGAGAATTTATAGAGTTAGTATTGCAATGCGAAGTGCTGCTGGTATAGGAATCGGAAATGTGTTTTTGAATGAAGAAGCGGGCTGTATGAAAATTGAGGTAAATAGCCATTTATTGAAAATTATATAAAGAAGCGCAGGCCCATGCAATTACGTCTGGCGTACATTGCCAAGATACATAACGAATAGAAGAGAGAATAACTGTAAAAAGAAGTGACATTAATAAAATTCACATTGCCGCAGCTAGCAAATGGAAGAGTGTAGTAAACAGATAAAAGGCTGAGTTTTAACTGATTAACGTCGCAGCCATGGCCCCCAAATGGGGGGGGGCTGCCGCAACTGTGGGTGCAGGGCCCGGACCCCCGGGGGGCCCGGGCCTAGCCATAATTATTTTATTTTTTTTTAAATTTATTTTTAGAGAGAATATTTAACGGTTTCGAAGATAAATAAATTCGAATATATAATTATGACAAAGGCAAGTTTCGTAAAATAATATTATTCCTAAATTCTATGTTAGTTACAATTTAATTAAGTGTGTTTGTACTAGTTACTTTTGTTTACATATAACAGCCGGCGCGGGCCTAACACACTCCCTCTACCTTCCCCTTCAACCAGGCACCTCGCCGCCCCTACTTCCCCCGCCACGGCTAATCGAGCTTTATCTCTCCGCTTTGTTCTAAAAATTGACACTTCGCATACGTTCGTCAGTTCGCTCAGTCCTCAGTTAGCCTCTTGATGCTGTTTGACAAGTACTGAACTGTTTAATTTTTGCGCTCTACTCTGCTCTACTTTTATTATTGACAGGTAATGATGTTAAGCAAAAATATATTTAAACAGTTAATGCTGTTTGTTTACAACGATAGCTGTCTTTTGCGTTAGATTGTTTTTCATTGCAGTATTCAAGAGATAAGAATACTGTGAGGCAGGTTACACACTGAAGTGGCCATTGGCTCGTTTTTGTTTATATTTTGTTTCTTTTTTTGTTTATATTTTGTTTCTTTTTTTGTCATGCATGCATGATTTGACCCTTGTGGTTTCCATGCTTTTTATTAAATAAATAAATTATCTTTCTAGTATTGTTTTTGTTTACATTTGGCATAAAAATTGAACGAGTGCTCGCAAATAAATTTGAATTTTGTGACAAAAGAAATTTAGATCGTAGCTACATATTATCACGGAATCGATTTTGTTACAAACAAAAAAATTACAGCAAATTTTTACATAAAGGTTAAAACAGCATTGGCCACCATCGTCAATTTAAACATATTCTATAGATAGTGGGATATGTACAACAGAAAGCTGAAAAGATATTAATATTTATATGTATGCTTATGCTTAGGTTCGAAAAAACATTAAATCTTGTTATTATTATTTTATCCGTCGTGTTTTGTTTTAGGTTCACACACTCTTATGAAAAAATAATAATTTAAGATGGCATCAAGCTATAAACATAAATCTGGAGCTTTGAAAAGAAAGCTTCAGAAAGAAAAATTAGAACAATCCGCTAAAGGTCGCCAGGATATTAAGAAATTTTTCAAGAGGAATGAACAAGAAGAATTGCAAGAATTTCAACCGGGTTTTATGGCAGAACCTACATCAGCCCCTCAGACTAAACCTTCTTCAAACCAAGATGCTTCTACTCCTACTGTAGGCCTATCTCAAGGAGGTAATGACAAATGTGCTGGTGCTGATCCAAATCTTAGTAAGGATACTGATGATGGCAGTAAAACCCCAGCCACTCAGACTCACCCTTCTTCAATCCAAGATGGTTCTACTCCTACTGTAGGCCTATGTCAAGCTAGTAATGACAAATGTGCTGGTGCTGATCCAAGTCTTAGTAAGGATACTGTTGATGACAATAAAACATGTAATTTTGACGATCCTAGTCCTAGTACGTGGCCACCGGTGATGAGTGATAAACTACGGCAGGAAATAATATCGTGCTACGGTGGTTTTTCAGCTTTTCAGGCCAGTTCAAAATCCTTTCCAGCTGACCCGTCAGGAAAACATTTCCCTGAAACATTGTTGTACATGAAAACAGAAAACAGAGCATGTAAACCAATTTTACGTGATTGGTTAATGTGGAGTGAAACGAAAAACAGCATTCATTGTTTGCCTTGTAGCATATTCTATTCAAACCAAAACAAAAGTAAACTTGCAAAAGAAGGGTTTTCCCCGGAAAAACAACCATACAAACGACTATACAAAATATTGTCAAAGCACGAAAGAAGCTCTGACCACAGAAAACACTACCTAGAATGGAAAAGTCTTCAGATATCATTGAAAGGACATGGAGTCGACAGTAATCTGCAACAGATTATTAACTGTGAAGCAACAAGATGGAAAGCTATACTTCAACGAATTCTGGACACTACATTATTCTTAACAAGTAGAGGTTTAGCTTTCCAAGGTGAAAATACCCAGATCGGCGATGTTCACAATGGAAACTTTTTAGGAGTGTTAGAGTTACTAGGGAAATACGACGAAGTAATTCGTGAACATTTAGCCAAGATTAAAGAAAATCAATTGAATAAAAAAAGTATGATAGGTCAAGCTCACTATCTCTCATGGTACTCGCAGAATGAATTTATTTCTCTCTGTGGCAAAAAACTATTGAAAACTATTCTGCACCAACGAGAAGAGTCTGTCTTCTATGGGATTATTGTTGATGCCACTCCTGACATTTCCCATCAGGAGCAGAATGTACTAATTCTACGGTACGTTTTTCAAAATGAAGAAAAAAATACATTTGAAGTATGTGAAAGATTCATTGAATTCATGAATTTTAATGGGAAAACAGGTGAGGTAATAACTGACGAATTACTGTCTACTTTAGACAATATTGGAGTCCCACTTCCCGACTGCCGAGCTCAAGGATATGACAATGGCTCTAACATGCGTGGACACACTAAAGGTGTACAATCAAGAATACTTGAAAAAAATCCGTCTGCTATTTTTTCTCCCTGTGGAGCACACTCCCTCAACAGAGTTGGTGTAAATGCTGCAAAACTGAACCATGACGTATTGACATTTTTCGGTAACATTGATAGTTTCTATTCTTTGTTCTCCAGTAGCCCTGGCCGTTGGGAATTATTGAAGCAACACGTTCCTTTGTCTTTGCAAAGCCTTTCCGAGACTCGTTGGAGTGAAAGAATTCAAGCTGTACGACCGATCGTCAAACATTATCCTTCGATTCTCAGGGTTTTGGACCTGCTTCTGGAAGAAAATGATTTGCCTGCATTGACACCAGCAGCTAGAAACATTGCTTTGGCGTTGAAGAGGTACTTTGGGTCTTTTAAAGGCCTCTTGACATCATCGTTTTGGCACAAGATCTTAGCCTCCATTGATCAAAGAAATGAGATCATACAAAGGAAAGGAATTTCCTTAAACACTGAAACTCAACTTATTAAAGACTTGTTGTCTGAATTGCAGGCTCTAAGGGATTCATGGGAAACCATCCTCAACGAAGCAAAACACGTCGCCGAAGCAGTTGGTATTATACCTGAATGTGAATTCCCTCTCAAAAGAAAATCCAGTGTTCCAGAAAGCACGCCAGAGCAACTTCAGCAACAAGCTTCACAGGATTTCAAATCGTCAGTTGTCTTCCCTGTTTTGGATTTTATAATGGCTGATTTGAAAACCAGATTTGCTAGCTGTAAAGAAATTTGTGAACTTTTTGCTCCAGTTTTAGCATTCATGGATCTAGACAAGGAGGAGCTGAAGCTTAAATCTGCCAATCTGGTCGCATATTACCCTTCAGACTTTGCTGACTCAGAAGCTCTCTTTGAAGAAACTCTTCATATGAAGAATGTTTTTGTAACAGTGTTCCACTCGGAAAAGGACCCGTTAAAGCTTTTGAACTCTATAAATGAAAAAAACCTCCAGCCCATTTTCTTGAACTTTTGTACAGCTATTAAACTTTTTTGTATTATTCCAGTGACAGTATCAACGGCTGAGAGGTCTTTCAGTAGATTGTCAAATTCTTTAAAAACTTGGCAAAGAAGCACAACTGGACAAACCCGATTGAACCATCTCGCAATTTTGGCAATTGAAAATGAGTTAGCCAAAACTGTCGACTTCTCAGATGTTATAACTGAATTTAGTGAAAAGAAAGCTAGGAAAGTTATATTGAAATAAAGTATTTCAACTATCAGTGGCTCCTATCTTAGTAATGTTTTAGTTTTAACTGTTAATTTTAATTGCTTAGCTCCTATCTTTCCCATAATGTTAATCTTATTATTTTGTCAATAAAGTTTGGTTTTTAGATTGAAATGGTAGCCTTAATTATTCTTTCCATAAATGACCAGTTTAAATAAAATTTGTGTAGTATTAAAATACAATAAAAAAAATTAATTTTTGAAATACAGCATACCATCCGAATACACGAAGGGGGGGGGGCGAGCCTGATCCTGGTTGCAGGGCCCGCAATCGAATGTGGGGGCCATGGTCGCAGCTGGCCGTGGCGAGCTGTACTTTAAGCGAATGACGTAAGTGCGTGGGCTGATTGCGCGCGAGCATGTAAACAGTTACAAAGGTTTAACACCAAGTTTCCTGGAAATCGGCTGATACAATCAAAAACTGTAATGAGACAAACGAAATCGAGAGACAAACACGTACAAATGCCAGTTGAATCAAAACCGAAAAATCAGTTGGTTCGTTCAGTTATTTTACTTCAGCCCATATTTTGCTAAAATTATGTAACTTTGTTCAAAGTTTCACGCTTATGAGGTAGACAAAGTCGGTTGCTAGGTACCAAATCGTTTAAGTCGGTACCGATACCGTAGAAGTCTATAATTGAGTTTCTAAATGTTAACAATTTAAAATACATTTAACGAGATTTGACGAATTACATTTACGTGATAACAACTTGACAAAACCTAAGGGCATAAATGTTATCTTCATAAAGGAAATTGAATGCTCAACTATCAATACACATTAAAAAATATATTCCAATCCACGAATGTATAAAAAAATGTCAAAAAGGAAATGTACACCACGTATAAGATCTATAGTAACATATACAAGCGAGAAATGTGTGCTGAAGTTGGAAAGTATGAAAAACCTTGGTGATTTCGAAAGTAAAATTCTAAGAAAATTTTGTGAACCAGTGTGAGACGGAGAGATGTAGAGGTTAAGAAAGAATTGGACATAGTTGTGGCTTGTGACAGTAAATTCTTTAAAGGTTGAGATGGTTGGGGCACCTGGTGAGAATGAAAAGTGATCGAGGCCTAAAAATAGCTGTGGAAAGGAAACCGGAGGGAGTAAGGAGAAGACGACGTCAGAGGATGAGATGGTATGAAGATGTGGAAGGAGATTTGAGGGAGATGCGAGTAGCAGGTTGGAGGAGTATGGCTCTGGACAGATAAGAATGGAGCAGGCCAGGGTTCTGCAGAGACCGTAGCGCCAAAAGAAGAAGGTCTACCAATGTTATTATTGCATTTATTACGTCTCATTAGATGGTGACAATAAATTAAAAGCAATTAAAATGCCACATAAAATCGCAGTAATCAGATGGCATTGTGAAAAGGAAATATCTCATATAGAGCGCAGACAAAAACGAAAGGTGCCTGGTTAGGACTAAGGCCAGAAGGGGAAAACACCTGACCACAGTGCTGGACGCATTGCATAAAATTACACCAACCTTGAGTGAATTTTTAAAATGTGTTAGTGGATACAGATGAGAATGTAATAGATTAAGGATACGTAAATTTTTAAATAACTTAAACAATATATTATTCTTTCTTCCAGTTAGATAAAAGAAATTAAAATATAAAAATTGTACGTTAATTATGTTAATGGTAACACTGATTTTCCGGCAGCAAAAAAAACTATTAATAATGTGCTACAAACTTTGAAGGGCAGTGTAAAGAATATGGACACAGAATAAGTAATAAGAAGAAGGTCACCAGTTCGATAATTTGAAGTAACAAAGGTAAACTATATATTGTATAGGGAGGTAATTAGACGGACCACGTGAGGTACCTGGGAAGCGCTGTGACAGAAAACGTGCTTTGCGTGGCCGACGTTATAGCAAGAATAGTTTTCAGGAAGTCTTTAACAGAAAGCGGAGGCGGACCAACGAGTAAGTAGTTAAGAGAGGCTGTCAAAGTGTTTCGTACGGTGTTGAAACGTTGGCATTAAAGCCTTGGAATTTAAAAACTTTTTGAAAGCAGTGCTTCAGATGTAGATGTGACTTAGCTTAAGAGTGTTGTGGTGACAGGACAAAGTGAAGAACAAGGAAATGCTAGTGACAATTGGTGTGAAAATACAAATGATAAATGATGGGGGGGGGGGTGTTAAGAAGATGGAAGATCAATTTGCTGAGATAGCGGATCAGAGAAAGTTTGTTTTTGAAGACGGCTATTTAAGGACATGGTGAGCCCCATAGAATCAATTGCATGCAGTTTGGTGGAGAAGGGTGTGAAGAATCAATTAATATTGGAGAAGGGTGTGAAGACAGTATAAGAGTGGACCAGAGCCGGCAGACACCGAGCCGTGTCAGGGGTTTGTCAGGTAAAAGCTCAACACAACTGATACATCAAACAAACAGTCAGCATATCATTGTTTACGATGGGTCGCGTCGTTATTGTGACTCGCACATATCGTTTATTGGACTGCATCTCAAGCCAGGACAGCAATCAAAGTAACGACACTGAAACAAACAAAGAAAACAGAATTTAAAAAATGGCTGTAAAAGATACAAAAGTGAAAGGACTATCACACGCGTCCTTGTGCGTGCGTGCCAAATATTTGAAACTGTCATGCTTGATCATTTGTACCTGACTATTTCCTGCATAGGCAAGTTTCTCCTGCCATTTTCGGGTTATTTTACCCTCCCAGTCTCTCACTCACTCTTCCACTCTTTTTCACCTCATCTCTATCTATTTCCCCCCTTCACACAATTCTCTCAACATCTCTTACTTCTATCACCATCTCTGTCTGTCTATCCCTCACTCACTCACTCTTTCTCACTGTCTGTCACCATCTCTGTCTCTCTGCCCCTCTCATTCACTCTCTTGGCCGCTCCTCTCTTTCCCTCCTTCACTCACTCTTTCTCTCTCATAGAAAATGTTTTAGTGGTTTGTTGTCATTAAACACTGTCATGCAATGATTATAGTCATGAAAAAAATGTCTCAATACAACTTTAAGACACCTAAATTATCTTACAGTTATACTGACATTCAGTTAACTAACTAAGACTTACACTTTGTGTCAGGCCGGCGCATTTAGCGGCGTCAGTAGAACAAGGAATTGCTAAAAAAAACGACAACTACACCGGATGTCTTCATGTTGAATTGTTTATAGTCAGTGCTATTCCATAACAGTGGTCAAAGTATATATATTACTCTGTTAGTTATATATGGATAGCAGTAAAATATTTTTCATAAAAATATTTATGAATAAAATATGATAAAATATTTATTCATATCACCGTTAATTATTTTACTTCGTAACCACGTAAATGATAACATTTAACAAATTGTTTACATGTTGGGGGCGACATTACTGAACTCGGTATTTGAGTAATAGCGTTGTAACTAGGACAAGATAACGTTGATATTATAACTGGGGTCCTTGTGTTACGAGAGACATAATTAATCGCACTGTAAGTTTTAATGCTTTTTTATACGTATAGATTTATATGTAGTCTATGGCCCATGAGTAGGCAAAGTCGCTTAAATCACACCCTTGCATAGTATTACCGACAAACAAAAGAGGATTGATTTTACTGATTGCTTCGTTGTCGACATTTGTCTTATGTGCGTCTCACTGTCTTACAACACAAGGTTGAAATCGTATGTGCCTTACAGATGTAATTCATCTGTATCATATCTGCAGTGCTCTCCTGTCACCGCTTCTGTAGAGAATAATTATCGTCGATACAGCTTAGTAGCTGCCTCGCTCGAACGAGACAGCTTTCCAAAAATTTAGGAATTAAGCCTTACAGATGTAATTCATCTGTATCATATCTACAGTGCTCTCCTGTCACCGCTTCTATAGAGAATAATTATCGTCGATACAGCTTGGTAGCTGCCTCGCTCGAACGAGACAGCTTTCCAAAAATTTAGGAATTAATAAGAAAGCTCTTGTGAAGTCAATCACTGCAATACAGAAGAGGGTCATGTAGACGCTTGTCGATTAACGCTACGCGAGTTTCTTTAGCTCTGCTTTCTATTTTCTTAATTAACTGTTTACTTTTATACATTTTTTCTTGTAATTCACTGTGTTTTAATGTCTTTGGACTAACAAAAAATTAAACTTACAGCTAACGTCATATAATTTTGTTATTTTTACAAAAACGAAATAAGTTGCGTTTATCGAATGCCAGTACAGTACGGTACGTGATGCGTTAGTTCGCCAGTCTGCCGTTACGTGGCGTTGAAGTAACTCGTGTGTGTGAGACGAACCCTAGCGCGGTGTAGCGGCGGATGCAGGAAAGTACTGCACAACTTAAGTAGACGACATCGACCAGTTACTTGTAAGGCTACTACGCGGGCGTTAATAACACAAATGCGTTTATGGCTTTAAACGTACGCATTGTAAGAATTGTCATGCGTCCGTTTTAACCCGTATATTAAAGAATTAGATGAGGGTAGCCGGATTTGTGGCCAGGATGACAAATATTCTAGACTTTAACTCATACTGGAATTTCGTATGCACCGTTTTGACAGGCGTTCTCTAAAATTTTAACAGCCGCAAAAATTTCACACAAGGAACGTAACGGACGATAACCAGTTGCACGAAGGTGCTAAATGTAACGGGCGTTAAAATATTAGTTAACTTACCGGGACACTTTTGGGCTGCTAATCTAATTGGAATGGCGACAAACAATCCGAAAATTATTTTCGCTGATATAAACACAGAAGTGTGGTGTTGTCAAAATTATAATATGCATTTATATTTTATTGAAAATACAGGAATTTTGTTAGCATCCTTGTGTCCCGAAAGTTTAGTATAAATGTTTATGACACGAAATTCTTACACGCTCTATCGAAAATTTTAGTAAAGGTCTGAAGAACAAAGGCAGACGAATTCATCGATTTCTAGGCCAACTGACTACATATGTAAATGAACAAATTCATTTATGGAATAAAACCTTACGCATTTTACGAGTTATGATGCGTCAGGATTTTGCCTTACACTCTAGAATACCTGATGGTGTCATATATATGTACTCAAAGATAATAAGTGTCTTGAGTTTTATTTCTTCTTCTGATAGTTCCTATCCGTTTCGGATGTTGAATATCATATAGACTATTTTAACTTTCGGCACTGCTGCACGGAATAAGTCAGTTCTATTCGTGTTAAACCAGGTCCTAAATTTCTCAGCCATGAGATTCTCGGTCGCCCAACTCCTCTCTTTCCAAGTACTTTTCCCTGTAGTATGGACTGCAATAAGCAAAATCTCTGTTCATTTCTTATGAGGTGTCCCAGATACTGATGCTTTCTTACCTTTACTGTGTTAATAACTTCCCGTTCTTTCTTCATATTTGGAAGAATTTCAACATTAATTATATGTGTTGATCATGAAATGCTCAGTATTCTACGGTAAAGCCACATTTTGAAAGATTCCAATTTTTTAGTTGTAGCTTCAGTCAAAGTCCAAGATTCTACACAGTACAAGAGGACCAAGAATACGTAGCAGCGTAAAAGTCTCATCATTTTGTTTATTGTTAAATCGTGACTTTTGAATAAACTGTTTATTCTATTGTCGACTGCTCTTTATATTAAAGACCTTTTCAATTCTGCTCTTTATTTCTTGAGAGTGGTCCAATTGTCCATTGTCTATAGTAACAAGATATGCAAATTTGCTTCCACGTTGATCTGGCCTTTAGTTTATATTAAGGGTGCAGTTTGTGAACTTGTTCTTAGATACAATCATTAGCTTCGTTTCTTAAGACTGATCTCTAGACCATATCTACGGCTGCTTTCTGTCAGTCTATTTAATAGTTGTTGCAACCCCTCTGAGCTATCTGAGAATATTACGGTATCATCTGCATAACGTGTGTTATATATTCTTTCATCGTTAAGAGAAATTCCCACATCCCATCCATTTAAAGCTTCTCTAAAATACCTTCCGAGTAGATGTTGAATAAAAGCGGAGATAGTATACAACCTTGTCTTACTCCACGCAGAATCTGTATTTTCTCAGTTTTCTCTTAATCTACTCTAACCACTGCAGATTGGTTCCAATACAGTGTAGCAATTATCCATAGGTATTTTTCATCAATCCAAATTTTTCAGGATATCCATCACTTTTTTATGTTGAACTCGGTCAAACGCTTTCTGGTGATCGATGAAACATGCAAATCCATCACAGTTTACACCTCTACATCGTTGTAATAGCACCTGAATACTGACTAGATCCTCTCGTGTACCTATTGCATCTCTGAAACCTACAGCCTACTGCATCTCTCAAATGATCTTGAGGAAGTGTTTGAGAAGGTGATTTATTAAGCTAATAGTTCTATATTCATCACATTGTTTTGCTCCTGGTTTTTGGGAAATGTAATGAATTCAGATTTAAGCCAATCAAGTGGGATGCTTTCGCTTTCGGTGTCATATATATGGTAGAATACTGCAGTCAACCATTTTATACCGTCGTCATCAAGAAGTTTTAGAAACCTTATCTGCACATTTTCCGGACCGGGGGCTTTCCCATCTCTCATTGTATTCAGATTTAAGCCAATAAAGTGGGATGCTTCCTGTGTCATATATACGGTTGAATACTGCAGTCAACAATTTTATACCGTCGTCATCAAGAAGTTTTAGAAAACTTATCTGCACATTTTCCGGACCGGGGGCTTTACCATCTCTCATTGTATTCAGATTTAAGCCAATCAAGTGGGATGCTTCCTGTGTCATATATACGGTTGAATACTGCAGTCAAACATTTTATACCGTCGTCATCAAGAAGTTTTAGAAAACTTATCTGCACATTTTCCGGACCGGGGGCTTTCCCATCTCTCATTGTATTCATTGTTGATTTTACTTCATCTGTGATTATTTCTGGGCCGGTGTCATTGTCAATCAGAGGGGGTTCTGGTCTGGTATCACAGAATGGTTATTTTATATAACTTATCCATGTGTTTCATTTCTTCTAGATCGATAATAATTTCACCATCATTGTTAACTAGTTTGTTCACTTTTATTACTGTTTTATTGTCATTTCTTTCACTTTTCTATGTTTATTCAAACTTTAGTGCGTTTTGTAGTGCCACGGTTTATATACATTTCTCTTTTACCTTTTGTTCTTTAGCTTCTCTAATCTTCCTTTTAATGATGTTATTTATCGTTCTGTATTCATTTTTTTCGTTTTTAACTTTTCCCTTTCATCCATCAGTTGGAGTATTTCATCCATCATTCAGGATTACTTTTTAATTTTATCCGGCTTCATCAATTATCCTTCGATGGTCTCAATTTCACTATAAATTGCCTGAGTTGTTCTTTGTAATCCAATGTATTCGACAGTGAGTGGCATTTCTCGTTAATAGTAGTTTTAACATCACTTCTTATTTGTGGGTCTTTCAGTTTACGGATGACGTGATGTATAATAATCTTCTTAATTGTTTTTTTCATTCTAATTTTAAATATTGCAAGCAGAGGACATTGCAACCAAATGTTACCTTACCTATAAAACCAGGAGCAAAACAATGTGATGAATATAGAACTATTAGCTTAATGAGTCACCTTCTCAAACTCTTCCTCAAGATCTTCCACAAGAGAATATACAAAATCTGTGAAGAACAAGTATCAGCCACAGAGTTTCGTTTCAGAAATGCAGTAGGTAAACGAGAGGCTATGTTCAGTGTTCAAGTGCTATTCCAACGATGAAGAGATGTAAACTGTAATGTTTTTGCATCTAGTATTTTATCTAAACTTATGTATGCTGTGAGGTTATAAGCGGCCGGCGTTCTGCACAGACTACAGTCTGGATCAGTGATTTGCAAGTAAAAATAAACTTATAAACGACTTATAAAAATGGCAATACAAGGCAGGTCGAAAACTTCCACAAATACATAAACACAATACACGACAAACTAAAATTTACACTGGAAATAGAACAAAACAATAGTATAAATTTTCTGGACCTAACAATTAACAAAACAAACAATACACACACGTATAAAATATACAGAAAACCAACCACAACTGACATGGTTATACACAACACATCAAACCATCCAACACAACATAAACAAGCGGCCTTCAACCATATGCTCCATAGACTAACTAAAATACCATTAAGTAAACAGGACTATAACGATGAACTCAACACAATCAAATATGTAGCAATAAAAAACGGATACAACCCTAATTTAATAAACAAACTACACAAAAACATCATAAACATAAACAACAAAACACTAAATACCAACAACACACAACAAACTAAATACATCACACTCACATACCACAACTCCAACACACACAAAATGGCCAACACATTCAGGAAACACAAGTACAAAATAGCATACAGAACAAACAATACAATCAAAAAACACATCAATGATACAAACATGGACATAGACAAATACAACAAAACAGGTGTTTATAAATTAAATCGTAATGATTGCAATAGTTTCTATATAGCCCAGACGGGAAGATCTTTTTCATCACGTTACTCTGAACACCTAAAAGCTTTATCCAACAACAATATACATTCCGCGTTTGCCACACACATACACACAAAAAACCACAGCTACACCAACATAGATACTAATCTTGAGATATTACACTACTTACCGAAAAGTCGAAAACTTAACACAGCAGGACAATATGAAATATACAAACACCACACAACACAACTAAACAACATACTTAATGACCAATTACACTATAAATCACACACTCTTTTTGACACAATTATACATAAAACTAACAATAATTTGGATCCACGCGCCAATCCCCTTCCTCCACACCTTCACCAATTAAACCTTCCAAATAAAAACCGTTACGAGTTACGAGGCCAGTCTGTCTCGAACTGCTGACGAAGGCGCACATCACGCCGAAACGCGTACGGAGAGAAAAAAGAAGTAATTTTCACAAGTGAAAGTTCTATATTAATTATAAAAAGAAAATGTCAGTTAGAAACAAAGAAATTTCAAGTATATTAATCAACAATTTTAACGCCTATTATCTTAAGCGGATCTTTGTGAAACCGGATATCTGCCAATACGCTTTTTATATGATTCAATGGTCGTACAATATTTAACGAACGAATGTCAAAACGTTGCATAACAGTTTCAAGTTTTTGTAAGAAACTAGGATAATTTGTTACCCTCGGCAGAAATTCGGACACCGTAGTGTATTCTGAAATGTACGGCATAATACGAACGCTTCGTAATTCTTATAATGCATACTTTTAAAGCCATGCACGGCTTTGTGTTATAAACGCGCGCTTACTTGCCATACAAATGGTGCAATTCGTCGACTTTAGTTGTGCGGTACTTTACAGCATCCGCCGCTACGCGCGCTAGGGGTTCGTCTTACATAGACGAGTTACGTCAACGCCTCGTTACGGCAGACTGGCGAACTAACGTAACACGCATCATACAGAATTGCCATCCGGTACTTGTAAATTTTCATGTTTTGTTAGAAATATACAAAATAATTTGACGTAAACAGTGTGTACTGCTCGGCAAAAGTTGAACGTTATAGAAGCACATAGAATTCCAAGATAATAATACGCAACTGTGTACACTTTTATAAATATAGGGGACAGTTTTAATTAAATTCGCGTAGCTCTAATCGACAATCGTTGGAGTGACCCTTTGCCGTATTGCAGTCGTCAGTATCCTAGGAGCAAGAAACGCTAATTAATAAGTCAATTTTTGGAAAGCTGTTTCGCCCGAGCGAGACAGCTACTGAACATGAACGCTTAATCAGCATTATATTTCGATACATATGGTATGAATTTATTAAAAATATCTAGAATTATTTTATATGTATACGAAACGCCAATTGATAAGTCTATTTTTGGAAAGCTGTTTCGCCCGAGCGAGACAGCTACTGAACATGAACGCTTAATCAGCATTATATTTCAATACATATGGTATGAATTTAATAAAAATATCTAGAATATTTATATGTATAGCTGTGTTACAATGGTGTAGCAAAACTTTGTTGACGTAATTACAAACTTTTCACAAAACAAGTCTCAAGAACTTGATATATTGTGGTATTGAATAATTGATAATATAATACAATGTTGATTAATAGTAGTTACTGCATAATGAATAACAAAGCAAATTTGTTCGTGGACTCCATCATTATATCTTGCTCTACGAAATTATTCGTCTTCATATCATAGCACACTTCAGCGTTCTTACTTCTCGTTGGCAGTTTGCATTATTCCTTTTAATTAAGAAGTTTTCAAGTAAAGGACCTTATAGACGGGGAAGTAGAGGAGGCCAGTAACTTTCCCTGTCTATAAGGTTACTTTCCTCTTCAGTGGGCAGTTGAGACTGGCGGTCAAAAAACTCAAACACGTTTGATTTTACTGGCTCGAAAGACGGCCAGTGGCGGGCACGTGACCTACTGGCCGCCAGAACTTTCCGTCACAACAAGCATTGGCCGCCAGTAGAGTCGGGTGGGATTTGCTTTGGATTAGTCTGTTGTTGGTCGCTGTTGTGGTAGTTGTTCAATATGAGTGCTAGTAATAATATCAATGTGATAAAAGAAAAAATCTATAAACGGGAGTGCAGATGATATAACAATATTTCTGGACGAGTTCCAAAACTTTGAATTACTATGGAATGTCCGCCATGACGATCAAAAGCCTGATCAAACTCTTTATTGAAATCTGACATGTCAAAAACTAAAAAAAAGAGCACAGATGTTGTCACGGTCACTCACATAGAACTATTGACGGCCAGAAGGGATGCGAAAGTGACGGTCATATTTGCCTTATGTATAAGAAATTTTACATGGCCAGTACCATCCGCCAGTACTGGCCGCCTCTACTTCCCCCCTCTATAAGCACCTTAAAGTTAAAACAATTCATTATTAATACAACTATGTTTTTAATTGTCTGAGTGGCTTTTATTGGCTAAACAATAAAATACTTTTGTTATATTTGTTGAAACAGTGAGCGGTATTTTCCTGGTGAGACAAAGACTGACGGCCCCTTGCTACAAATGTTTATTAACTGTCTTCGTATAAAAGCGTTTGTTAACTGAGGATGAGCTTTGTAACAAGAGCCGCCAAATTATTAAACGATCGTTGACACTACTCTGCTACTGCGATAATAGTAAATTTTGTTTCGCATTATCGGAATCAATAAACCATCTTGTAACCTTGTTCGTAGGCTTTCACGGCCGGTGTCAGTTGAATGCAAACTATCTGCCGGGCTGTTTGGCTCTAACCACAGTACTGTGTGGCTATATACCTCTAACTATCTATCGGGCTGTTTGGCTCTAACCACAGTACTGTGTGGCTATATACCTCTAACTATCTATCGGGCTGTTTGGCTCTAACCACAGTACTGTGTGGCTATATACCTCTATCTGCTATACATCTCACCCGCTAACAAATTTTTCAGTCATTACGCACATGCTCACAACAGTCTTGTACAGTGTTGTATAATGTGAACATAGGCTGCAACAAGAATGGTGAGAACAATTTCAACATGTGTGTGACAGAGAGGGAGGTAGTAAAATACGTTTGGACAATACAAACAAGAAATACAAAAGAGCATCGATTCTCTCTCTTTCTCTCTCTCTCTCTCTCTCTCACTCTCTCTCTCTCTCTCTCTCGCTGTCATCAGTTTCCTGGTTTGACGCGGTCCACCAGCGCCTCTTATACTCCCGCCTCCGGTTAGCTATGGCACTCCACACTCAAAACACAGTCCCCCTCAGGTAATCCACGCAGTTCTTCTCATTCAGTGTTCCGTTTACGCTAGACGATATATATATAAGCAACACTGTCGCACTTTGGAATGTAGTATTCTGATTCACCGTCTGCCGTAAATAGTGTTGACGTAACTAGCGTACTTGACACGAGCCACAAGCGCGCTCTGGCGGAGGTCACAGGAAAGTTCTGGAGAAATAACGCAGAGGAATTCAGCCATGCGTAGGACAACTAGAACAGCGAATTAAATTGGTTATAATAAACAAATACGTTTATGATGTAAAACGTAGGAGTTTTAGGTTACCAAGCGTACGATTGTTACCCATAGAATCCTCCGGAATGCATGATAAGTTTGCAATGTCAGCCGGAACGACAAATATTCCTACATGTTTTCCTCAGTACAGTACAAATTGCCTACTGCCTCGTTTCAAGAGTCGTCCGCGTTTGTCACATTTGGTACATGACAGGCGATTAAGAACTGTTTAACATTAAGGTCTTAGCTTCATGTTTAATAACTAAAAGGACATTAAAGCCATGACAAATGCACGTTAATTCTGTTCACTGTCTTTAGGAGCTGTCAAACGTTGTTCATATAGTTTCAATAAAATGTACGTGTTATTTTACAAATAATTAAAATTAATTAATAAATTAATGTAAAAAATTAATTACAAACTTGTTCTGTCTGTGTGTTCATAAAATTTAGATTGAGTGTTTTGTATTACGTGTGTTGTTTGCAAAATAATGGATATACACCTAATGGAAACAAAAATTATATCGTATAGAAAAATACTTGAAAACATTTAAAGCGTTTTTTAAATCGTTTTTGCATAATTACAAAACACGTGTCAAAACTTATACACGACGCCAGGCGTTACATAGGCAGCACTGTCGCATTTCGGAATCATCGTTTTTATTAATCTGTAAATTAATTGTAAAATTCGAATCGTTATTGTTCTGATAAATAATCGATTAGATGGTGTTATCGTGTGCTGCAATTAATTGTATGAATAGATATTGAAATTTCCCTTATTTAACCTAAGTCAATGAAAAAGGCAAAGGCGATGCACTTCCATCGGCAAAGGAGAAGCTTTCGTATCGTTCTATTAAACATCGAGCCTCATCTATTGACAGAAAACGTCCTGAAGACCGCTTACAGTGCCAAATTAAATAATTCACACGTGCATATAACAGAAATATCACATTAGAATAGACAACGGGTGCAGGCTATTAGGTACTTAACGAGTAAAGAATACACCAGATCAGAAAACATTTTACTAATATATTGCTCTTCCAGCTATCTACAGAACAGATGAAGACACTCATAGACAATTATACAGTGTTCAGAGAAATGATTTTATTTTTATAAGCCTAATAATGATAAATTAATTTGAAGAAGCGTTCATTAGGTCATATGCGCTGCAGCATGTTATCAACAACGATGTTTCAGATGCATAACTTGTTAATGGGGTTGCATTTGTAAGGCGGGCAGCATACAAAGTATCGACACTGAAACAAAACACAACAGAGTGTTATAAATAATTTTGTTATACAAGCCATGGGTCCATCACAGAACAGCACGAACACATACGCACAAAACATACAGAAACACACACAGAAATATAAAATAAACTTTTACATATACATAAACATGGTCATTCAAATTCTCCAATAATTGAATTATTAATTTAATAACTGTAATGAAACATCTATAATTACTCAATTAGTAATTCGTTGTAGGTCTTAATCTTTCTACTGTGACTGCCTTGCAGGGAAATTTGTATGTGTTGTGTATTATTGAGTGTTGGTCTCGGTCTGCGGATCTATAATCGTTGTCTTCTTCTTCTTCTTCTTCTTCTTCTTCTTCTTCTTCTTCTTCTTCTTCTTCTTCTTCTTCTTCTTCTTCTTCTTCTTCTTCTTCTTCTTCATTGTTAGCGTGTTGTGTTTGCATTGCTCAAGGAAAGCAACCCGCGTTATGTTTCAATTGGTAGCCAGTCAGTAATTACTGTTGTCATGGCAACGTTGATGAGGCAGCATACAGAAGTGGAACAGCGCACTAAAACTATGTGGGCGGACAACGCATGAGATATTGTGAGTGATTCATAAGCACCTTGAATCATCAGCAACTTCGTCAAGGATTACTTAAACAAAAACATATCGGTTCCATCGCAAACAGATAGACTGGAACCATGACAATCCAAGCCGTTGCTTCTTCAGAAGCGTCACACCTTTCCGTCTCTTCGATAGTCGATTGGGCATTAGGTTAAAATATTAAAAATATTTTAGCGGGTGATGGGCAATCCTATTAAGTATTCTCATAACATTCAGTTCTTGCCGTACATTGATATCTCTGTTGGGATCTTGAAGACTAGTTCCTGCCACGTGGTTGAGAATTCTCATTTTGGCCGGTTGAATACCACTAGCCTGGGATTTCGTTAAAGTTAAAATTCTCAGACCCATTGAGCTCTATAATTAGCAAGATGAACCTGATGTAATCACTTTTATTAAATTAAAATACTTAGAATTATCTGGACATATTATACGTGGTTGTGAAATCAGAGTTAATAAGAAGATATTTAATGCAAAGCCAGAAGGTAAAACGAAAGCTGGAAGGCAAAAACTGAGATGCAGGGATAGGGGGAGTCACGAAATCAGTACTCTTGGAATTAGAAACTGTAAGAACATGGCTATTAATAGCGAAATCTTCTGAAGAAGGCCAGGGCCCACAAAACGTTGTCCAGTCAATGATGATGATGATGATGATGATGATGATGATGATGATGATGATGATGATGATTATATGACTATTTTTATTTGTATAGACTTTTGAAAAAAGTAACTGTTGTATTGTTTTGTTTGCTCCTACATATAATATTAAAACAGTTTTTCAAATTAAAATTGTTTTAATATTTATTTTTTATAATTAAGATTTGGCTAGCTTGTTTATTCATTTAGTATGTTTATATTACCAGCTGTTTTAGCTCTATTTATTCATCAGCTGATTTTCATAAACACTACTAAATTAAGATATTTACATATATAATTAGGCCTATACTAATATGTTAATATCAACTATTAAGTTTAAATTATCGTATATTTTAACTAAACCTTTCATTTTGTTAAAATGTTTTGTAATTACTTATTAGGTCTATCTATAAACAACTATTATTTTAATATAAAAAAACGTTATCATCCTGTAACGTAATGGATTTATCTATCATCTGGAGAAATTCAATTAATTTATTTATCGAACGTATCGTTACACTTGATTTATAAACCAATGAGGTCGGGTGTGGGCATTCTTGTCAAAGATACGTATATCTCAATCTTTTCTAGTTTGACCTACATAATGTATGAAGTAATCTGAAAACTATTAGATAATGAATATATATTGTATTGTAAATTTAATCACTAATGATTACGTAACGCAAGTGTTGTCTAATACTTACGCTCTGCCTAAGTGTAGAACATTTAGGGTTTTTCGTAAACTGAGGATTTGCCTCTGTGTAACAAACCATTGCTAGAACACAGAGAATGGCCAACACCAGAACTACGCGTATACTGCAAGTCTTCATGTTGATGTCGGCTGTGCTGTGACTCGACGCATTTGAATGTATTTATATTGTCTAGAGATAACGCCATTAATTGGTTCACTTTAATCGATAAAACGTTAATTGTTTTATTTTTAAACATGGGGTTTACATTTTATTGCTGTTATGTCTAAAATTAGATTATTTATTATTAAAATTCAGTACCACTTTATTGAGACGGCTGAACGCCCGGCTATAAGGACGTGGTCTTATGGTTAAAAGACCAAACGTGTTGGCTTCACCGGCGGAGGCCATCTCCAGTAATAACGAGTACCAGGAGTTGCCTGCTATAAACATCTCAGTACAGCTGCAAACCATGTTTTTACTTATAGAATTACCCTTATATTCTCACCGCAGCACAACGTAAGCTGGAAAACAGCATGGACCAATCATAACCATCCACGATTTGAGACGAGGATCCTAGGGTAAATTTTTGGTCCAGTAAAAAAGGGGGGAGTCTGGAGGAAAGATAAAATTTAGAGCTGTATAATTTGTATGACTGAAGAGATATAGATTCTGCGTGGAGAAAGACAAGAAAGTTGGCTATACTATCTCCGCTTTTATTTAACATCTACTCGGAAGGTATTTTTAGAGAAGCTTTAGATGAATGTGATGTGGTGATCTCTCTGAGCGGTGAAAGAATAAGTAACATACGTTATGCGGATGATAACATAACATGTTCGCAGATGGCGTAGAGGGGCTGCAACAACTAATGAATGGGGTAACAGGAAGCAGAAGCAGATATGGTCTACACATGAATGTTAATAAAACGAAGCTAATGGTTGTATCTAAAAAAAATTTCACAAACTGCACCCTTAATATAAACCAAAGCCCAGCTGAACATGTAAGCAAATTCACATATTTTGGTACTATAGTCAATGAACAATGGGACCACTCTCAAGAAATAAAGACCAGAATTGAAAAGGCAAGAGCAGTGTACACTAGAATGAGGAGTTTATTCCAAAGTCACGATTTAACAATAAACACAGATACTTTTACGCTGCTACGTATTCTCGGTACTCTTCTATGGTGTAGAATCTTGAACTTTGAATGAAGCCACAACTAAAAAATTGGAATCTTTCGAAATATGGCATTACCGTAGAATACTGGCCATTTCAACAGCACATTAAACTAATGTTAAAGTTCTTAGAAAGGTGAAGAAAGATTGGGAAGTTATTAATACAGTAAAGATAATGAAGCTGCAGTATCTGGGACATCAGATGAGAAATGAACAGAGCTTTTACTTATTGCAGTCCATATTACAGGCAAAACTACTTGGAAAGGAAGGAGTTGGGCGACCGAGAATCTTAGTTAAGAAATTTAAAGGCTGACTTCCCATGAACACAACAGACTTATTCCGTGCAACAGTAAAGAAAGTTAAAATAATCTGCACGATATTCAACATCCAACATAGGAACTATCGGAAGAATAAGGTAATTTGTATGATGAACCTCATGTGGTCACTTTTATTGAATTTAAAAAGATTGGAATGGGCTGGACACATTATACGTGCTTGTGAAAGCAGAGTTGTTGGGAAGTCGTTTCATGCAAAGCCAGAAATTAAGTAGGAAAGCAAAAACTGAGATGGACGGACGGGGTGTTGCTTTGTCAAACAAAGCATTTGTTTGAATCCAGATAAATGTAAAAGAAAGAGAGGACGACCGAAAAATCTCTGGAAGGATGAACCCCTCACAGCTGCAGAAAAAAGAGGAGTAAAATGGGAGAAAATAAAGGAACTCGCAGGAGATAGAAAGAAATCGAGGGATATGTGGAAAAAGACTACCTCAGAGGACTCAACTCCAACATAGCTTTACACCGAAAGGAGTAAGTATGTAAATCCTAAACCACGACCTTAGGACTTGAAAATGGTGGAAACACTGAAAGGCCTCGTCCAGAACATGACATTTACCAGTTTAGCAAATAAGCGCGACGAAATTGGTGTTACAGAGATTGATATTTCAAATAACAAGCTATTCTATTTAAATATTGAATTTTTGTTGCCTGTACTAATTCTCTTGAGTTAGTATTTGTTTCTTTGTGTACACACAATTTGTCCATTGTGTTACAACATCCCTGTGTCTCTTTTACTACCACAGTTATTTTTTGAAATAAAAGTTCTTTAGATCATTGTGCGTGAAAATACCCGAGCTGCAGTACAGTGCGTGGCGCACGCGTAACGGAAGATACGAAAAACTAGCAGAGGAAAACGGAAAAATACTGAAGAGTATTTTTCTTTTTCTGCAACAAATTTAAGTATTAAAAAATATGTACAACTGGAGAATTAAAATGTTAATGAATTTAAAATAAATATGAATTACAGGCTAGTCTCTCCAAAAATATGTGGCTACAAGAAAAAATGTGAGCAAACCAAGTTATAAAAATTTACAGGCATTGCACAAATGCAATGCACAGGGAAGGGCATTGAAAATGCTACAATAAATCTACAAAATATATATATTTATGTTCATTCACAAATCAATGAATTCATTCTTCATTCACCAATCAATGAATTCATTATTCATTTACGAATGTACAGATTATAAATTAAATGTAGAAGCATTCATAAGCGAAGTCTTATATGTGTACTACGTTACTGACAACAAAGAAGTAGTTTCTAAGGAAACTCACCAGTTCCCATTTTTCGATAATGCACCAGCGATCGGCCGCAAATGTGGGAGACGTCCTTATAAATATATTCAATGTTAAAAAGTCCCATAAGTCCGTCTGGGGTATCAAGATTTAAGTAATTTTAACTAAAATATAAATGTAGTGTTCGTTTTTGAAAATTTAAAAATTCTGACAAACGGGAGTGAATTGTAGACACTCACCCAAAATCAGAGAAAAACATTGAGCTACTGTAATGAAATTCTTAAGCAGAGTCAAAGGATGCACACTAAGAAATCACATATAAAATGCAGATATAAGACAAGAGCTAAATGTATACTCGATAAACGATAAAATTTAACAAAATAAAGAAAACTGGATACAACACATAAAGAGAATGTGTGACTGGAGAATACCGAAAAAGAGAATTAAATATAAGCCTCCTTGAGAAAGAGATAGAGCCAGACCAAAAAAACGGTGGCTCTAAAGACGGAACAGCCTGCAAGTCTAATCTTTGAAGTAGAGGAGGAGGAGGAGGAGGAGGAGGAGGAGGAGGAGGAGGAGGAGGAGGAGGAGGAGGAGGAGGAGGAGGAGGAGGAGGAGGAGGAGGAGGAGGAGGAGGAGGAGGAGGAGGAGGAGGAGGAGGAGGAGGAGGAGGAGGAGGAGGAGGAGGAGGAGGAGGAGGAGGAGGAGGAGGAGGAGGAGGAGGAGGAGGAGGAGGAGGAGGAGGAGGAGGAGGAGGAGGAGGAGGAGGAGAAGAAGAAGAAGAAGAAGAAGAAGAAGGAGGAGGAGGAGGAGAAAATGAAGAAGAAGGATTCTGAGACACCGCCGGCTAAAGTGTAGGGGAAAAGTTTAATATAATTGCAAATTACACGTTGTGCATGAAATTAAAGGGAATTTAATTTAAATTGGGCATACCGCACAATTTGGAAATTTAAAAATATTTTGGCGCAAGGACCACAAGTTTGGCAAATAACAGCATAAATGTTTTGAAAATGAGATCATAAATTTGAAAAAAAACTTCTGCCGGATATCTGATTAAAGCTATTTCTAACACAAGCCGATTGTTTGGAGTTTTTAACTTTAGTGTATGGTTGCTCTATTATTGTTACTTTACTGAGCAAGAAATAGTAGAGTATTCGGGACTTTAGTACTTTACCTGACAGTTGAAAATTTTAATAACAATCGAAATCTGTAATTATTAATGTACTTCGTTAAATACAGTGAGCTAGTTCTGCAGCTCAGGGAGCATTCTAGTGCAAAGTTAATGTGTTTACATATTATATCCAGGTTTTAGAAAGTTTGAATAGCTTTTACATATCTTTTTTCCCATTATTAAAGTTTACAATGTTGATTACATTCACAGCGCTAGGAATTACCTGCTCACCATATACTGCGAACAGTGACAAGTTAAGGTTTATTAAGACCCTTGCTATATATTTAACTGAACAAAAAAAAAAACAATCTTCCTTAGATCCGATTAGCACTTATTGCCAACAGTTTGCCACATATCTTATTGCACACATTTTATTGTGCAGCCACTGAAACCTCATAAAAACTATACTAAAGTTTAACAAGTACTAGAAAAAAAAAATATATCCTTAACATTTCAAAAATAACCCCATCTAAAATAACCTTTTTAACCTTAATTCGCATCACTGATTAATACAAAGTTTTTCTTCGTCTGGCCTAAGTAAAATTTGTTTACGCCTAATAGATTCATCCAACATCGCAATCCGTTTTTAAAACCTAATATCTAAATACTTAATTTAGCCACACTCAGTTTAAACAATAAACTTAAATGCCCAGACATTCAAAATGTCAAATTAATTAAAAACGTACAAAAATCTAAGAAAATGAATATCTGAGAGAATATTAATATTTACAAACCCAATAATAATAACCTACTAATTATAAATCATCGCTTAAATATTCTTTAGACCCTAACGTTGAATAGTCAATAAAATCCTGTTAAAAACTTACCCTGACAAAACGCAAACGCAAACGCCTCTGTATGAGGTTGTATGAGTTATACCACTACACAATTTAGATTACATTTAATTAATACGTTGTGTCGTAATATATCACTCAATTGTATTTTTAAAATGCATGAAAAAGAACAGAATAATCCCGAAATCATTCATTCTAATCTTAGTAAAATTATTATAGCTTTGACCTTACATCACGCCTTCTTCATTAAAATAATATTTTATAGTTAAGTTTTTTATATAGGTGGGGAAAATACCACTTTAAAAGATTAAGCAATATTTTTTTCACGAAAAAAACAGAAGACGTGTTATCAGTTGAGGTTAGGATACGACTTCCTCAGACAAGGTGTTGTGTTGTGTGTTCGGTTATCTTAGTCTGACTGCCGGCCGTGCTGGTATCTACTGTGTCGGCCTGCGCAGGAGCGAGTACCAGTAGATGCTAGTGTAGCTCGTGATAAACGCAAATTGTCAGTTTTTGGTTGAAATATACAAAATAATTTGATATAATCATCGTATAGCGTTTTATGTTAGTTCATAATTATTAAAGCACATCTAGTCTCAAGAAAGTAACACAAAACTTAAAAGATAAGCGACGAATAAGAGACGAAGCTGTTTTTAATAAATTTAAAAAATTCATACTGAAGTTACATTTATTTTCATGTGTTATGCAGACAGTAGCGATTCCTGACAGGACAGGTGGGGCAAGCATCGAGTCTAAACTCAATATAAACGCATGTACAAAAAATCCCAATGCTGCAGTCATTAAAAAAAATAATAATATTCTTGTACGCATTCGTTTCTGTCGCTGTGAGAAAAATATTAATCGAGTGTAATTAGTAGGCTATGTGTAACAAATACAAGGCCAGCAAAATACAGAGAAACTAGATGTACATCCACATAGCCAAGAATATTTCGTATAGTATTAGGTATTAAAATATCTCGTTACCTAGGTTTCGTTCAAGTTTTTGTTTAAGGCACTTAATTCAGGCTGATAGAAACTTGCAATCCAAAAACTTATAACCAAAACAATAAACAAGTGAAAAATGTGGCCGCATTGTCACCGCTAGCGCTCGTAGCGGCTTAAAGCACTGCTAAAATGTGCTTGCTTTTTGCGTCTCTGAGAGACAGATGCTGTGCGTTTTAGCATTCTGCGTTACCAGCAAACAGTCTTACTCGTAGGTTAGATTATTTGAATATTCTGTTTGTGTAAAATCTAGCTTAATGTAAAAAATAAGGCTATATAGTGAAAGCGTAACTGTGAAATCCTAAATAAGCGCTAGGATTTCTGAAATTTTGGCCAAATCGTAGTTAATGCACCGAAGCATTTTCGAAGCGATTGCCTTGGGCGCGGAGCGGTCGGCAGCTGTTAAAGCAGCTCACAGAACTGGAAGCGAAGTGGTAGTAGTGACTTCGATTAAATCAATGTCATTTTCACTGGAAGACAGGTGACAAATGCGCAGCCGATTATCAGAACGTGAGAGATAAGAAGGCATTTGAAACAGTTTTGGTGACAACAATTATGTTGGTTACGTAATCATTTATTTACTTTTGCCTGATTTTATTTGGGCAAGCACTGCTTGCGTTGCTTGCTCTGAGGATTCGCCTCTGTATGCAGATATATAATACAGATTATAATAAATTAGTTATATTATACTAGTCACCAACTTGGTAAATTTTGAAAAAACGAATTATGTTGTGTTATAGCCTACAGAGTGGCAGGATGATTTTAACTTCACTGCACATCACACGTAAATTTTTTTGACATTGTTTGTTGTACTATTACCTGCACTCCAAATTTTATTGCCTGAGTTTCGCAACTGATTTGTATATTTAAAATAGAATCTATAATTTAATATTAAACCTCTGTCAATTTGTTTACGCTTAGTAAAACTTAAAGTAGTATTCTCAAAGGGGGATAGGCTTATAAATTCTATTGTTTCTTTTAAACAGTAACAGCTTAATAAAGTCACAGTGTGAAACAACAACAGTGTTAATAATTTTAGTTTTATTTTATTTCTGATAACAATTTATACAATACGGGTATATGTATAATAGAGTACACAATGACAGGTATTTGTACCTGATATTTTCAAATACTAGTTTAGCACACGTCTAACCGGAACGTGTAACTTTGCAGTGCTGGTAACTTTAGGAAATTACACAAAGCTTGAGAGCAATCTCTGTTGGTCAATTTCCTAGTAAAATCTGATAAAGCTTAGTAGCTGCCTCGCTCGGACGAGACAGCTTTTCAAAAATTTATGGAACGTGTTCAATCGGTCCAGGTCCAGGTCCAGACGTCTTCAGTTACCTCGATCCATACGGTAGAGGGTCATGAAAACGTTTGTTGATTAACGCCACGCGAGTTTGTTTAAGTCTGCTCTCCTTATTCTTAAGTAACTGTCTACAGTTATATATTATTTCCTAGTCACTGACTGTGTTTCAATAGCTTTGCACTAACCAATAGCATCCTATACTGCTTACATCATATTATATTGTTATTTCTACAAAAGTCTGTCTATCTGTGTTTCTCAGATGCTGTACAGTGCAGTAGGTACTGCGTTAGTTCACCAGTCTGCCGTAGTGTGGCGTTCACGTAACTTGTATTTGACAGGAGCTGTGTGGGGTCGCAGCGCGCTCTAGTGTAGGTCGCAGGAAAGTATTGTAGAGTTAACTCAGACGAGATCAGGTATTCGTAGGGCAACTACACTAGCGGATTAAATTGTTGATATGAATAAAATATTCCAAAAATAAACTAGGCGTGACAATCTAGTTCACGTCCCTTTATTTACTAGTGATCTGACTCACGTATACTGCAGTATGAGCAAATTATTTAATTCTTTGTTAAGATTTGTATAGCGCTTTTTGTTTTATCTACTATTAATTCTTAACTAAAGCTTATTAATTACTTATACTGGCTATACAGATTGTCACACATGAATAACTCTTTAACTAGAGTCTTTGATTTCTGGCATCTGAATGATTTACTTTACATTGATTTTAATTAAAAAAGAAAGAAAAAATTAACGGTTGAAAATAAATAACTTGATTTTGACTTTCCTGATTCTGAAGTGGATTGTAGAGATGCTCCGGATATCCCTCGCTGTCCTTGTCCAATCGGCTAGAGATAGTGATCTACTTGAGCGTCCTGGGTTTTGGCGGTGAGCTCGGAAATCAGCAACACTCTGCTCTCCTGCTATTTGTTGAAGTTTTTACGTCTGTAGCTTTCTGAGAGAACTGCTTCACGTCCCTCGTCGATGCACGTTCCACGTCAGCGTGTGTGCGTGTCGTTTCGAGTTGTAGCTCTGCTTGTCAGCTGATTCACAAATGGTTTAGACGGTCTCTCTGTCGTATTCTTGAAGTAATGTCTTGTAGTCTTGTAGATCTCTTGCGTGCTTATGCCCACAGTTAGTGTAGTGCACAATAAGCTTGTTTGTTGATGTGAAAGAGTATCTGGACTGGACACTGTAATTACGAGTCGTTACAGTTGATCTGTTTTATGATGATCGTAATTAGGCGTGTTGACCACGTAGAGTCTTCAGATGAGTCTTCACAAAACTATGGTTTTGAGACGATCGAAGATATACGTCTGTTCTTCTTGAATACTGGCAGTAGAGTGTTTTATCAGCCCCACAACTCCGCGTTGGTTCGGATTTCTTCGAATGATTTGATTGGCTGACACACTCTCCCTACTACACAAAATTTGAATCACCTGAGCCCGTGGGAACGAAACTACTTTCCCACAGACGGAGAATTTATATTATTATTAATATTCTTAACACAACGGAACTGAATTGTCGTTCCCGATTTCCTGTGGCACTTTTATATTACAATTATCTTGGCTGCAAACCAAGTTGTGCTAATTCTAAAATATACAATTTGTTTTAAATTCCTATAGCTATAACATATCAAAAGCTCTTTTATGTAGCTCAATTATTACGGATGTTATTAACATAAAATTAATTAACTCTGTTATTATTTAATTATATTGCATAAAATTCGCACACCCTATTATTAATATTTCGGCAAACATTTTGGCTATCATGGATTTCGCATGAATTTACTGGTTTCCGAAATATTAATAATTGAAAGTTTGGGTGTGGTCGTATGCGTTACACAGTGAGTTGATTATGTAACAGCCTCGTGTGCGCTTGTACAATGCATTATTATGATCGCTATAACATATGAGTGGAGTTTCGACTATTAAAATTTATTTAAACATCAATATAGTATACCCTTAACATATAACTCCAAATTAATGATATTTGGTCCAGTTATAATATATATATAATTAATATTTTATTTTAATATTCTAGTAATGTAAAATTTTAAATAAATCGTCTTGTTTTTTTTTATTTGAATTTGTTCTTTAATTAGTAGCTTATTATTATTGTGTCTGTAATTATTAATATTCTCTCAGATATTCATTTTCTCAGTTTATTGTACGTTTTTTATTAATTTGACATTTTGAATGACTGGGAATTTATGTTTATTGTATAATCTGAGTGTGGGTAAATTAGGTTTTTAGATAGGGTATTAGGTTTTAAAAAGGGATTGCGATGTTGATTGAATCCCTTAGGCGTAAACAAACTTTCTTAAGACAGATGAAGAAAAACTTTGTACTAATCATTGATGTGAATTAAGGTTAAAAAGGGTTATCTCAGTTGGGGTTATTTTTGAAATGTTAAGGATCTACTTTTTCTAGTACATGTTAAAATTTAGTACAGATTTTATAAGGTTTCAGTGGCTGAACAATAAAATGTGTGCAATAAGATATGTGGCAAATCTGTTGGCTATAAGAGGTAATCGGACCTAAGGAAGATTGTTTTTTTTTGTTCAGTTAAATATATAGCAAGGGCCTTAATAAACCTTAACTTGTCACTGTTCACAGTATATGATGAGCAGGTAATTCCCAGCGCTGTGAATGTAATGAACAATGCAATCTTTAATAATGGGAAAAAAGATACTTAAAAATTATTCAAACATTCTAAAACCTGGATATAATATATAAACACATTAACTTTGCACTAGAATGCTCCCTGAGCTGCAGAACTAGCTCACTGTATTTAACGAAGTACATTAATAAATGCAGATTTCGATTGTTATAAAATTTTTCAACTGTCAGGTAAAGTACTAAAGTCCCGAATATTCTACTATTTTTTGCTCAGTAAAGTAACAATAATAGAGCAACCATACACTAAATATTAAATCTCCAAACAATCGGCTTGTGTTAGAAATCGCTTTAATCTGATATCCGGCTGAATTTTTTCAAATTTATGATCTCATTTTTCAAAACATTTGTGCTGTCATTTGCCAAACTTGTGGTCCTTGCGCCAAAACATTTTTTTAATTTTCAAATTGTGTGCTATGCCCAATTTAGATTAAATTCCCTTTAATTTCATGCATAACGTGTAATTTGCAATTTTATTGAACCTTTCCCCTACACTTTAGCCTTCGGCATCTCAGAATTCTTCTTCTTCTTCTTCTTCTTCTTCTTCTTCTTCTTCTTCTTCTTCTTCTTCTTCTTCTTCTTCTTCTTCTTCTGCTGCTGCTGCTGCTGCTGCTGCTTCCGCTGCTGCTCCTCCTCCTCCTCCTCCTTCTCCTCCTCCTCCTCTACTTCAAGTATTAGGCTTGCAGGATGTTCCGTCTTTACAGCCAGTGTTTTCATGGTCTGCCTCTACCTCTTTCTCAAGGAGGCTTATTACTTAATTCTCTTTTTCGGTATTCTCGAGTCACACATTCTATTTATGTGTTGTATCCAGTTTTCTTTATTTTGTTAAATTTTATCGTTTATGGAGTAAAAGTATACATTGGATGTTTAGTATTGTGTGTGTTGTCTGCAAGGAAAATATAATGGAAACGCAGAACATAATAAACACAAACACAGACTGAATCGCTTCAAGTATTCTCTTCCATACTTACAAAGGCATGTACCTATTACCTATTGTAGACGCTGGACGTTACATATGCAGCACTGACGCACAATTAACTGAAGTATTGCGGTCCCCAAACACGTTTCAATTTGTAGTTATGTATGGAATTCGAATCGATATTGATCTCATAAATAATGGATTGGAAGGTATTATCATGTGTTGTATTTAACTGTACAAATAGATATTGTATCTACCTTATTTAATAATTCAGTGACTCCTCATTATCAGTTTTAGTTTTGTTATAATTAATTTATCTACTATACTACTTCTTGTTCTAATACACACATTGTAAATGTACACATTTAAGCTTTTCTTAGCCAAGATTTAGATTTGTATATTTCCATAAACTTCCAAATTTTCCTTTTGGTCTTCTTACTAAGAAAGTCATCAACGATTCGTTAGATCTATTTCTCTGGTCTCTGTCGCGTCATGTGACTGTCACCATTCTATTATCCACATATGAGTGTGTGTGTGTGTGTGTGTGTGTGTGTGTGTATCGTGGTAATTGTGTCGTCTTCTGTACTCATTGTCTAGTTTTATTCAGACACCAAGGTTTTCCTCAGAATCTTTCTGTGGCTTCCAGTTTTACGGTCAGACAAAAAAAAACCAAACAATGTGTAATTGTTAATTTAATAATAATTAGAGAGTATAGAATGAGACTGTAATAGATATAATGCATCAGTTTCTACTTCTTCATTACAATGTTAAGCGGCATCACCGTTTCCGGTCCCTATTTTCAATCCATCTTTTGCGTTGTCTTCCCGCATTTCTTTTCCCTTTAGAGGCATATTGTAAAACTTGTTGAGGTACCTTTCTCGCTTCCATTCTACCTATATGTTTAATCCATCTAAGCTTACATTCCTCGAGTCTTGCATTTGCTGAGAATATACCCAATTCCTGTCTTGTCACGTCGTTTCTAATTCAATCGTTTCGTGTAGATCCCTCTACGAATCTCAAGAAATTCATCTCTGCCGCTTGTGTATGACTTGTATCTTTTTTAGATAACACCTGTGTTTGGAAGTGTATAAAATAGTGGACACTGCCATAACCTTATAGAAGTATATTTGAGTTTCCTTTCATAATGCATCCATCTAGAAATAATTTAAATAATATATTGTTATTTTCATCAGTTACAAAAAAAATTAAAAAATAAAACGTAAGTGTTATAAGTCGTTGCATTAGTCGTCGCTGATGGTAACAAACCAAATGTCTCATAAATAGGAAATGTCGTGTAACAATCTATTTTCAGGATCTTCTTCGGCTTCCAGTTTTTAACGGTCATACGACAGACGAAATAATAAAACTGTGTTATTACTAACTTAATGGTAATAAATATAATCGTATTGTGTACTAAAACACTACTAATATTAATGGAAATATTTTTAACATAAATTATTCTTGAAGAGGAATAAACGTGAATTATTAAAATATGTTAGTGTACATAGAATGAGAGTATAATAGATTAAGAATACGTAAATTTATAAATCATTTAAACATTATATTATTCTTTCTTACAGTTTGATAAAAGAAATTAAAATATAAAAATTGTACGTTAATTACGTTAACGGTAACACTGATTTGAAGGCAGCAAACAGAATCTACTAAATAATGTGCTACAAACTTTGAAGCACAGTGTAAAGAATATGAAACAAACAAACAAACAAACTGTCAGCATATCATTGGTTACGATGGGTCGCGTCGTTACTGTGACATGCACAAATCGTTTATTGGACTGCATCTCAAGCCAGGACAGCAATCAAAGAAACGACACTGAAACAAACAAACAAACGGTCAGCATATCATTGGTTACGATGGGTCGTGTCGTTATTGTGACATGCACATCTCGTTTATTGGACTGCATCTCAAGCCAGGACAGCAATCAAAGTAACGACACTGAAACAAACAAACAAACAGTCAGCATATCATACGTTACGATGCGTCGTGTCGTAATTGTGACATGCGCATATCGTTTATTGGACTGCATCTCAAGCCAGTACAACAGTCAAAGTAACGACAATGAAAAAAACAAAAAAAAAACAGTCAGCATATCATTGGCTACGATGCGTCGTATCGTTATTGTGACATGCACTTAACGTTTATTACACTGCATCTCAAGCCAGGAGAGCAATCAATGTAACGACACTGAAACAAACAAACAAACAGTCAGCATATCACTGGTTACGATGCGTCTTGTCGTTATTGTGACATGCACTTATCGTTTATTGGACTGCATCTCAAGCCAAGACAGCAATCAATGTAACGACACTGAAACAAACAAACAGTCAGCATATCATTGGTTACGATGCGTCGTGTCGTTATTGTGACATGCGCATATCGTTTATTGTACTGCATCTCAAGCCAGGACAACAGTCAAAGTAACGACACTGAAACAAACAATGAAACAGCATATCATTGGTTACGATGCGTCGTGTCGTTATTGTGACATGCACATAACGTTTATTAGACGGCATCACAAGCCAGGAGAGCAATCAAAGTAACGACACTGAAACAAACAAACAAACAGTCAGCATATCATTGGTTACGATGCGTCGTGTCGTTATTGTGACATGCGCAAATCGTTTATTGGACTGCATCTCAAGCCAGGACAACAGTCGAAGTAACGACACCGAAACAAACAAAGAAACAGCATATCATTGGTTACGATGCGTCGTGTCGTTATTGTGACATGCACATAACGTTTATTCGACTGCATCTCAAGCCAGGAGAGCAATCAAAGTACCGACACTGAAACAAACAAACAAACAGTCAGCATATCATTGGTTACGATGCGTCGTGTCGTTATTGTGACATGCGCATATCGTATATTGTACTGCATCTCAAGCCAGGACAGCAATCAAAGTAACGACACTAAAACAAACAAACAAACAAACAGCCAGCATATTACAATGGGTCGCGTCGTTATTGTGACATGCACATATCTTTTATTGGACTGCTTCTCAAGCCAGGACAGCAACCAAAGTAACGACACTGAAACAAACAAACAAAGAGTCAGCATATCATTGGTTACGATGGGTCGCGTCGTTATTGTGACATGCACATAACGTTTATTGGACTGCATCTCAAGCCAGGGGAGCAATCAAATTAACGACACTGAAACAAACAAACAAACAAACAGTCAGCATATCATTTGCTACGATGGGTCATGTCGTTATTGTGACGTGCACATATCGTTTATTTGATTGCATCTCGATCCAGGACAACAATCAAAGTAACGACACTGAAACAAACAAACACAAATTCAGCATATCATTGGTTACGTTGGGTCGCGGGTCGTGTCGTTATTGTGACATGCACATATCGTTTACTACACTGCATCTCAAGCCAGGGGAGCAATCAAAGAAGCGACACTGAGACAAACAAGCAAACAGTCAGCATGTCATTGGTTACGATGGGTCGCGTCGTTATTGTGACATGCACATATCGTTTATTGGACTGCATCTCAAGCCAGGACAGCAATCAAAGTAACGACACTGAAACAAACAAACAAACAGTCAGCATATCATTGGTTACAATGCGTCCTGTCGTTATTGTGACATGCACATATCGTTTATTGCAGTGCATCTCAATCCAGGAGAGCAATCAAAGTAACGACACTGAAACAAACAAACAAACAGTCAGCATATCATTGGTTACGATGGGTCGCTTCGTTATTATGGCATGCATATATCGTTTATTGGACTTTATCTCAAGCCAGGACAGCAATCAAAGTAACGACACTGAAACAAACAAAGAAAACCGAATTTAACAAATGGCTGCTAGAAGATACCAAAATGAAAGAACTATCACGCGCGTCCTCGTGCGTGCGTGCCAAATTTCTAAACTGTCATGCTTGATCATATGTACTTGAATATTTCCTGCATAGGCAATTTTCTCTTGCCATTTTCTGGTTATTTTACCCTCATAGTCTCTCACTCACTCTTCCACTCTTTTTCACGTCCTCTGTAACTATTTTTCCCGTTCCCACTATTCTCTCAACATCTCTTACTTCTATCACCATCTCTGTCTGTCTATCGCTCACTCACTCACTCCTTCTCACTGTCTGTCTGTCTACCCCTCTCATTTACTCTCATAAACGCTTCTCTCTTTCCCTCATTCACTCACTCTCTCTCTCTCACAGAAAATGTGGTGTAATGGTTTGTTGTCATGAAACAGTATCATGCAATCATTATAGTCATGAAAAAATTTGTGAATACAACGTTAAGACACCTAAGTTATCTTACAGTTATACTGACATTCAATTAACTAACTAAGACTTACATTTTGTCTCAGGCCGGCGCATTTAGCGGCGTCAGTAGAACAAAGAAATGCTAAAAAAAGAAGGGTTAAAACGACAAGTACACCGGATGTCTTCATGTTGAATTGTTTATAGTCAATACCGTTCCAAAACAGTGGTCAAAGTATATATATTACTCTGTTAATTATATATGGATAGCAGTATCTTTTGATAAAATATTTATTCATGTCCCCGTTAATTATTTTACTTCATAACCATGTAAATGATATCTGTCATAGCATTTAACAAATTGTTTACATGTTGGTGTCGTGATAAGTGAATTCGGTAGCTTAGTAATGGCGTTGTAATCAGGAAAAGATAACGTTGATATTATAACTGGGGTCCTTGTGTTACGAGAGACATAATTAATCGCACTGTAAGTTTTAATGATTTTTTATACGTATAGATTTATATGTAGTCTATGGCCCATGAGTAGGCAAAGTCGCTTAAATCACACCCTTGCATAGTATTACCGACAAACAAAAGAGGATTGATTTTACTGATTGCTTCGTTGTCGACATTTGTCTTATGTGCGTCTCACTGTCTTACAACACAAGGTTGGAACCGTATGTGCCTTACAGATGTAATTCATCTGTATCATATCTACAGTGCTCTCCTGTCACCGCTTCTATAGAGAATAATTATCGTCGATACAGCTTAGTAGCTGCCTCGCTCGAACGAGACAGCTTTCCAAAAATTTAGGAATTAATAAGAAAGCTCTTGTGAGATAATAATTGCAATACAGAAGAGGGTCATGTAGACGCTTGTCGATTAACGCTACGCGAGTTTCTTTAGCTCTGCTTTCTATTTTCTTAATTAACTGTTTACTTTTATACATTTTTTCTTGTAATTCACTGTGTTTTAATGTCTTTGGACTAACAAAAAATTAAACTTACAGCTAACGTCATATAATTTTGTTATTTTTACAAAAACGAAATAAGTTGCGTTTATCGAATGCCAGTACGTGTTGTTTAGTTCGGCAGTCTGCCGTAATGTGGCGTTTACGTAACTAACTCGTGTATTTGTTAAAAGCACGCTCTAGCGGATGTTGCAATAAAGTACTGTAAAACAAACGCAGATTAATTCAGCCATTAGAAGGACAACTGCTCCAGCGGAATAAATTTTTACTATAAACAAATACATTTTTGATCTAAACGTAGGCTTTTTAAGTTAACAAGTGTACGGTTTCAACCCGTAGAGCACGGAATGCATGACAGCTTCCGGAATGTCAACCGAAACGACAAATTTTCCTACAGTTTTCATCAATCAAGGATAATTCCGTTATGCCCCGAATTGTATTGCGGTCGCGTTTTTTCTATTGATTTTCTTAACGGGATATTACTAACTGTTTAACATTGAGATCTTGGGATTTATTTTTAACATTGGGATTCAATGGTCGTGCAATGTTTAACGAAAGACTGGCAAAACGGTGCATAACAATTTCAAGTTTGAGTAAGAAACTAGGTTAATTTGTTACGCTCGGCGCACTTAGTTGCCATACAAATAGTGTATTTAGTCTACTTTAGTTGTGCAGTACTTTCCAGCATCCGCCGCTAGAGCGCGCTAGGTGTTCGTCTTACATAGACGAGTTTCGTCAACGCCTCGTTACGGCAGACTGGCGAACTAACGCAACAAGCATCATACAGAATTGCGATCCGGTACTTGTAAATTGTCATGTTTCGGTAGTAATATACAAAATAGTTTGACGTAAACTGTGTGTACTGCTCGGCATAAGTTGGACGTTATAGAAGGACATCGAATGTCAAGATAATAATACACAACTGTGTACACTTATGTAAATATAGGGGACAATTTTAATTAAACTCGCGTAGCACTAATCGACAATCGTTGGAGTGACCCTTTGCCGTATTGCAGTCGTGAATATTCCTGGAGGAAGAAACGCCAATTGATAAGTCAATTCTTGGAAAGCTGTTTCGCCTGAGCGAGACAGCTACTGAACAAGAACGCATAATCAGCGTTATGTTTCAATACATATGGTATGAATTTAATAAAATTATCTAGAAAAATGGTGGCTTAGGAGAGCCAGTGGGTATGGCACGTGGCTACTAATCTAGAGGTCCCGGGGCCGCACCATAAAATCAAGGTGCGTTTTTCAGCCCCCAGGTCGACTCAGTCTGTTGAAAATGAGTACCTGGGATAACAACCTGGGGATAATAATGGACGGCTGAAGCGTAGTGCTGGCCACACTGCCTTCCTTGTATGCCGTACGGCTCACATTAGCCGGCCTACCTGCCTACTCCTAAGCTAATTCGGTGGTCCACATGGGAGCCATTAATATATATCTAGAAAAAGGTATAGCTATGTTACAATGGTGTAGCAAAACTTTGTTGACGTAATTGCAAACTTTTCACTAAACAAGTCTCAAGAACTTGATACATTGTGGTATTTAATATTCAATGTTGATTGATTGTAGTTACTGCATAATGAATAATAAAGCGAATTTGTTCGTGGTTTTTAGAACCCATCATTATATCTTGCTCTATGAAATTATTCGTCTACATATCAAAGCACACTTCAGGGTTCCTACTTTTTGTTGGCAGTTTCCATTATTCCCGTCAATTAAGAAGTTTTCAAGTAAAGGTGCTTATAGACGGGGAAGTAGAGGAGGCCAGTAACTTTCCCTGTCTATAAGGTTACTTTCCTCTTCAGTGGCCAGTTCAGGCTGGCGGTCACAAAACTCAAGCACGTTTGATTTTACTGGCTGGAAAGACGGCCAGTAACCTACTGGCCGCCAGAACTTTCCGTCACAACAAGCATTGGCCGCCAGTAGAGCCGGGTGGGATTTGCTTTGGATTAGTCTGTTGTTGGTCGCTGTTGTAGTAGTTGTTCAAGATAAGTGCTAGTAATAATATCAATGTATTAATTGAACAATATCTATAAAGGGGATTGCAGATGATATAACAATAATTTTGGAAGAGTTCCAAAACATTGAATTGCTATGGAATGTCCGCCATGACCATCGAAAGACTGATCAAACCCTTTATCAAAATCTGACATGTCAAAAACTAAAAAGAAATGAGCACAGATGTTGTCACGGTCACTCACATAGACATATCGACGGCCAGAAGGGACGCGAAAGTGGCGGTCAATACTTGCCTTGTGTATAAGAAATTTCACATGGCCAGTTCTGGCCGCCTCTACTTTCCTCCTCTATAAGCACCTTAAAGTTAAAACAAATCATTATTAATACAACTATGTTTTTAATTGTCTGAGTGGCTTTTTTTGGCGCGCTGAACAATAAAATACCTTTTTTATATTTGTAGAAACAGTGAGCGGTATTTTCCTGGTGAGACAAAGGCTGACGGCCCCTTGCTACAAATGTTTATTAACTGTCTTCGTATAACAGCGTTTGTTAACTGAGGATGAGGTTTGTAACAAGAGCCGCCAAATTATTATACGATCGTTGACACTACTCTGCTACTGCGATAATAATAAATTTTGTTTCACATTATCGGAATCAATAAACCATCTTGCAACCTTGTTCGAAGGCTTTCATGGCCGGTGCCAGTTGAATGCAAACTATCTGCCGGGCTGTTTGGCTCTAACCACAGTACTGTGTGGCTATATACCTCTAACTATTTGCCGGGCTGTTTGGCTCTAACCACTGAACTGTGGGCTACGTACCTCTAACTATCTGCTGGGCTGTTTGGCTCTAACCACAGTACTGTGGGCTACGTACATCTAACTATCTGCCGGGCTGTTTGGCTCTAACAAAAGTAGTCTGTGGCTACATACCTCTAAATATCTGCCGGGCTGTTTGGCTCTAACCACATTACTGTGGGCTATATACCTCTAACTATCTGCCGGGCTGTTTGGCTCTAACCACAGTGCTGTGGGCTATATACCTCTAACTATCTACCGGGCTGTTTGGCTCTAACCACAGTAATGTGGGCTACGTACCTCTAACTATCTGCCGGGCTGTTTGGCTCTAACCACAGTGCTGTGTGGCTATATACCTCTAACTATCTGCCGGGCTGTTTGGCTCTAACCACAGTACTGTGTGGCTATATACCTCTAACTATCTGCCGGGCTGTTTGGCTCTAACCACAGTACTGTGTGGCTGACGTACGACACCCTGCGTTACGTTGAATCGATTCATCCACTGAAGGTGGCAACGAGTGGTGCTGCTGAAACGTTTGGTTTTAATGAAAACCTTGGACCACGGCCAAACAGTCCGGTCTCTCTCTCTCTCTCTCTCTCTCTCTCTCTCTCTCTCTCTCTCTCTCTCTCTCTCTCTATCTCTCTGTCATCAGTTTCCTGGTTTGACGCGGTCCACCAGCGCCTCTTATACTCCCGTCTCCGGTTAGCTATGGCATTCCACACTCAAAACAGAGTACCGCTTAGGTAATCCACGCAGTTCTTCTCATTCAGTGCTCCGGCAATACTAGGCGATATATATATAAGCAGCACTGTCGCACTTTGGAATGTAGTATTCTGATTCACCGTCTGCCGTTAATAGTGTTGACGTAACTCGCGTACTTGACACGAGCCACAAGCGCGCTCTAGCGGAGGTCACAGGAAAGTTCTGGAGAAATAACGCAGAGGAATTCAGCCATGTGTAGGATAACTAGAACAGTGGATTAAATTGTTCATAATAAACAAATACGTTTGTGGTGTAAAACTTAGGAGTTTTAAGTTACCAAGCGTACGATTGTAACCCATAGAATCCTCCGGAATGCATGACAAGTTTGCAATGTCAGCCGGAACGACAAACATTCCTACATGTTTTCCTCAGTACAGTACAAATTGCCTACTGCCTCGTTTCAAGAGTCGTCCGCGTTTGTCACATTAGTTACATGACAGGCGATTAAGAACTGTTTAACATTAAGGTCTTAGCTTCATGTTTAATAACTAAAAGGACATTAAAGCCGTGACAAATGCACGTTAATTCTGTTCACTGTCTTTAGAAGCTGTCACACGTTGTTCATATAGTTTCAATAAAATGTACGTGTTATTTTACAAATAATTAAAATTAATTAATTAATTAATGTAAAAAATTAATTACAAACTTGCTTTGTCTGTGTGTTCATAAAATTTAGTTTGAATGTTTTGTATTACTTGTGTTGTTTGCAAAAAAATGGAAATACACCTAATGAAACACAAAATATATCGTATACAAAAATACTTGAAAACATTATAAGGGTTTTATAAATCGTGGTTGCATAATTACGAAATACGTGTCAAAACTTATACAAAGTACATTTTTTAGACGCTATGCGTTACAAGGGCAGCACTGTCGCACTACGGAATCACCGTTTTTATTAATCTGTAGATTAATTTATTGTAAAATTCGAATCCTTATTGTTCTGATAAATAATCGATTAGCTGGTGTTATAGTGTGCTGAATTTAATTGTACGAATAGATATTGAAATCTCCCTTATTTAAACTAAGTCGTTGTAAAAGGCAAAGGCGATGCTTTTGTGATCGGCAAAGGAGAAGCTTTCGTAACGTTCTATTAAACATCGAGCCTCATCTATTGAGAGAAAACTTCCTCAAGACCGCTTACAGTGCCAAATCAAATAATTCACACGTGTATATAACCGAAATATCACATTAGAATAGACAACGGGTGCAGGCGATTAGGTTCTTAACGAGTACAGAATACACCAGATCAGACAAAATTTTACTAATTTAATGCTCTTCCAACTAACTACAAAACACATTAAGACACTCATAGACTCATAGATACAGTGTTCAGAAAAATGATTTTATTATTATAAGCCTAATAATGATAAATTAATTTGATGACGCGGTCAGTAGGTCATATGTGTTGCAGCATGTTATCAAAAACGATGTTTCAGATGCATAACTTGTTAATTGGGTTGCATTTGTAAGGCGGGCAGCATACAAAGTACCGACACTGAAACAAAACACAACAGAGTTTATAAATCATTTTGTTATACAAGCCATGGGTCCAACACAGTACAGCACGAACACATACGCACAAAACACACAGAAACACACACAGGAATATAAAATAAATTTTTACATATACATAAACATGGTCATTCAAATTCTCCAATAATTTAATTATTAATTTAATGGCTGTAATGAAACATCTAGAATTACTTAATTAGTAATTTGTTGTAGGTCTTCATCTGTCTACTGTGACTGCCTTGCAGGGAAGTTTGTATGGTTTGTGTATTATTGAGTGTTGGTCTCGGTCTGCGGATCTATAATCGTTGTCTTCTTCTTCTTCTTCATTGTTAGCGTGTTGTGTTTGCATTGCTCAAGGAATGCAACCCGCGTTATGTTTCGATTGGGAGTCAGTCAGTAAGGACTGTTGTCATGGCAACGTTGATGAGGCAGCAGACAGAAGTGGAACAGCTCACTAAGACTATGTGGGCGGACAACGCAAGAGATATTGTGAGTGATTCAAAAGCACCTTGAATCATCAGCATCTTCATCAAGGATTACTTAAACAAAAACATATCTGTTCCATCGCAAACAGATAGACTGGAGCCATGTTAATCCAATCCGGTGCTACTTCGGACGTCTCACACCTTTCCGTCTCTTCGATTGTCGATTGGGGATTAGGTTAAAATATTAAAAATATTTTAGCCGGTGATGGGCAATCCTATTAACTATTCTCATAACATTCAGTTCTTGCCGTACATCGATATCTCTGTTGGGATCTTGAAGACTTGTTCCTGCCACGTGGCTGAGAAATCTCATTTTGGCCGGTTGAATACCACTGGATATTTACATATATTAGGCCTATACTAATATGCTAATATCAGCTATTAAGATTAAATTATTGAATATTTTGACTAAACCTTTCATTTTGTTAAAATGTTTTGTAATTACATATTAGGTCTATCTATAAACAACTATTATTTTAATATAAAAAACGTTATCATCCTGCAACTTAATGGATTTATCTATCATCTGGAGAAATTCATTTAATTTATTTATCGAACGTATCGTTACGTTTGATTAATTAACCCATGAGGTCTGGTGTGGGCATTCCTAATAATGATAAATTAATTTGAAGAAGCGGTCAGTAGGTCATATGCGTGTTATCAACAACGATGTTTCAGATGCATAACTTGTTAATTGGGTTGCATTTGTAAGGCGGGCAGCATACAAAGTACCGACACTGAAACAAAACACAACAGAGTTTATAAATCATTTTGTTATACAAGCCATGGGTCCAACACAGTACAGCACGAACACATACGCACAAAACCTAGAGAAACACATACAGAAATATAAAATAAACTTTTACATATACATAAACATGGTCATTCAAATTCTCCAATAATTGAATTATTAATTTAACAACTGTAATGAAACATCTATAGTTACTCAATTAGTCATTTGTTGTAGGTCTCGGTCTGCGACCGATTATTATTGAGTGTTGGTCTCGGTCTGCGGATCTATAATCGTTGTCTTCTTCTTCTTCATTGTTAGCGTGTTGTGTTTGGATTGCTCAAGGAATGCAACCCGCGTTATGCTTCAATTGGGAGTCAGTCAGTAATGACTGTTGACATGGCAACGTTGATGAGGCAACAGACAGAGGTGGATCAGCTCACTAAGACTATTTGGGCGGACAACGCAAGAGATATTGTGAGTGATTCACAAGCACCTGGAAACATCAGCATCTTCATCAAGGATTACTTAAACAAAAACATACCTGTTCCATCGCAAACAGATAGACTGGAGCCGTGTCAATCCAATTCGGTGCTTCTTCGGACGCCTCACACCTTTCCGTCTTTTCGATAGTCGATTGGGGATTAGGTTAAAATATTAAAAATACCTTAGCCGGTGATGGGCAATCCTATTAACTATTCTCATAACATTCAGTTCTTGCCGTACATCGATATCTCTGTTGGGATCTTGAAGACTAGTTCCTGCCACGTGCCTGAGAATTCTCATTTTGGCCGGTTGAATACAACTGGCCTGGGATTTCGTTAAAGTTAAAATTCTCAACTCATTGAGCTCTATAATTTTCATAATGAACCTGATGTAATCACTTTTATTAAATTAAAAAGTTTACAATTGTCTGTACACATTATACGTGGTTGTGAAAGCAGAGTTATTAAGAAGATATTTAATGCTAAGCCAGAAGGTACAAAGAAATTTGGATGGCAAAAACTGAGATGCAGAGATGGGGTGAGTCCGGACATCAGTACTCTTGGAATTAGAAACTGGAAGAATATGGCTATTAATAGCGAAATCTTCTGAAGAAGGCCAGGGCCCACAAAACGCTGTCCAGTCAATGATGATGATGATGATTATATGACTATTTGTATTTGTATAGACATTTTGAAAAAAGTAACTGTTTTATTGTTTTGTTTGCTCCTACATATTAAATTAAAATATTTTTCAAATTCAAATTTTTTTAATATTTATTTTTTATAATTAAGATTTCGCCAGTTTGTTTATTCATTTAATATGTTTATATTACCAGCTGTTTTAGCTCTATTTATTGATCAGCTGATTTTCATAAACACTACTAAATTAGGATATTTACATATATTAGGTCTATACTAATACGCTAATATCAAAGATTAAATTTAAATTATTCAATATTTTGACTAAACCTTTCATTTTGTTAAAATGTTTTGTAATTACTTATTAGGTCTACCTATAAACAATTATTATTTTAATATAATAAAACGTTATCATTCTGCAAAGTAATGGATTTATCTATCGTCTGGAGAAATTCATTTAATTTATTTATCGAACGTATCGTTACATTTGATTTATTAAGCCATGAGGTCTGGTGTGGGCATTCTTGTCAAAGATACGTATGTCTCAATCTTTTCTAGTTTGACCTACATAATGTATGAAGTAATCTGAAATCTATTAGATAATGAATATATTTGTATTGTAAATTTAATCACTAATGATTACGTAACGCAAGTGTTGTATAGTACTTACGCTCTGCCTAAGTGTAGAACATTTAGGTTTTTTCACAAACTGAGGATTTGCCTCTGTGTAACAAACCATTGCTAGAACACAGAGAATGGCCAACACCAGAACTACGCGTATATTGCAAGTCTTCATGTTGATGTCTGCTGTGCTGTGACTCGCCGCATTTCAATGTATTTATATTGTCTAGTGATAACGCCGTTAATTGGTTCATTTTAATTGATAAAACGTTAATTATTTTATTTTTAAACATGGGGTTTACATTTTCTTGCTGTTGTGTCTAAAATTAGATTATTTAAAAATTCAGTAACACTTTATTGAAATGGCTGAATGCCCAGCTATAAGGTCGTGGTCTTATGATTAAAGAACAAAACATTTTGTCCTCACCGGCGGCTGCCACCTTCAGTAATAACGAGTACTAGGAGTTGCTTGCTATAAACATCTCAGTACAGCTGCAAACCATGTTTTTACTTATAGAATTACCCTTATATTAATTCTCACCGCAGCACAATGTAAGCTGGGAAACAGCATGCGCCAATCATAACCGTCCACGATTTGAGACGAGATCCTCGGTCAAATTTTTGGTCCAGTAAAAGAGGGGGGAGTCTGGAGGGAAAGACATAATTTAGAGATGTATAATTTGTGTAACTGAAGAGATACAGATTCTGCGTGGAGAAAGACAAGAAAGTATATTACCTCCGCTTTTATTCAACATCTACTCAGAACGTATTTTTAGAGAAGCTTTAGATGAATGTAAAGTGGGTTCTATCTGAGCGATGAATGAATAAATAACATACGTTATACGGATGATTCCGTCATATTCGCAGATGGCGTAGAGGGGCTGCAACAATTAATGAATAGAGTAACTGAAAGCAGCAGTAGATAAGGTCTACACATCAATGTTAATAAAACGAAGCTAATGATTGTATTTAAGAAAAAGTTCACAAACTACTCCCTTAATATAAACCAAAGCCCAGTTGAACATGTAAGCAAATTTACATATCTTGGTACTACAGTCAATGAACAATGGGACCACTCTCAAGAAATAAAGACCAGAATTGAAAAGGCAAGAGCAGTGTACACTAGAATGAGGAGTTTATTCCAAAGTCACGATTTAACAATAAACACAGATACTTTTACGCTGCTACGTATTCTCGGTACTCTTCTATGGTGTAGAATCTTGAACTTTGACTGAAGCCACAACTAAAAAATTGGAATCTTTCGAAATATGGCATTACCGTAGAATACTGGCCATTTCAACAGCACATTAAACTAATGTTAAAGTTCTTAGAAAGGTGAAGAAAGATTGGGAAGTTATTAATACAGTAAAGATAATAAAGCTGCAGTATCTGGGACATCAGATGAGAAATGAACAGAGCTTTTACTTATTGCAGTCCATACTACAGGCAAAACTACTTGGAAAGGAAGGAGTTGGGCGACCGATAATCTTAGTTAAGAAATTTAAAGACTGGTTTCCCATGAACACAACTGACTTATTCCGTGCAGAAGTACAGAAAGTTAAAATAGTCTGCATGATATTCAACATTCAACATAAGAACTATCGGAAGAATAAGGTAATTTGTATGATGAACCTCATGTGGTTATATTTATTAAATTTAAAATAAAAATTGAATGGGCTGGACACATTATACGTGCTTGTGAAAGCAGAGTTGTTGGGAAGTCGTTTCATGCAAAGCCAGAAGGAAAGTAGGAAATCAAAACTCATGATGGACGGACGTGGTGTTGCTGGATAACGAAGCAAATGTTTGAATCCAGAGAAAGGTAAAGAAAGAGAGGACGACCGAGAAAGCTCTGGAAGGATGAAGCCCGCACAGCTGCAGAAAGAAGAGGAGTAAAATGGGTGAAAATAAAGGAGCTCGCAGGAGATAGAAAGAAATGGAGGGATATGTGGAAAAAGACGACCTCAGAGAAATCAACTCCAACATAGCTTTACACCGAAAAGTAGAAAAGCTGAAGAGTAAGTAAGTAAGTAAGCATGAAAACAGTATACTACAGAGAAGCAAATTCATTAGTCGTAATCCAAAAGTAAAATATATAAGACACTCATAAGACCGGTTGTTACTTAGGGAGGCGAGACTGATTAAAAAGGAACAAGTAACATTAAGAAGGTTTGAAAGAAAGATCGTAGGATGTCTTTATGTCCCGGTTAAAATAGCTGACGAATGGAGAAGAAGAAATAAGCATGAAATAGATGAGGTATTGAATGACGAGGATATTAATCCGACTGTAATCCGACTGTATTGTCCGAGTGTAATTCCGACTGTACAATGTTTACACATTTTCCGGAACCACAGATTACAGAATTTATTAAATTCCCATAATTTTATTGAATCCATCCGCCTCCAATCTATTTAGTTTTTTAAGATTTTCTTTTTTATAATGAATGGGGAGTTGGCCCATTACATTAACCTCCATCCTGGAGGACCAGGCAATTTTCAATCAAGGATTACTTCTTTTAGCCTTTGGCAGACCAATATCCAACTAGAAAGCAGCAGCCGCTAGTATTGGTTCGGCCCTGGCTATTTTATTTTACCGGTACCCACCATATCTGGTGAGCATTCCCTTATCAGCCACCTGGGGAGGTGCCCGAGTCGAGAGTAGCAACTCCACACGGTACGAGGACATTATAATTTCATAAAGGCTCAACAAATACAATGGCTAGGTTACTAGAGCAGGCAGGTGTTCAGAGTATGCCAAAAAAACGAAATCTATAAAAGCAGAAGAAGGGGTCGACGTATCATAACATGGTTGGATAATGTGGTAGAAAATATCGGAAGCATTGATGTGAGGAGTTACACTGATATGGCAAAAGATAGAAGACCTTATAAAAGATTTGTGTCTGAAGTCAGGGCTCACGTTAAGCTGAATAAATGCCTGAATAAGAACCTCCATTTTGTCAGACGTATATACTATAAAGTTTATGATAATGCTTTAAAATATTTTATTTTACAATCAAGAAAACATTTAGACAGTTTACTTTGGAACAAGTAATTTACATTTTGTTGCTGTCGTATCAACAAACTGAATTATTTAGCAATTACGTAGAACGCTATTTATAGAAATGATTATGCCGTGGATTGACAATTAATGAGGACAACATTGATACAAATTAAATCGAGAAATACGTGTCCTGTCGTTCATACGGTGGAAGTTCCGTCATCAGCCGTCTCTTTGTAAGTGTCTCCATTCTTCATCATTCTTTTTATTTTCTTAGGCGATTTAATTACGGCTAGCGCCGCCTCTCGCATCCTAGCCTCCACTGGCGCCGGTCTAAACAGTCCTGTTCTGTAAGTCCTCTTGCATCCATTGGATCTTCGACGTCCATTTTCCATGAATGTTTACGTCTTCGTTTTTTACTTCTAGAGGACCGAGAATACGTAGTAGCGTAAAAGGGTGTGTTTATTGTTACATCGTGTCTTTTGAATAACCTGCTCATTCTAGTGTACACTGCTCATGCCTTTTCAATTCTACTCTTTATTTCTCGTGAGTGGTCCCATTGTTCATTGATTACAGTACCAGTAAAATTTGATATGTAAATTTGGTTACACATTCAACTGGCCTTCGGTTTATATTAATGGTCCAGTTTGTGAACTTGTTTTTAGATACAATCATTAGCTTCGTTTTATTTTAATTTACAATAACTAATTATATAAATTTAACTTTACGTAGATTAGCATATCAAGTGTACTATCGCATGTCTTTGGTTTTCATTTTCAGACACTTGACGACATTGTGTTTGTGTGTGTGTGTGTGTGTGTGTGTGTTTGCCTGTCTGGTGTGTGAGGTGAGCGGAATTAATGAGTATCGTTTCCACACTTTAGCCCAAGAATTAATTTGACGGTCATCTCTCATCCAGATTTATGACTCCGTCTGGCCGCTCGTCATAGACAAGCCATCAATCTTCACCGTCACTTAAGCATAACTGTTTGTGGCGATAAAATATATATGAATGCTAACTTTTTTATCCCCGCCTCTAGAACAAATATTAACAAGGCGGATCAATTTGGCGGAGGGCGTTTCAGAATTACTGTATTGTCGTATACTGCATTTACTCCCGTATTTAAATTATGGTCTCTAGTCTCTTCATTGTCTGGTGAAAAGACGACAATAACAGCTAATATCAATTGTGATCCAGCTACCATAGTAAATGTCCTAGAATTTTCATGAATAAAATTATAAATATTGTGAAGACATCCACACAAATATTGCAAAATTGTATCCGAAAATTTCACCAAACCTATAAAAGGATCTATCATATTACTATGTACGGTCACTACTAAAAGAACTATTCTAATCAACTCCAACATTGTTGTGCTTATTTGTTAAACTGCTAAATGTCATGTTCTGGACAAGGCCTGTTAATGTTTCCACCATTTTAAAGTCCTATACCACGACCTTAGGACTTGAAAATGGTGGAAACTCTGAAAGGCCTCGTCCAGAACATGACATTTACCAGTTTAGCAAATAAGCGCGACGAAATTGGAGTTACAGAGACTGATATTTCAAATAACAAGTTATTCTATTTAAAAATTGAATTTTTATTGCCTGTATTAATTCTCATGAGTTAGTGTTTGTTTCTTTGTGTACACACAATTTTTCCATTGTGTTACAACATCCCTGTGTCTCTTTTACTACCCCAGTTATTTTTTGAACTAAAAGTTCTTCAGATCATTGTGCGTGAAAATACCCGAGCTGCAGTACAGTTCGTGGCGTACGCGTAACGGAGGATACGAAAAACTAACAGAGGAAAACGGAAAAATATTGAAGAGTATTTTTCTGTTTCTGCAACAAATTTAAGTATTAAAATATATGTACAACTGGGGAATTAAATTATTAACGAATTTAAAATAAATATGAATTACAGAATGGTCTCTCAAAAAACACGTGGCTACAAGAAAAAATGTGAGCAAACCAAGTTATAAAAAATTTATAGGCATTGCACAAATGCAATGCACAGAGAAGGTCATTGAAAATGCTTGGTAAAACCAACTTGGTATATTTTGAAAAAACGAATTATGTTGTGTTATAACCTACAGAGAGGCAGGATGATTTTAACTTCACTGCACATCACACGTAAATTTTTTTGACATTGTTTGTTGTACTATTACCTGCACTCCAAATTTTATTGCCTGAGTTTCGCAACTGATTTGTATATTCAAAATAGAATCTATAATTTAATATTAAACCTCTGTCAATTTCTTTACGCTTAGCAAAACTTAAAGTAGTATTCTCAAAGGGGGATAGGCTTATAAATTCTATTGTTTCTTTTAAACAGTAACAGCTTAATAAAGTCACAGTGTGAAACAACAACAGTGTCAATAATTTTAGTTTTATTTTATTTCTGATAACAAATTATACAATACGGGTATATGTATAACAGAGTACACAATGACAGGTATTTGCACCTGATATTTTCAAATACTAGTTTAGCACACCTCTAACCGGAACGTGTAACTTTGCAGTGCTGGTAACTTTAGGAAATTACACCAAGCTTGAGAGCAATCTCTGTTGGTCAATTTCCTAGTAAAATCTGATAAAGCTTAGTAGCTGCCTCGCTCGGACGAGACAGCTTTTCAAAAATTTATGGAATGTGTTCAATCGGTCCAGGTCCAGGTCCAGACGTCTTCAGTTGCCTCGATCCATACGGTAGAAGGTCATGAAAACCTTTGTTGATTAACGCTACGCGAGTCTGTTTAAGTCTGCTCTCCTTATTCTTAAGTAACTGTCTACAGTTATATATTATTTCCTAGTCAATTACTGTGTTTCAATAGCTTTGCACTAACCAATAGCATCCTATACTGCTTGCATCATATTATATTGTTATTTCTACAAAAGTCTGTCTATCTGTATTTCTCAGATGCTGTACAGTGGAGTACGTACTGCGTTAGTTCACCAGTCTGCCGTAGTGTGGCGTTCACGTAACTTGTAGTTGACAGGAGCTGTGTGGGGTCGCAGAGCGCTCTAGTGTAGGTCGCAGGAAAGTATTGTCGAACTAACTCAGACGAGATCAGGCATTCGTAGGGCAACTACACTAGCGGATCAAATTGTTGATACGAATAAAATACATTTATTGTTTAAAATGTAAGCTTTTCAAGTTAACAAGTGTACGATTGTAACCTGTAGATTTCGGAATGCGTGATGGCGTCAACGTTTCCTAAAGTTTGCATTTTGGAATTTTCTTAATCCCTGCGTTTTTACCTGACGCACGTTTCATAGAAATCATTCTGAATCTTCAGATGTTTGTTTGAATTGTAATCGAATGATTCGCTAACAATATAGTTACAGATTTTACTTTGATTCTATTTTCGATTGTTGTGACGTTTATGTAGTCAGCTAAAATTTATATATATATATATATAATTAATATTTTATTTTTATATTATAGTAATGTAAGATTTTAAATAAATCGTCTTGTTTTTTTTTATTTGAATTTGTTCTTTAATTAGTAGCTTATTATTATTTTGTCTGTAAATATTAATATTCTCTCAGATATTCATTTTCTTAGTTTATTGTACGTTTTTTATTAATTTGACATTTTGAATGACTGGGCATTTATGTTTATTGTATAATCTGAGTGTGGGTAAATTAGGTTTTTAGATAGGGTATTAGGTTTTAGAAAGGGATTGCGATGTTGATTGAATCCCTTAGACTTAAACAAACATTACTTAGGACAGATGAAGAAAAACTTTGTACTAATCATTGATGTGAATTAAGGTTGAAAAGGGTTATTTCAGTTGGGGATATTTTTGAAATGTTAAGAATCTATTTTTTCTAATACATGTTAAAATGTGTATAGATTTTATGAGGTTTCAGTGGCTGCACAATAAAATGTGTGCAATAAGATATGTGGCAAAACTGTTGGCAATAAGAGGTAATCGGACCTAAGGAAGATTGTTTTTTTTTGTTCAGTTAAATATATAGCAAGGGCCTTAATAAACCTTAACTTGTCACTGTTCACAGTATGTGGTGGGCAGGTAATTCCCAGCGCTGTAAATGTAATGAACATTGTAAACTTTAATAATGAGAAAAAAGATACTTACAAATTATTCAAACTTTCTAAAACCTGGATATAATATATAAACACATTAACTTTGCACTAGAATGCTCCCTGAGCTGCAGAACTAGCTCACTGTATTTAACGAAGTACATAAATAAATGCTGATTTTGATTGTTATTAATTTTTCAACAGTCAGGTAAAGTACTAAAGTCCCGAATATTCTACTATATCTTGCTCAGTAAAGTTACAACAATAGAGCAACCATACACTAAATATTAAATCTCCAAACAATCGGCTTGTGATAGAAATCGCTTTAATCTGATATCCGGCTGAATTTTTTTCAAATTTATGATCTCATTTTTCAAAACATTTGTGCTGTCATTTGCCAAACTTGTGGTCCTTGCGCCAAAATATTTTTTTAATTTCCAAATTGTGTGCTATGCCCAATTTAGATTAAATTCCCTTTAATTTCATGCACAACGTGTAATTTGCAATTTTATTGAACCTTTCCCCTACACTTTAGCCTTCGGCATCTCAGAATTCTTCTTCTTCCTCTTCTTCTTCTTCTTCTTCTTCTTCTTCTTCTTCTTCTTCTTCTTCTTCTTCTTCTGCTGCTGCTGCTGCTGCTGCTGCTGCTGCTGCTGCTGCTGCTGCTGCTGTTGCTGCTGCTGCTGCTGCTCCTCCTCCTCCTCCTCCTCCTCCTCCTCCTCCTCCTACTCCTCCTCATCCTCTACTTCAAGTATTAAGCTTGCAGGATGTTCCGTCTTTACAGCCATCGTTTTCTTGGTCTGCCTCTATCTCTTTCCCAAGGAGGCTTATACTTAATTCTCTTTTTCGGTATTCTCGAGTCACACATTCTATTTATGTGTTGTATCCAGTTTTCTTTAATTTGTTAAGTTTTATCGTTTATGGAGTAAAAGTATACATTGGATATTTAGTATTGTGTGTGTTGTGTGCAAAGAAAAATATAATGGAAACCCAGAACATAATAAACACAAACACAGACTGAAACGTTTCAAGTATTTTCATGAATTTCCTTTCATACTTACAAAAGGCATGTCAGATCATATATAGAGTACCTATTGTAGACGCTGGACGTTACATATGCAGCACTGACGCACAACTAACTGAAGTATTGCGGTCGCCAAAGACGTTTTAATTTGTAGTTATTTTTGGAATTCGAATCGATATTGTTGTCATAAGTAATGGATTTGAACGTGTTATCATGTGTTGTATGTAACTGCACAAATAGATATTGTAATCTACCTTATTTAATAATTCAGTGACTCCTCATTTTCAGTTTTAGTTTTGTTATAATTAATTTATCTACTATACTACTTTTTTTTTTTTATATACACATTGTAAATGTACACATTTAAGCTTCTCTTAGCCAAGATTTAGATTTGTAAATTTCCATATTTAAAATAATATTCCATTTATTGTATTATCGCATATGAATTGTTGGAATTTTGTGCAAATTTTAACCCACTATATTTTTCACATCCCCTTTATTCCAGGGGATCAAACCCATAAAGAATAGGGCTGTGAGGGGTTAAAATATGTAGGCAAATCCCAAGTTTCCTGGAAATCGGGTGATACAATCAAAAGCTGTTATGAGACATAAACGAAATCGAGAGACAAACACGTACAAATGCCAGTTGAATCAAAACCGAAAAATCAGTTGTTTCGTTCAGTTATTTTACTTCAGCCCATATTTTGCTAAAATTATGTAACTTTGTTCAACGTTTCACGCTTATAAGGTAGACGGACAAGCAACAAAGTCGGTTGCTATGTATAAAATCGTTTAAGTCGGTACCGATACCGTAGAAGTCTATAATTGAGTTTCTAATGTTAACAATTTAAAATACATTTAACTAGATTTGACGATTTACATTTTCGTGATAACAACTTGACAAAACCTAAGGGCCTAAATGTTATCTTGATAAAGGAAATTGAATGCTCAACTATCAATACGCATTAAAAAATATATTCCAATGCAGGAATGTATCAAAAATATCAAAAAGGAAATGTACACCACGTATCAGATCTATAGTAACATATACAAGCGAGAAATGTGTGCTGAAGTTGGAAAGTATGAAAAGCTTTGGTGATTTCGGAAGTAAAATTCAAAGAAAAGTTTGTGAACAAGTGTGAGACGGAGATATGTAGAGGATAAGACAGAATTGGACACAGATTTGGCTTGTGGCAGTGAATGCCTTAAAGGTTGAGATGGTTGGGGGGGGGCACCTGGTGAGAATGAAAAGTGATTGAGGCCCAAAAGTAGCATTGGAAAGGAAACCGGAGGGAGTAAGGAGGAGAGGACGTCAGACGATGAGATGTTATGAAGATGTGGAAGGAGATTTGAGGGAGATGCGAGTAGCAGGTTGGAGGAGTATGGCTGTGGACAGATAAGAATGGAGCAGGCCAGGGTTCTACAGAGACCGTAGCGCCGGAATAAGAAAAACTACCAATGTTATTATTGCATTTATTACGTCTCATTAGATCGTGACAATAAATTAAAAGTAATTAAAATGCCACATAAAATCACAGTAATCAGATGGCATTGTCTAAAGGAAATAACTCGTATAGAGCGCAGACGAAAACGAAAGGTGCGTGGTTAGGACTTTGGTAGGGAGGGGAAACACCTGAACACAGTGCTGGACGCCTTGTATAAAATTACACCAACCTTGAGTAAATGTCTCCTAAGGTTTGTTTCCTAGACAAAGTCTCGAACACGGAAATGTAGTTGGAACTACTCGAGACTTGAAGCCCTCTTGGTGGAGGGGATTCCTCTTTGGCATCCAAGCATAGGCTATATGGAGTTGCTTCAGCTGCCTGATATCATGGCTACGCCTACTCCCTGGGACGTGATTTTGCACCAACCAGGTTGCAACTCTAAACAGGGTCTTGTAGGCCAATTGTTTGCACACTCGAGACCAAACTTATTCAAAAATGCAAAGAGACAAAGCCGGACGGAAATTTTCGAACGGGGTTTTCTTGGAACCAACAAAGGGCTCTTGCTCTCCAGAGGCAAAAGTGATGATCTCTTTGCAACTTCTCGGCACCACAGAGTAAAATGTAATGAGACTAAGACAAAAACTAAGACTCGGTGAAACGGGCCTCCTTTTGGTTTTCTTACTAAGAAAGCCATCAACGTTTCGTTAGATAAATTTCTCTGGTCTCTGTCGCGTCACGTGACTGTCACCGTTCTATTATCCACATATGAGAGTGTGTGTGTGTATGTGTGTGTGTGTATCGTGGTGATTGTGTCGTCTTCTGTACTCATTGTCTAGTTTTCTTCAGTCACTAAGATTTTCCTCAGAATCTTTCTGTGGCTTCCAGTTTTACGGTCAGACAAAAAAAAAAACAATGTGTAATTGTTAATTTAATAATAATTAGAGAGTATAGAATGAGACTGTAATAGATATAATGCATCAATTTCTACTTCTTCATTACAATGTTAAGCGGCATCACCTGTTCCGGTCCTTATTTTCAATCCAACTTTTGCGTTGTCTTCCCGCATCTCTTTTCCTTTTCTCGCTTCCATTCTTCCTATATGTTTAATCCATCTAAGCTTACATTCCTCGATTCTTGCATTTGCTGAGAATATACCCAATTCCTGTTTTGTCACGTCGTTTCTAATTCAGTCGTTTCGTGTAAATCCCTCTACGAATCTCGAGAAATTCATCTCTGCCGCTTGTGTATGACATGTATCTTTTTTAGATAACACCTGTGTTTGGAAGTGTATAAAATAGTGGACACTGCCATAACCTTATAGAAGTTTATTTGAGTTTCCTTTCATAATGCATCAATCTAGAAGTAATTTAAAAATATGTTGTTATTTTCATCAGTTACAAAAAAAATTAAAATATAAAACGTAAGTGTTATAAGTCGTTGCATTAGTCGTCGCTGATGGTAACAAACCAAATGTCTCATAAATAGGAAATGTCGTGTAACAATCTATTTTCAGGATCTTCTTCGGCTTCCAGTATTTAACGGTCATACGACAGGCGAAATAATAAAACTATGTTATAATTAACTTAATGGTAATAAATATAATCGTATTGTGTACTAAAAAACTATTAATATTAATGGTAATTTTTTTAACATAAATTATTCTTGAAGAGGAACAAACGTGAAATATTAAATTTTTTAGTGGACAGAGAATGAGAGTGTAATAGATTAAGAATACGTAAATTTATAAATCATTTAAACAATATATTATTCTTTCTTACAGTTTGATAAAAGAAATTAAAACATAAAAATTGTACGTTAATTACATTAATGGTAACACTAATTTGAAGGCAGCAAACAAAATCTACTAAATAATGTGCTACAAACTTTGAAGCACAGTGTAAAGAATATGAAACAAACAAACAATATCAGCATATCATTGGTTACGATGGGTCGCGTCGTTACTGTGACATGCACAAATCGTTTATTGGACTGCATCTCAATCCAGGACAGCAATCAGAGAAACGACACTGAAACAAACAAACAAACAGTCCGCATATCATTGGTTACGATGGGTCGTGTAGTTATTGTGACATGCGCATATCGTTTATTGGACTGCATCTCAAGACAGGACAACAGTCAAAGTAACGACACTGAAACAAACAAAAAAACAGCATATCATTGGTTACGATGGGTCGCGTCGTTACTGTGACATGCACAAATCTTTTATTGGACTGCATCTCAAGCCAGGACAGCAATCAAAGAAACGACACTGAAACAAACAAACAAAGAGTCAGCATATCATTGGCTACGATGTCTCGTGTCGTTATTATGACATGCACTTAACGTTTATTACACTGCATCTCAAGCCAGGAGAGCAATCAAACTAACGACACTGAAACAAACAAACAAACTGTCAGCATATCATTGATCACGATGCGTCGTGTCGTTATTGTGAAATCGCATATCGTTATTGTACTGCATCTCAAGCCAGGACAACAGTCAAAGTAACGACACTGAAACAAACAAAGAACATCATATCATTGGTTACGATGCGTCGTGTCGTTATTGTGACATGCACATAATGTTTATTAGATTGCATCTAAAGCCAGGAGAGCAATCAAAGTAACGACACTGAAACAAACAAACAAACAGTCAGCATATCATTGGTTACGATGCGTCGTGTCGTTATTGTGACATGCGCATATCGTTTATTGTACTGCATCTCAAGCCAGGACAACAGTCGAAGTAACGACACTGAAACAAACAAAGAAATAGCATATCATTGGTTACGATGCGTCGTGTCGCTATTGTGACATGCACATAACGTTTGTTAGACTGCATCTCAAGCAAGAAGAGCAATCAAAGTAACGACACTGAAACAGACAAACAAACAGTCAGCATATCATTGGTTACGATGCGTCGTGTCGTTATTGTGACATGCGCATATCGTATATTGTACTGCATCTCAAGCCAGGACAGCAATCGAAGTAACGACACTAAAACAAAGAAACAAACAGTCAGCATGTTACGATGATTCGCGTCGTTATTGTGACATGCACATATCTTTTATTGGACTTGTTCTCAAGCCGGGACAGCAATAAAAGTAACGATACTGAAAGAAACAAACAAACAGTCAGCATATCATTGGTTATGATGGGTCGCGTCGTTATTGTGACATGCACATATCGTTTATTGGACTGCATCTTAAGCCAGGGGAGCAATCAAATTAACGGCACTGAAACAAACAAACAAACAGTCAGCATATCATTTGCTACGATGGGTCGTGTCGTTATTCTGACATGCACATATCGTTTATTTGACTGCATGTCGAGCCAGGACAACAATCAAAGGAACGACACTGAAACAAACAAACAAAGATTCAGCATATCATTGGTTACGTTGCGTCGCGGGTCGTGTCGTTATTGTGACATGCACATATCGTTTATTGCACTGCATCTCAAGCCAGGGGAGCAATCAAATAAGCGACACTGAGACAAACAAACAAACCATATCATTGGTCACAATATCTGGTCAGCATATTATTGGTAATTGGTCAGCATATCATTGGTTACAATGCGTCCTGTCGTTATTGTGACATGCACATATCGTTTATTGCAGTGCATCTCAATCCAGGAGAGCAATCAAAGTAACGACACTGAAACAAACAAACAAACAGTCAGCATACCATTGGTTACGATGGGTCGCTTCGTTATTGTGGCATGCACATATCGTTTATTGGACTGCATCTCAAACGAGGACAGCAATCAAAGAAATGACACTGAAACAAACAAAGAAAACCGAATTTAACAAATGGCTGCTAGAAGATACCAAAATGAAAGAACTATCACGGGCGTCTCGTGCGTGCGTGCCAAATTTTGAAACTGTCATGCTTGATCATTTGTATTTGAATATTTCCTGCATAGGCAATTTTCTTGCCATTTTCTGGTTATTTTAGCCTCATAGTCTCTCACTCACTCTTCCACACTTTTTCACGTCCTCTGTAACTATTTCTCCCTTCCCTCTATTCTCTCAACATCTCTTAATTCTATCACCATCTCTGTCTGTCTATCCCTCACTCACTCACTCCTTCTCACTGTCTGTCTGTCTACCCCTCTCATTTACTCTCATAAACGCTTCTCTCTTTCCCTCATTCACTCACTCTCTCTCTCTCACAGAAAATGTGGTGTAATGGTTTGTTGTCATGAAACAGTATCATGCAATGATTATAGTCATGAAAAAATTTGTCAATACAACGTTAAGACACCTAAGTTATCTTACAGTTATACTGACATTCAATTAACTAACTAAGACTTACATTTTGTCTCAGGCCGGCGCATTTAGCGGCGTCAGTAGAACAAAGAAATGCTAAAAAAAGAAGGGTTAAAACGACAAGTACACCGGATGTCTTCATGTTGTATTGTTTATAGTCAGTACCATTCCAAAACAGTGGTCAGAGTATATATATTACTCTGTTAATTATATATGGATAGCAGTATCTTTTGATAAAATATTTATTCATATCACCGTTAATTATTTTACTTCATAACCATGTAAATGATAACTGTCATGGAATTTAACAAATTGCTTACATGTTGGTGTCGTGATAAGTGAATTCGGTAGCTTAGTAATGGCGTTGTAATCAGGAAAAGATAACGTTGATATTATAACTGGGGTCCTTGTGTTACGAGAGACATAATTAATCGCACTGTAAGTTTTAATGCTTTTTTATACGTATAGATTTATATGTAGTCTATGGCCCATGAGTAGGCAAAGTCGCTTAAATCACACCCTTGCATAGTATTACCGACAAACAAAAGAGGATTGATTTTACTGATTGCTTCGTTGTCGACATTTGTCTGCTGTGCGTCTCAATTTCTTGCAACACAAGGTTGGAACCATATGTGCCTTACAGATGTAATTCATCCGTATCATATCTACAGTGCTCTCCTGTCACCGCTTCTATAGAGAATAATTATCGTCGATACAGCTTGGTAGCTGCCTCGCTCGAACGAGACAGCTTTCCAAAAATTTAGGAATTAATAAGAAAGCTCATGTGAAGTCAATCACTGCAATACAGAAGAGGGTCATGTAGACGCTTGTCGATTAACGCTACGCGAGTTTCTTTAGCTCTGCTTTCTATTTTCTTAATTAACTGTTTACTTTTATACATTTTTTCTTGTAATTCACTGTGTTTTAATGTCTTTGGACTAACAAAAAATTAAACTTACAGCTAACGTCATATAATTTTGTTATTTTTACAAAAACGAAATAAGTTGCGTTTATCGAATGCCAGTACGTGTTGTTTAGTTCGGCAGTCTGCCGTAATGTGGCGTTTACGTAACTAACTCGTGTATTTGTTAAAAGCACGCTCTAGCGGAGGTTGCAATAAAGTACTGTAAAACAAACGCAGATTAATTCAGCCATTAGAAGGACAACTGCTCCAGCGGAATAAATGTTTACTATAAACAAATACATTTTTGATCTAAACGTAAGCTTTTTAAGTTAACAAGTGTACGGTTTCAACCCGTAGAGCACGGAATGCATGACAGCTTCCGGAATGTCAACCGAAACGACAAATTTTCCTACAGTTTTCATCAATCAAGGATAATTCCGTTATGCCCCGAATTGTATTGCGGTCGCGTTTTTTCTAGTGATTTTCTAAACGGGATATTACTAACTGTTTAACATTAAGATCTTGGGATTTATTTTTAACATTGGGATTCAATGGTCGTACAATGTTTAATGAAAGACTGGCAAAACGGCGCATAACAATTTCAAGTTTGAGTAAGAAACTAGGTTAATTTGTTACGCTCGGCGCACTTAGTTGCCATACAAATGGTGTATTTAGTCTACTTTAGTTGTGGAGTACTTTCCAGCATCCGCCGCTACAGCGCGCTAGGTGTTCGTCTTACATAGACGAGTTTCGTCAACGCCTCGATACGGCAGACTGGCGAACTAACGCAACACGCATCATACAGAATTGCCATCCGGTACTTGTAAATTGTCATGTTTCGGTAGAAATATACAAAATAGTTTGACGTAAACTGTGTGTACTGCTCGGCATAAGTTGGACGTTATAGAAGGACATCGAATGTCAAGATAATAATACACAACTATGTACACTTATGTAAATATAGGGGACAATTTTAATTAAACTCGCGTAGCTCTAATCGACAATCGTTGGAGTGACCCTTTGCCGTATTGCAGTCGTGAATATTCCTGGAGGAAGAAACGCCAATTGATAAGTCAATTTTTGAAAAGCTGTTTCGCCCGAGCGAGACAGCTACTGAACAAGAACGCATAATCAGCGTTATGTTTCAATACATATGGTATGAATTTAATAAAAGTATCTAGAAAAATGGTGGCTTAGGAGAGCCAGTGGGTATGGCACCTGGCTACTAATCTAGAGGTCCCGGGGCCGCACCATAAAATCAAGGTGCGTTTTTCAGCCCCCAGGTCGACTCAGTCTGTTAAAAATGAGTACCTGGGATAACAACCTGGGGATAATAATGGACGGCTGAAGCGTACTGCTGCCACACTGCCTTGCTTGTTTGCCGTACGGCTCACATTAGCCGGCCTACCTGCCTACTCCTAAGCTACTTCGGTGGTCTACATGGGAGCCATTAATATATATCTAGAAAAATGTATAGCTATGTTACAATGGTGTAGCAAAACTTTGTTGACGTAATTACAAACTTTTCACAAAACAAGTCCCAAGAACTTGATATATTGTGGTATTTAATATTCAATGTTGATTGATTGTAGTTACTGCATAATGAATAATAAAGCGAATTTGTTCGTAGTTTTTAGAACCCATCATTATATCTTGCTCTATGAAATTATTCGTCTTCATATCAAAGCACACTTCAGGGTTCTTACTTTTTGTTGGCAGTTTCCATTATTCCCGTCAATTAAGAAGTTTTCAAGTAAAGGTGCTTATAGACGGGGAAGTAGAGGAGGCCAGTAACTTTCCCTGTCTATAAGGTTACTTTCCTCTTCAGTGGCCAGTTCAGACTGGCGGTCACAAAACTCAAACACGTTTGATTTTACTGGCTCGAAAGACGGCCAGTAACCTACTGGCCGCCAGAACTTTCCGTCACAACAAGCATTGGCCGCCATTAGAGCCGGGTGGGATTTGCTTTGGATTAGTCTGTTGTTGGTCGCTGTTGTAGTAGTTGTTCAAGATAAGTGCTAGTAATAATATCAATGTATTAATAGAACAAAATCTATAAAGGGGATTGCAGATGATATAACAATAATTTTGGAAGTGTTCCAAAACATTGAATTGCTATGGAGTGTCCGCCATGACCATCAAAAGCCTGATGAAACCCTTTATCAAAATCTGACATGTCAAAAACCAAAAAGAAATGAGCACAGATGTTGTCACGGTCACTCACATAGACCTTTCGACGGCCAGAAGGGACGCGAAAGTGGCGGTCATTATTGCCTATAATCTTAGAAAAATTATTATAGCTTTGACCTTACATCACGTCTTCTTCTTTAAAATGATATTTTATACTTCAGTTTTTTATATAGTTTTGGAAAATACCACTTTAAAAGATTAAGCAACTACGAAGACACTATCGACTTTTAAACTTTCGATTTAAACAGTTAACAGGATTTGTTGTGTGACCCTTTTTGACTTACTGCCGGTTGCACCCTTAATTACGGTATTCGACATTCTTAACATTGCTAGATCACCCAATTACTTTTTATTGTCTTTAAACCACTGTTCTGAGACGGCGTTTACTTGGCTTCCTGTGTCTAGCAAAGCACATGTAGACACTCCATTCAACGTGACTCTGACTTCCGGATATTTCTTAACTTTATATATTATGTTGAAATTATTATTATCCATTAAATCATCTTCTAACTCTAGAAAAGTAGTGTTAATACATTTACTAACATTACTTAAGTCTACTTCATATTTACAGAACTCATCTAGTTTTTTGGCATAACGGTATTAATTTTGTTACCGTTCGCACCCCTGGTCGATGGAATAGGTTCGTTCTCATTTTTAAACCTGTTTGGTCGTTTGGAGTAGTGTGAAGTAACTGGCTTACTTTCAGTTTCATTAGCGCATCCGTGCTCAACTGGTCGCTCGCTATCCTCTTCACCCCTCGTCCATGGTTTACGATCTCGCCTCCCGTCATAATACCCTCGGCTCGCCTCCCTTGTGTCAATTCTCAGACTTATAAATTCTAATAAGACCTGCTCGAATTCATTGATTGTCACTACACCACGAGTAATTATCGCGACTTGTATGTCATGCGGATAATGTTTAGTAATTTTCCTAATTAAATACTTATCAGGTATTGGCGGAATTAACTGTCGGCTTTCTAACAGTTTACGCTCTAAGTATTGGATCATGTTCATTCCATTCTCTGGGCGATACCTTCCGAATTCCAGTTCATTGCGTACTCTTTCTTGAATGACGTCATTCCAATATTTATTTATAAATGCGTCAGTGAAATCCACGAAACTGTTAATGCTATCTTTTACTAATCTCCACCATACTGCTGCCTCTCCTTCAAGATATCTTGCTATCCACTTGATATTTCCAGCATCTTGATAATGTTCTCTGAATATTTCATTCAATTATTTAATAAATTTCATCGGAAAATCACTCGTGCCATTATATTTTATGTCCTTCACCTGTTCGTTTGTCATGCTCCGATTACATGGTGTGTTGCTTATTGACGCTAGTTTAGTTCATACTTCCTGTTGTATTTGTTGTAATTTAAGGTGTGTCTCGTCATATTTGCTGTCAATTTTAGTTTTCAACTCTTTCAGTTTTGACCTTTAATTCATTTATAGCTGCCGTGTTATCTGCACATCTTTGATTGTTTACACTTACTGTTTCAATAATTACTTCAAAATTATTATTGTATTTTTCGTCAAGTTCTTTAATTTGTTGTTTTGTATTAGTACTAATTTCAGTATTAATCTTACCGCAATTTTCTTTGAACTTATTATCAATATCTACTCTAAACTCCTGGAGAAATTTTTGGTTATTTGCTTTTTCTTGATTGAGTTGCGCGATTACTTCGTTTCTTAGTTCCATATGTTGTTTGTGTATCTGCTCTGATATTTGCTGTATTTGTTGTTTGTGTTGTGTCGCTTGTTGTGCTAGCTGTCGTGTTGTTTTTTCCGCTTGTTCTTTCGATTGTTATCCAATTAGTTGTGTTTGTTGCAATAGTCGTTGGAGTATTGTACATATATCGGTGTCTTTGTCTGTCTCTGATAATGTCTGATATACCGGTCTCTCTCTAACCTCTACTAGTGTTTCTTGTGTAATCTGTTGTGTTTCTGCATTTTCATCGTTCGGCCCCCGCGTCCCTGACTCTTGATTCCCCATTTAAATGTGTGCGATCGTCTGCGAATCTCCTAGCTAATTGTTTATATAGAAGTCCATTTCGTTATCGTGGGATGTTGTTTCTGTATTCATGTTATTGTTCTCTCCGTGTGTGTTGTTCTGTGTGTTTATGTTTTTCCTACTCTTATTCCGCGTAATCATACAACTATATCTTATATTATTGTTATTCTTAATTCTACTTTATGCTTATTTTACTATTCTATTAGTGACTCAATAGTCCCATATTCCGGGCGACAGAATGTAATACACTTTTAGATATAGGCCTTATATTACTACTATTTTGTTACTACTTTGCATACTACTTGGCCTACGAGCATGTATAAAGTAAGGGTTTATCAAATTAAATTATTCAATGACAAAATTAATATTCATCACATATCAAATTTTAACAATAAGATATCACACTTACTTTCGTGTACCGACTCTTTAGAATTATCCCAGGGCGCCAGTAATAAATATTCACAATTTGGTTGTTATTAATTAAGTTTTTTAATAACGATTTCATTCAAATATTACAAAATTTATAATTCAGTACTTCAATCATTTACTACAAAATTTGTTAGTGTTTATTTCTTAGCAATGGATTCTTAGACTGATTGAGTCGCCAAAACAAGATTGACATATAATTGAAATTAATAAACAATATGAAAATGATTGTTCATTGTTGTTATTTACGTGTTTGTTGAATTACTCTGCGATGCGATGTCATCCATGCTGCGGGTTCCAGGCTGCTGATCCGAAGTTATCCGTTGAATAGTTATCCTTGTCAGGTCGCACTATTTACACTGATTTCACAAGTATTACATCATTCACTCAATTTACTGAGTGATAATTACACAGGTGCTGTATATTAATACACTTGTAGAAAAACACAGTATATCCTTATCAAAGCTAAGTGCGTCTAACACCGGATTGATAACTGCACTCGACCGCCAGTCCCGTACACTGAAGTTTGACACATTTACAATCGCTAAGTAACTCGACTTTTTAACAGTTGAGATTGTATTAATTAATACTTAGATATATTACTCGGTTTTACTTTGATCTTCCTTAGTTACACTAGAATCCTTCTTATTAACATTTATTAAGTGTTTACGATTCGTAATTTCTGCACAGATTACTAACGCGTTACCGTAACTGATTTACGTGGCGATTGAAATATACTTATTTAAATTACTGACAAATTTTTATTACAATTAATACGAGTTTTAGTGTTGTGATCTTCCCGTAGACTAAAATAATGTTACGAGTCTAATAGCTGTAATCTCTCCGTTGACTAACTTAACTTCCTACTCTACGTATTTTTTATACTTCGCTACAAACTACCTTTACCCACTATCGACAAGCTACACGCCTATTGGTCTGACTTACCGCTAAATTGAAATCTACCCAATCTGTCTAACGAAACAACCCGCATAAAAAATAACGCTATCCGTTATTCGTCAACTAAATGCGCGTGAACACGTGGTAGGAAAACTTCGCGTCACTCTTCATCTCGCTTTTTACGCTCTCTTTCTAAACTAACGGAGCCTTTTTTTAGATGCACTTAACTTTTTCAATCTTGGTGAATGTTTCTTACACCCTAGCAAACAATACAGTTTTATGACGGTCCGTCCGGTATGTGCCTATTCATAGTTTTTTAGCCGACTTACAGGCGTCAACGCAAGGTCGTCTGTTGAACATCTGCCGCACCCTACTAAATATTTAATGTTTTCTTACTTTGAAAAAACCACCGCTTTCTATAAATTTATATCTCTCCCTGGGTATCATATGACTTTGTCCACGTAAAATTGTTGAGAATGCAATTTCCCGTGATATAAAAAATGATTTGATATAATCATCGTATAGCGTTTTATGTTAGTTCATAATTATTAAAGCACATCTACTCTCAAGAAAGTAACACAAAACTTAAAAGATAAGCGACGAATAAGAGACGAAGCTGTTTTTAATAAATTTAAAAAATTCGTACTGAAGTTACATTTATTTTCATGTGTTATGCAGATATATAATACAGATTATAATAAATTACTTATATTATACTAGTCACCAACTTGGTAAATTTTGAAAAAACGAATTATGTTGTGTTATAACCTACAGAGTGGCAGGATGATTTTAACTTCACTGCACATCACACGTAATTTTTTTTGACATTATTTGTTGTGCTATTACCTGCACTCTAAATTTTATTGCCTGAGATTTGCAACTGATTTGTATATTCAAAATAGAATCTATAATTTAATATTAAACCTATGTCAATTTGTTTACGCTTAGTAAAACTTAAATTAGTATTCTCAAAGGGGGATAGGCTTATAAATTCTATTGTTCCTTTTAAACAGTAACAGCTTAATAAAGTCACAGTGTAAAACAACAACAGTGTTAATAATTTTAGTTTTATTTTATTTCTGATAACAAACTATACAATACGGGTATATGTATAATAGAGTACACAATAACAGGTATTTGTACCTGATATTTTCAAATACTAGTTTAGCACACCTCTAACCGGAACGTGTAAGTTTGCAGTGCTGGTAGCTTTAGGAAATTACACCAAGTTTGAGAGCAATGTCTGTTCGTCAATTTCCTAGTAAAATCTGATAAAGTTTAGTAGCTGCCTCGCTCGGACGAGACAGCTTTTCAAAAATTTATGGAATGTGTCCAATACGTCGGGTCCAGACGTCTTCAGTTACCTCCTCCATACGGTAGAGGGTCATGAAAACGTTTGTTGATTAACGCTACGCGAGTTTGTTTAAGTCTGCTCTCCATATTTTTAAGTAACTGTCTACAGTTATATATTATTTCCTAGTCAATTACTGTGTTACAATAGCTTTGCACTAACCAATAGCATCCTATACTGCTTACATCATATTATATTGTTATTTTTACAAATGTTTGTCTATCTGTGTTTCTCAGATGCTGTACAGTGCAGTACGTGCTGCGTTAGTTCACCAGTCTGCCGTAGTGTGGCGTTCACGTAGCTTGTAGTTTACAGGAGCTGTGTGGGTTCGCAGCGCGCTCTAGTGTAGGTCGCAGGAAAGTATTGTAGAACTAACTCAGATGAGATCAGGCATTCGTAGGGCAACTATACTAGCGGATTACATTGTTGATACGAATAAAATGCATTTATTGTTTAAAATGTAAGCTTTTCAAGTTAACAAGTATACGATTGTAACCTGTAGATTTCGGAATGCGTGATGGCGTCAACGTTTCCTAAAGTTTGAAACTTGGAATTTTTCTAGAATTTTCTTAACCCCTGCGTTTTAGAGGCGTTTGCGTTTTGTAAGGGTACGTTTTTAACAGGATTTTATTGACTATTCAACGTTAGGGTCTAAAGGATATTTAAGCGATGATAAATACATTAAATTTCTCTTCACTCTTTTTATTTTAGAATCAAAAATAATTCACGTATTTTGAATATTATATGTTTGTTCGGTCTCTGTGTCAGAAAATGTAGATTGAATGTTTAGTATTATGTGTGTTGTCTGCAAAGAAAAAGATAATGGGAACACGAAACACATACTCTAGATGAAAATAGTTAGAAAACAATTTAACCATTTTATTAATCATTATTCATTATTCCTTTGTAGGTAACTCGTTGAGTTTCCTGCCGGTCTCCCATGTATAATATCTTTGAATAAATACATAGCAAGTAGGTGTGTTTTTACCTACAGCACGTTTCACAGAAATCATCTGTATCTTCAGAGGTTTGTTTGAATTGTAATCGAATGATTCGCTAACAATATAGTTATAGATTTTACTTTGATTCTATTTTCGATTGTTGTAATGTTTATGAAGTCAGTTAAATATGATATATATATATATATATATATTGCAACAGAACACAGGACGATAAGCTATATCAGATATATAAGCTAATTTTATATCAGAGCACATGGATGACGAGCATTTCCTTGTTTAAATTTTTTTTATGTAATATTTGGTCTTCTAGTCGTAAGTTTTGTATTTAGAAATGGATAAGCATGTAGGGTACACCAAACTCTTCATAAAAAGATGTTCTATATTGTCATGTATTTTTTGAATGAATTTGTGCGCGTGTGATAATGTGCGATCTCTATAGCTTCAATTGTAGTTAACCGATTGTCGTGAAACTTTGACAAGGAATTATTTAGGTAAATAGCTTTAATTTGTGTATACTCTGAGCTTCATAACTACTTTGGAAATATGTTTTTTTTAAGTGAAGAAAAACTCAATTGTAACTCTTATCGAAGGTATGGTAATAAAATTCGTAGATAATTTCCATGCAGGACTTTGCTAAATTATACAAGGTTTTTCATGAAATTCGTATATCTGTTTGTTCCATCAATCATGTGACTTGGGCTTAGCCTATCAGGATACACTAAATTCAGTGAGATTCATACGTTGTACGGCAAGGATGGACAGTTTTGCTTTAGTATCTGCAAGGGGAAGTTGTGCCCGGTGAAGAGAGTTGTTCTCTTACTAACGTAGATATATCATATATAAAATAAACCTTGTTAATTCTTAACGAAGTTTTGGGTTAAGAACCGACTGGGTAAAATATTTAGGTAAAATTTAAAATATAATACAGTGCTGTTTTCGTGTAAGTTAAGGTATCCGCTTAGGGAATTTAAAGACATTTCAAGATATCGTGGACGGTGTACATTAAACGCACCGCATTAATTAATACCCATATTAATCCTGAGATTAAGAGAATATAAAATATAAATTAATAATAAACTGTACGAGTTAAATTTATAATAATTGTGAGTGAAAATTTTTTGAAGAAACTAATTAATGTTCGCAGTGAAACATAACAACGAGACTCATTGAAATATCGCCGCTGGAGTGACGCCGTAGAAGAGGACGACAAGACGAAGAGGACGCCAGGACGAAGAGGACCCCAGGAAGGAGTGACGTTGTAGAAGAGGATGACGAGACGAATAGGACGCCAGGACGAAGAGGACACCAGGAGGGAGTAACGCTGAAGAAGAGGACGCCAGGACGGGAGCGACGTGAGGAGAGGAGGACGTTGCAGCAATCAAGTAAAATCGAATTATATTATCGAACAATAAAAACAATAAATTCTATTATCAATACATAACAATTTATATTACGATATACATCTTGAAAAACTGTATGTGTATGTATATTAAATAATTTTTCATCTCCTCCACAATAGACATGTTTGTGAATTTTACACACTTACTATATCCTTATTAGTATAATAAAATTTGGATTGTTGCAATATATATATATATATATAATTAAAGTTTTATTTTAATATTCTAGTAATGTATGGTTTTAAATAAATCGTCTGGTTTTTCTTATATTTGAAATTGTTCTTTAATTAGTACCTTATTAATATTGTGTTTGTAAATATTAATATTCTCTCAGAAATTCATTTTCGTAGCTTTTTGTACGTTTTTAATTAATTTGACATTTTTAATGTCTGGACATTTATGTTTATTGTTTAAACTGAGTGTGGCTAAATTAAGTATTTAGATATTAGTTTTTAAAAACGGATTGCGATGTTGAATGAATCTCTTAGGCGTAAACAAATTTTAATTAGGACAGACGAAGGAAAACTTTGTACTAATCATTGATGTGAATTAAGGCTAAAAGGGGTTATTTCAGTTGGGGTTATTTTTGAAATGTTAAGGATCTATTTTTTTTTCTAGTACTTGTTAAACTTTAGTATAGTTTTTATGAGGTTTCAGTGATTGCACAATAAAATGTGTGCAATAAGATATGTGGCAAAACTGTTGGCAATAAGTGCTAATCGGACCTAAGGAAGATTTTTTTTTTGTTCAGTTAAATATATAGCAAGGGCCTTAATAAAACTTAACTTGTCACTGTTCACAGTATATGGTGAGCAGGTAATTCCCAGCGCTGTGACTGTAATGAACATTGTAAACTTTAATAATGGGAAAAAAGATACTTAAAAACTATTCAAACTTTCTAACACCTGGATATAATATGTAAACTCATTAACGTTGCACTAGTATGCTCCCTGAGCTGCAGAACTAACTCACTGTATTTAACGAAGTACATTAATAAATGCAGATTATGATTGTTATTATTTTTTTCAACAGTCAGGTAAAGTACTAAAGTCCCGAATACTCTACTATTTCTTGCTCAGTAAAGTAACAATAATAGAGCAACCATACACTAAATGTTAAAAACTCCAAACAATCGGCTTGTGTTAGAAACCGCTTTAATCTGATATCCGGCTGAATTTTTTTCAAATTTATGATCTCGTTTTTCAAAACATTTGTGCTGTCATTTGCCAAACTTGTGGTCCTTGCGCCAAAATATTTTTAAATTTCCAAATTGTGCGCTATGCCCAATTCAGATTAAATTCCCTTTAATTTCATGCACAACGTGCAATTTGCAATTTTATTAAACTTTTCCCCTACACTTTAGCCGCAGGCATCTCACGAATCCTTCTTCTTCTTCTTCTTCTTCTTCTTCTTCTTCTTCTTCTTCTTCTTCTTCTTCTTCTTCTTCTTCTTCTTCTTCTTCTTCTTCTTCTTCTTCTGCTTCTTCTTCTTCTTCTTCTGCTTCTTCTTCTTCTTCTTCTTCTTCTTCTTCTTCTTCTTCTTCTTCTTCTTCTTCTTCTTCTTCTTCTTCTTCTTCTTCTTCAGATTAGAGCTGGTCACTCCAATGGTTCATCGAACGTCCCACACCTTTCCGTCCCATCGGTTTATAGTTCCAGAGTTGTTTGGGGATGCGGCAGTCATCCATTCGGCAAAGATGTTCCCGCCAATTCAGCCGATGCTGGGCGATCCTGTCGAGTATAGTCTTAATATCCAGTTTCTGCCATATAACTGTGTTTGTTCTGTGATCATGGAGTGTATACTCTGTCATGTGTCTGAGAAATCTCATTTCATCCGCTTGGGTACGACTGTCCTGGACTTTCGTTAAAGTTATGCTGTGTTTTTACCCTCCATAATAATCAGTCTGTGGAAGTAAATACTTACAATATTTTCAGGGATAAATTAGTCGTCTTAAGCCTAATTGGCCTAAATAGATTGGACATTATTTGAGGCTAATTCAACCAAATAATTACCAGTGGCAATAGTTCTGTAGGGTTAGCACAATGAGTATTTGTGATTAAGAAAGACTATTTTAATTGGCAGAACGATGTCTGAGCAATCGAACATTGGAACTTGCATGAAACACATTGTAACACTGGGGAGTTTCAGTACAAGCAACGTGCATTTTTGACTCCCTTTGATGGAAATAATTCACACACCTATAAGATTTTTATATGTGGTAATATACGGTATTAACGTCCAAAATAAACGCATTTCTCACGGCAAACTTTAAATATCGTGCGCTACAATCTTGTCGACCCCGTACAAAAGACGCGTGCAAGGAGCGAAACACGTCCGATCTCTCGGTAAAATCTACGCCATCCATCATTTGTTTTGACGTACGCGGCTAGTTTTTCCATGTACATGTTCGCAACTTTGACTGAATAATCCTTATTATTTTGTTCGTAACACCGTTAGGTTTTGTAATTACTTTTTTACATTGAGCAAAATCGCTGCAATCGGATACAAGGCTAACTCTGCGTCCAGAACAAGACGAATCGATGATTATAAAGTCAACAATTAATTCCTTCAATTTTATGTAAGTTAATTTTGTGGTGACACGTGACACCTGTAGGTGATCGAACTCTCGGTTACACTTATAAAAGGTCTTGAAAATCCTTTTTAGTAGCACTCTTACTTAATATCTGCTACACAACTATATACATTTTTCTAGGACATGTTACTGGAACATTTTTACTAATCAAAACCTGAATTAAAAGTAGTTAATTTAGATTAAAACAAATGTTAACATTAGACGCAAATTTTTTTAGTTACTTTCATAATATATTTTACTCTGCGGTTTATTTTTTTAAGTGCAATGAATTGAGTTACTCAAGTACAGGTACCGGCATTGATTCTTGGCCAGCACCATAAAATTGAAGTATGCTATGTGTTTTACAGATTTATCAGTCCGTGGAAGTAAATACTTACGATAATTCCTGGAATATATTAGTCGGCCTAAGCCTTATTAGCCTAAATAGATTAGACATTATTTGAGGCTAATTCAGCAAATACAAGATTCTATTGCTGGAATAAATTTAAAATTATGAACTTTAATATGCACCGGAAATAGCTTAAATGTCTTTGGAAACCTCTCAAATCACGGTGTAAAAGATCGGAATAAAGATTTTTACAAAAGTTAGGCTAAATGAATAATTAAAACTTTATCAAAAACAAAAATTTAAGGTTGACTTTATTTTTGAGAGTTAAATTTAATCTGGATTTTATATATATTTTATATATAATTCTTAGATATAACTAACATGACACTAATAAAACACATACCACACAAAGACATCATAATGAACATTTGGGGATATTTATAAATATACAAACATAAACACAAAACAAACTAATACCTGAACAAATACAAATCAATACAAAACATGACAGAATTTTGAAAGCACTCAACATCGGAAATACACAAAACACTATTATATAGACCACAATAACACACAATAATACCAATTTTAAATGACAAAGGCCAACAGGAAACCACAACAACAACCAACCAACACATAAGTACTTCACAAGACTCAAAATTAGGAAGGCAGAGGATGGGAACACAAAGCGTCCCGAAACATGTTCCAAATAAAGAAAAAACGTCTTGAAATAAATATTATAAATATTTATAAATAAACATCATTATAAATATTAAATATAATATATAGTAACTTTATATATCTTAACTTGTCTTTAACTTTGTATAAGCATATTGAGTAATTAACAATAATATGAGATGTAAAGGACATATTAAATATTATATCCGGCCTATTATGCCAATAACAGAAGAGAGAGAGAGAGAGAGAGAGAGAGAGAGAGAGAGAGAGAGAGAGAGAGAGAGAGAGCGAGAGAGTGAGCAAGTATTTGCTCCACTCGTTCAATTAGGGGACATTTGGATTCGAAGTCTATGCTCTTCTCCGTTTAATATTCAGTAATATTCTCTATGCACTTTTCCGTTTTAAATTTTTCTCAAAATAAGTCTAGTAAAGAGTATTTAACTTTGAATACACTAGAAACAATCTTGAATTAATTTATATATATACATTATGAATAAGTTTGTATATATTATGTATAATTTTACAATTATTAATTTTTGGCCAAAATTTTCTTATGTTTATATTATTATTAATAATAAATAACTTTTAACAAGATTATATTTTTTAATTTTGTAAATTAAAAATGTTTCTATAGTTATTTATAAAAATTAATAAAAATAATATAAATTTATAATAATAATTAATAAAACTATTAAACATTTGAAACTTGCAAAATAAAATATATATTTTTGTTAAAAGTTTTTATTGTTAATAATAATTTTATATATACTGTTACCTGTCCAACAGGTTACATTTAAATCAAAGTGTTTCTTGGGTATTGGAAACATGAAATTAATAAAATATTAAGGTGTAATCTATTAACGTTTTAATGTAACAATTACGAATTACAGAAGTTGTAAATAAGGAGTTACGTTTGAGTTGTACTACTAACAACATAGTCTAGACAGACTTGGTACAATTTGTCTCAATACTGAGGTTATTTAGGCGAACAACTGCAATGCTCTTTTACTACTGAAGATGGCCTCCGTTGATAAGACCGATACGTTTGGTTTAAACGGCACAAAACCGGGGCTTAACACCCCCCCCGCTGCATAATACCGTTTTAACAGCTTCATACAACGATTAGGGGTGAAATTTACGGCCAGTGGGAAGCAAGACAATGAATTACAATCCAGAATGAATTTGAGAAAGATAAGTATATCTGCATTAAATCCTTAAATTTTTAGTGACCGTCAATCAGTGAATGTTTTAGTGGGTGGTTAGTGAGGATCGGTCAATAATACAACTTTTAGTTATTTTGCGTTGACGTTTCGACAATGTTTATTGTCATCTTCAGGACCTGTGTATGAAATACAATAGAAATATCAAACATAACGAAACAATTAAATATTTGGGTGAACGTGTTGGTGATGTGAGTGTGTGCGTGCGTATGTATGTATCATTTTTTATGTGAAGACTTATGATAGTTTGTTTACATCTTCAAATTATCTTTAAGAAAGCGAGCAAATTATAGTATGATAGAACTTAATTTATACAGTATTAAAATTTAAATTACTAAATATAGTGTTATTTTAATTAATTAAACAAACAGTAATCAACAATTGGATATTAGATTGGTACATAAATTGTTTATACCTACAACAGTCAACATATAGCAAAGTAATATATTACCTATAAATGAAACAGATTAGGGATGTTCACTACGTAATTATTAAAAGTTATTTTTACCATGTTTCACTCCCTACTGGTGTTAACAAACAATCATAATTTAGAAACATACAATTTACACAATATTGTAAAACATTACGACTTAAATCAGCTAGTTGACAAAGATTACAAACAAAAGTTTCTGGTAAATTTTACTAACAGGTAAACTTGGATAATACGGTAATTGTAATCATATTGTAAAATATAGTCAAGAGTACTATTGAATAATGTAATTTATGTATGTGTCCACAATCACCCTTCTCTTTCACCCATGCTCCCCCCGCCAGTCCTTCTCACAGCCTCTCACTCTAACCTGAAATTGATCTATCATTCACTATCACCCCACTCACTCAATCACTCTCTCTCTCTCTCTCTCTCTCTCTCTCTCTCTCTCTTCTACATCTCACTCACTGTCTCCCTTCTTCCCTCTCTTACTCTTACAACCTCTCTCTCTCTCGCTCACTCTCTCTCCCTCTCATTCTCTCTCTCTCTCTCTCTCTCTCTCATTATATTTCTTCATTCACTCTCTCACCCCATCTCTCTCTCTCTCTCTCTCTCTCGCTCTCATTTGTCATTGTCCACGATTGGCATTCTAAAACACTCACCATTTTTATTACACTATCATCCTTATATAAATAGAGAATTATGCACACGATAACAGAAATGAAAACTAAAATATATCTACATTAATTGGAATTCTGTGGGATAACCAAATTACAACAGAAACTAATATCAAAATGTTTAAAGCCATTGTTAAAAGTATCATGACTTATGGCTGTTAAGGTTGTACTAATAATAAACACACAAAAACAAAATTAATGACAGCAGAGGGGGACTTTTGGAGATGTTCGGCAAGAGTATCCGGACGTGAGAAAATTAGAAATGGAGTCATTAAAGACAGAATGAATGTGGAAAATTAAATTGTGGATTTTATCAAAACAAAAAATTACAATGGTATGGACACACGAAAAGAATGGCACCGGAAAGTTTGCCGAGCAGAGTTATGGAATGGACACCACCAGGACGAAGCAAAAAAGGAAGACCACCTATCACCTGGATAGAGGAAATTCAGACTATATTGAGGGAACGAGATATTGAAGAAAAATCTTTGGATGAACAAGCAGCAGTTAAAGTTGCGAATTCAATCACTTCTGTAATCTTCGGTTTCGGAAAATGTGTAAACATTGTACAACCGGAATAATAGTGATAATAATAATAGAATGTTTACAAGAATAAAAATTATCGGTTTTATTATTTCTATGTACTTTTTTCACTTTTTCAGGTTTTCTAAATCTGTTGTTTTCTTTAAAGAACATAATAGACGACGGAAAAAATGGCAATGGGTAGAGTACGCTTTCAGTGTGAATGCTCGGCGTGTATTCACTGGACTACAACCCGGCTGGGAGAGCTGTGGGAGAGGCCTTGCGGTGAAGACTGAAGAGTCTGAAGTGTGAAGACGACCACGACGATGACGTTTTGTTTATTCAAGATTGATCTGCGTTTTTATCTCCACGCATATTCTGGGCATCCAGTTACACCAGTAAGGTGGGCAGCAGCGATAAAATTCACACTAAAACACAGATAATATTGTTTATCATTAAAAAGTGTTACAAACGCTGTGAAAACTAACGTTCTTATTTATGGTATACCATAGTCATGAATAACCAGATTTTGAATGAAGTTAGTCATTTTAATTACCTGGATTGTCGATATTGATTGGGATAGTGAGCTAACAAAATTTAGACGCATCTCTGAAACGATTCATAGGTACCTGAAAAATATAACACGGAAGGATACTCAAATGAAATTTTATAAAACTGTGGCTGTCCCCACATTTTTGTATGCTAGTGAGACATGGACTCCCGGTAAAAGGGACGTGCAGAAGATTCAGGCAGCCGAAATAAAACTTCTAAGAGGGACGCAAGGTTGTTCTATTTTAAATCTGTGAAGAAACGAGGATATTAGACGTGATTTAAACATCGTATCATTGCATCAGAAGATTGAAGACCACAGAAGAAAATGGTGCGAACACTTGAATCGCATCCCTGATATCCGTCTACTTGTAGTTGCCATGAGTTATCACCCTGCTGGGAAGAGAGATGTCGTTAGACCGAGTAAGAGATGGTTTTTGGAACAGGTCTAAGGACTAGTCCTTGGAGTGTTGATGATGATGATGATGAAACTGTTACAAATATCGGATAGCATTCTTTTTTTTTATCGGATATTATTCTTTATTCCGTTTAAGGGCCTCCGCAGACGGCGCGACTGTTCAGCGATCCGTCACCGTAGTGGAATGGGGCCCCGCACAGGACACGATTGCAAAGAGACCGGTTTGAAATCACTCACATTTCAGTCGGACACAACTTTTCACATGTCAGTATTTTCAGCTCCCTGGTCGAAAAGCAACTTGTGTCGCGAAATAATTGTTGTGAATGCACTGTTTTCCGTTCACCAGTCATCTGTAATAAGTGCTGGTAAGAAGCTTTTGACATTTTGTAAAGGGCAATGAATTTCGAATATGGTTATTCAGCTGAGTAGAACCTACAAAAGCCTGCACTTAATATTTCTTTCAGTATGAGGATGAATGCAGAACATCCTGTCACCTCTTCGCCGTCTTCGATATTGTTTATATACAAGAATATCTTCCTCATCGTTACTGCTACACATAATTATAATAATAATAATAATAATTTTTAAGAAGAATGTCGACAAACTCTCACTACAGTTCTGATCACGTCATCTTTACTAGACAGGTTTCTGATAACGATTTCATTTTGATCAAACTTCTGTTGCTCCGTTTGCAAACAACAGCAACCCGTTAGCAACTAAAGTTTCAAAAAAATCGTTACTGAAACCAGTTGCTCAACTCCAACCCGTTAGCAACTAAAGTTTCAAACAAATCGTGTCTCAAACCAGTTGCTCAACTCGTGCTGCAGAGAAGTCGCGCCGTGTGCAGAGGTCGGGACAGGAATCGGTATTAAAAAAAAACATTTATACTGATATACAGGCGGCAACCCAAACATTTTTTGGCATAAGTATAATCGTCATTTTTTCTTTAGTTCAATGAGTGAAACCATTTATCAAAGTTTGGTACTGTTAGGTCGTGTGTGTGTGTGTGTGTGTGTGTGTGTGTGTGTGTGTGTGTGTGTGTGTGTGTGTGTGTGTGTGTGTGTGTGTGTGCGTGAGAGAGAGAGAGAGAGAGAGAGAGAGAGAGAGAGAGAGAGAGAGAGAGAGAGAGAGAGAGAGCACAAGCGAGAGAGTGAAAGAGAGAGATCAAAGAGTGGGGTGAGTGACTGGCTCTCTCATGAAGGTTTAAAGGGTAGAGTCAGTGTGTGTATAGAACTGCAAGTGAGTTGATGATGTATGTGTGCTAATTTTCAATGTGCAGTGGAAGCAGAAAACCAGAAAATAATGTATACAAAACGTAATTCAGATTTTTTTTTTTTTTTTTTGACTACACAGTCTACTATTAAAATACATCACCTAACAGGTACCATCTTCTAGAAACGTTCTGCATGTTTCGTTATGTAAGAATATAAAGATAAAGGGAATTAATAATTGTAATTAAAATATGTGGTATATCAATTTAGACAATCGTATGTGTGTCACTTACAATCTCACCAACATTGCTACAGAAGCCACTAGCGCCAGGTACGGCAGCAAGTAACAGTGTTGCCAACATTATCAGAACAGTCACGAGTTTCATATTCTGTCAAATCATACCAGGATTCTTCCCATAATTTAACAACTAATTCCGTGTATATGGTATTATGAAACGTGACGACCTCCAAATATTAAAATTGTTCCGTCTTCTGGCTTTTTGGACGTCCACTGGTGGGATAGTTTTTAGCGCTTGTACAATCACGTTTAAACTCGAGTGAGCACCATTTGCCGTTGTTTTCTGAAGGCGCAGCATCTCCTAATCAATTTTGTTTTGATTTTCCATTGGCGCTAAAACGTTTCTAAAAGAGAATTCATCACAACACGATGTTTGATTTTGTGCGTTTTAAAAACACGCGTGACAGGAAAGTTTCAAAAGCTTGTAAAAATAAAAAATGAATAAATTTAGAGAAATGTAGGTCTGGAAATTAACAGGTGTTCACGTAAAATATACGTCTTGCAGCACACGAAAGATTTTAGTTCTACCACTGAGCTATAGATGTCGCTTCGCGAACTTTACAACAACTAACCCTTGTATGTCTGCATATATGTATTCACGTATACATATAATGTAGGTCTGTGTATACAAGTGTCTTAAAAAAAAAACCATAACATTATTTTGGGATATGTATTACTGTCCAAAACACAGAAATACATCTAAAAAAAACACTTTGTCATTAAAATGTTTTGCCCTTTATACTTAAAAAAAAAAACTAAAAAAAAACGGATAAATGAAGCTGTACTAACTCTCTTGAGATACATATTTTAGGGAAGAAAGCTTGCCTCTTTCTTAAAAAAGTAAAAGGAGTAGGTCACAATGTTTGTTCGCAATTTTACGTTTGTTAGGACAGATTTGAATTTAATTCTATGTACAGTAATAAAATACGAGGGACAGTTGAAAAGATAGTAGAGCGATATCTATGGCCTAGAGGCAGAACTAAAATTTTTCGTTTGCTGTAAGATATATATTTCATATAAACGACTGTCAATTTCGAAATCTATCTGTCAATTTATTCATTACTCACCAGCTGTTTGAAACTTACGTGTCAGGCATGTTTAATAAATGGACTAAAACACTAATTTTGTTAGGTACAAATGGCCAATGGAAGTATACAACAAAATGTTAAATGTGATAGGAGATGCTGCACCTTCAGAAATCATTGTTTGTAAGTGAACACTGGAGTTTAAACGTGGCCGTACGAACTGTGAAGGTGATCCCCCCGCGGACGCTCCGAAAAGCGGACAACTCAAAATGCGGCACCCAGCTTGCAGAAACTGTTTGCAAGTTCTTCAGTTAAAGTATGATACACAGACTCATGCGAGATGCCTTTGATCTCAGCAATGTCATCCATTCTCAATCGTCGGTCTTCCAATATGGTGTATGAAAATTTTAAGTTATGTCTGGAATGACTGCACTTTTTGGGCGATACCTCCCTACAGGGATCATCATCGACCACGATCCCGTACGACCACGTTTAAATTCAAGTACCCACTTACAAATTGTTGTTTTTGAAGGCGTAGCATCTCCTAATATATTTACCTTTTTTTTCGTGTATTGCCATTTACGCTAGACCCTTTTCCACCCTTCGGTAGGAACATGTTTTCATTTTGCACTTAAAGGAACACCCTGCCCCACAGGCATATACAATACATACATTATGAGGAACACCCTGCCTCCTAGGCAGGTACTCATATTTTCATAAAAATGCCAAAATAACTACTTTTGAAAATAAAATATACCATTTCTTCTTTTCCAATTTACTTCATTGTAATAATTTCACAGTGATATGTATTTTTTTGCAGACTTGGTATATGTTTGGTACTATACACCTCCCAGTGGAACATATGCCTGTGGGGCATAACCCTGCCTGACCCCCCCCTTATAAGGAACATATGCCTAATAAGCATGCAAAACTACGTACGGTTAGAGGATCATATGCCTGGAAGGCATGAAATCAGACGTACATTTAGAGGAATACATGCCTGACAGGCAGGGTAACTTTTAGAAAGAGGTAACTTACGGTCAAACGGAGGAGAGCTACGAGATGATGACACTTTCGCTGTCACACAACAACTGATTGAGGAATTCTAGGAGGGGGACTTGCCCAGCAGCACGCAGGAGGCTTCTAACAGCAAAAAGGTAAACCATACATGCCTGGCAGGCATATGCTCCTACCGAAGGGTTAAACAAGCAATTCAATCACAGCACGATATTTTGTCCGAATTTCAAAACACGCGTGACACGAAAATTTAAAACAGCTGCTAAAAGACAATAAATAAGTTGGCAGGTAGATTTGGAAACTGACAGATGTTTACAAGAAATATGAATCTTACGATAAACGAAAAATTTTAGTTCTACCGCTCAGCTACAGACGTCGCTCTGCGAACTTTCCCACTGACCCTCGTACGTCCGTTGTGAGCAACGTTCTAAGTTTAAGTTCAGCATGTTTATGAAAGAAGAAGAAGAAGAAGAAGAAGAAGAAGAAGAAGAAGAAGAAGAAGAAGAAGAAGAAGAAGAAGAAGAAGAAGAAGAAGAAGAAGAAGAAGAAGAAGAAGAAGAAGAAGAAGAAGAAGAAGAAGAAGAAGAAGGTGGAGGAGGAAAATATATGGAGCGAATATAACCCAGAACTTACAAGGAAAACCCATGAATAGGAAGTTTCCGGGAAGACGAAGAAGAAAACAACACTGGGAGGACAACCTTTGAAGAGACACTGAGTTTTCTGAGGTTGTGAAATTGGCAAGTGGCAGCAGTAAGTCGAGGCTATTGTAACCGATCGGTAGCACGAGAGGAAATTAGGAAATCATAAAACACAGTATAACTTACTGCAGTCGATTTACTTTTCACTTTTCTTTCAGAACACACATTATAATATTAGTTAGGCATAAAAAATAAATTACTTCAAACCTTATACAAAGCGAAACATTAATTAATAAAAAAACTACATGGTTTAAATTAAATTACAATAAAAGTATAATATATTGAAATTGAATCGATCGCTTTGAGTATTCAATCCAAACCTTAGGCTATTCTGTTGTACGTCGTATTAGTTTATTTCTTGTAGACGCAAATTCTTGGGTAAAAGTTGCATAGGTATGGGTAACAGCAATGCGTTAGACGGCACTGGAACACAGAGAAAATTAAATTATTGAACTGAATACAACATAATCTTATCTCTTGTAAACCTAGGCTGTGTCTAGCAACTCTACGGTCTAGGCTGAGATGGTGGAAAACGATATGACTTTGACGACGTAAAAACATACGACGGTAGTTAGAAAAGCAAGGTACACTATCAAAAAATGTTTTACTACAACTATAGAATTCAAAAATGGGCACAAAAGTGGAGAATACAATTAAATGAAACAAAATCAGCACACATCTCCTTCTCAAATTGCCACGGGACAACATAAATTGTGAAATTAAATAACAATGCTATCCCGGTAGCCGACGCTGTAAAATAATTGGTCATCCACCTAGACAAATAACTGACTTGGCCCAACCACATTTAGATAAAGAGAAAACAACTGGACACCAAGCTTTACAAGCATTATTGCCTTCTGGGCGGAAAATCATTACTGTCAATGCCAAACAAGCTGTTGGTGTACAACACTGTCGTCAAGCCTGTGTCGTCAAAGGCTTACAGCTTTGGGAAACTGCATCTAAATCCAATATCGCTATAATTGAAAGGCTTCAGACCAAGGTGTTGCGCGCCGTAACCAATGCACCGTGGTTTATCAGCAACAAAGACATCTATAGAGACCTGGACCTGCCCTCAGTCAGTGAAACCACTGAGATGTTCAGCGAAAGATATGTGAAATAGCTTGAAGAGCACACGAATCCTTCAGTCATAAATCTACTAGACAACATCCTACAGACAAGACGTTTAAAGTTAAAATTTCCTGGAGACTTACCTAGACTCTAACACTATAAATATATTACACATAATATGTTACTTTTAAATACTCATACAGAGAATTAGTCAACGGACTGGTTCTCTTCATGCCATGTATTCTGTGAACAAGTATGCTTATTGTTATTTATTAACAGATTGCATAAATATAAACGTAAAAAAAAGTTGTTAGAAAAGTAAGGTACACTATAAAAAATGTTTCATTACAACTACTCTAAATTACACACCAAAATGTATTTGTTGCTTATTTTCAAATATAAGTTAAACCACAAACAGGTTTAAATATTTGTTCCAGCGAGTCACAAATTAAACATAAAAATTTAACAAATATATTTGTATGTCTTTTTTTGTTTTTAGTCCTTTTGCATGTTTTGAAAAATTGTATGTTTGAAAACGGCTTAAAATACACTATATTGTTTTATTACTTCCTTGTTCCATAAGGAAATGGAAGTATGGTGGTGGCGAAAAAAACGTGTTCGAGATAAGGCCTGATTCTTACTACCCTCGAAACATGAAGAAAAGTCATTTTCTGAAAAGTGTCTGTGTGTCAATGTGTAGAATTGTGTCTATAGCGAACGATAACTGACGCAAATTCAAATCGAATCAAATAATTGTTTGCATATGTGCCTGAGTTGCAAAGGACACGCCGCTTATTGATTTTGGTGAAGATCGCTTAAGGAAAAGGGGTAGTTTACCAGTATCGATTTACGTTTTAACAAGAGTAAAGTACTTAATTTTAATAAATAAAAAGATCCTGAAAAGAAGGTCATAATAATCAATTGTAGAAAGGTAGATGTAATATCTATAAATGAAAATGGTAGCTGAAGGGGAAGGAGTAATTTTCTATAAATGAAAATGATAGTTGCAGGGGGAGGGGATAATTTTTTATGTGTACTGCGTTATCGGCAACAAAGATGTAGTTGCCCGTGGCTCTTTTGCCGTGATCCAATGTTTTCTGTATAACCAGACTTTTCGGCAGTGCCATCGACTGCCATCATCAGTGAAAATCGAGTGCGCTAACGTGTGGTGGTATACGTCAGTGACCAGAGTACTGTGGTTAAGGCTGAAGAAAGAAGTAGAAAGCAGTAGTTTCTATGGAAATATTTCATTTCGAAAATTATTTTGAATATAAATATTAGAACATGAAAGTCATGTATGGTTCTCCATACCGATATTTATTACTGTCTTGTTTAGAGCGCTATTGTTAATGGTAATACTTACATCCGAACCAATCCCGGCACAATCAGCTGCTGCGTACGAGACGATGCCAAGCAATAGTGCTGCCAACGTCAACAGTAAAATATAGTTCTTCATATTCTTGGACCTCTTACACAATTCTGTTTCAACGTAAAAGTTAGTCCCATTTATATTCATCCAAATATTTCAATGGCAATGAAATATTCAAATGTTTATTTGTTTTATCTTTTATGGTCGTTGTTTCCTGTCAAAGACGAACACTTT